>JAWWMN010000208.1:7689348-7739323 GCA_035047745.1 Catamblyrhynchus diadema | reverse complement strand
TCGAAAAAAAAAAAACAAAAAAAAAAAAAAAAAAAAAAAAAAAAAAAAAAAAAAAAAAAAAAAAAAACAAACAACCCTCTAACAACAAAAAAGCCCAAAAGAGGTGTTGGCTGATAGAAGCAATGAGGTTATTAGCAACAGAATCAGAAACGCTCATGGTAAAAAAGAAAGAAGATAAATTAAACATTCATATTTTACCTCAGTTTCTGAAATATACGTTCTTAAGCCTACTTTGAAGTACATGATTAAATTCTCCAGAACCTTTTTATCTTTCCTTGATTGCTAAAGTTTGCTATCAGTGCAGAGCGTGTAGCTGATATTGTATATCATCAAACTTGTTTCTTTATCTTCAAAAGTAACATCTAAACTTGTCATGAATAAACATAAACAGGATGCCTGTTCCTCGTTTATTAAATATAAGCTGTAATAGAGAGAGAGAGAGCGCGCACACTCTGTAGCACAGTGGCAATGGAAAATGTGTTCTCAGCCGGGGAAGGAGCGCAGGGCACTGAATATGGGGCATGAAGAGGAATACAGGATCTGAGGTGAAGAATGAACAGGATGTTGAAAAGGGGGGATGTGCACAGGTCTCCAGGGAAGCCTTGTGGTAGTGAAATGACGCCTAATTTTTGCCTGTTTGTTTGATGGCCTTCAGGCCACCAAGAAGAGTGAAGAAACGATGATGATTGTTGTTAAAGAAGAGTGATACAATGATAAAGAAGAGTGGGTGGAAACGATGAGGATGATGGTGGAAGTTGACTCCCTCTGGCCCAGTGACTCTATAGGAAGTTCCAACTCAGACTCTGGGGGTGAGTACAAAACACGAGAGAAATGGAGGCACAAAAATAAGCAAAGAACATCTCCAAAGACCCATAGCAAAATATTCCAATATAAGGAGACATAAATGTATCAATAAAGTATAATGAGCAATTCTACATTGCTGCCATAGCTACGTAATTTACAGAGTTGCCAAAAGATAATAGTTTTGAAGAGCCTGCCAAAAGCATGGTAATTTGCATATAATTGTCAATAATGCTTTCTCATTTACTAGATGGAAGTTTGCTTTCACAGGATAGAGTTATTGGAATTCAATTTGCATTCTCTGTTTTTATGACTTTTCTATACAGTACTGTATTAGTTAGGAATAAACAGGGAATTTTAGATGCAGTTTCCCATCTCCTGCCCAAAGGCAAAAAATAGAGAATACTTTTTCACTTGAAACTAATAAAAATAGAAAGAAAATTATTAAAAAAGGAGAAGTACAGCACCTCTTTGGGTTTCAGTCCATGTTATCCAAAAACACTTCTCAAATTATTTATCTATAGTTTCAACGAAATAAACATCCTGATTTATTTTGCAGCAAGGTCAGTATTCAGCTTTTGATTCACTTAACCCATGGGAGAGATTTTATCATGGGTGTGAGGTACTTTGAAGTGAATTGGATGGTGTTAAAAACTTTAACTCAACATCATATCCTAGACTGGGATAGTGGTTTCCAGTGTCATGAATAATAATCTTTTTTTGCAGGGATATGACTGTGGATGAAATCCTCATCCTCCTGAAGCCATGGTAATTCTCCCAGTATCTACAACAACAGCGAGGATTTCAATACAGAAGGTTTGTTTGCATTGCTGAGGGGAGGTTTTATGGTTAACATAATAATATTGCATGTATAAAATATGTGCAAACTACTGAATCACCATTTGAATGTAGTAGAAAATATTTTTAACTAATTAACCACCATTTTCTTAGTTTTCACTAAAAATTCTCAAAATAAGAAATTTTCTCATTTTTCATATAGCATGGCAAAATGAAAAATTGCAATAAATCAAAATAAATATCAATTCTATACATATATACACAGTTGCTCTCTGTGCTCTTTTCCTTTTGCACTAAGAAATCTTGATTTTCTGCATTGACATTCACTTGTGTAGTCACTGCAATTAAGTATGTAAATTTGAAAACTTCATCTATAAATGATGGAATAGATATTTCTGTAACACTTTGCGTGCATAAAACTTCCTGACAGTCTGTGACTAAATGAAACATGCATGCAAATAAAGCTCCTATCTTTGTGTTTGAACTCAGGATTCCATAGCATTCAAAGTTTGAGCAAAACATGTTATCAAACAGCAGTTCTGCTTGGAGTCTTCCAGACATCTGATCCTGTATTTTTACCAAGTTCCTCTTAACCAGCTGATCTACCTCAGCTTTAAAATATGTTCTCATATTCCTGCCTCCTCCTCCAAAAGAAAGACAAAATAGTCAGTGATTTCCTGGTTAGGGCTTTTTTTTGGAGTGCAAATTCCAATTTATTTCTCCAAGGCATAACTCGACATTCGAGGACAGCAAAGTCACTTAGATGATACTTCTGACTCTGCAGATAAAAGTGTGCTAATGGTGACATTTTGGACCAACACAGGCTTGAGTGCAGTGAGGTACAAGTAACCTCCCTTTGGGAGCTCATCCTGACACAGTAGGATCATGGAACACCTCTGCAGCTGGCAGAAAAACGCAGTGCCAATCTACAGCCACTCAAACAAGTCTCAGAGCAGAGCGTGGGATGATCCCCCACTAACTGGTGGATATGAGCTGCAAAGGAGGTCAACTCTTGCACCAGCTTTTTTAAGATGAGTGGAACACCAGCTCTGAATAGAAAGATTTAATACCAGTGTGAGCAGCTAACTAGATAAAACCACAGGGAAGATATTGCTTTGTAAATAAAACCCCTAGTGCTTTCTTCAAGATTCTTATCTTATTTACTGTTATTCTGCCTCAGAAGACAAAGAGAGCAGGCCCTAGTGAAAACTTATGATTGTATAATATTTCTTTCATAAACAATATCTCTATGCACGGTGCTGCTTTAACATGTCAATTGTAACTTGGATTGTGTCCTTTAATCTACTGTGTGCTGCAATAGAAACAAATAATTCATGAGGAGAGCTCTGTACCATACACATGATATATGAATCCTCCTCCAAAGTGGAATATGTGCCATACCTCATTGCACGATGGTATGATTTTTTTTATTGCATATATTATGTATTCAAATTTTATTTATCTTTCATGGCAAGCTGGGTGCCCATAGGCCACTATGCATTCAGGACATTGATAACATATAGGTCTTTTTTCCTCCCCCAGAAATAGTGCATTTTCTTTAGTATCAGTCAGTTTTGTGGAAATATTTGTGAACATTGGACGCGTTCCATAATTGTTTGAGCATTAAAAAGGGGACTTCTTTTGAGAAAACTGTAAATACTGTTTTGAGATTGTTAATAAAAATATTTAGATATTTCACATTAAAATAGATTTAGCTACTATTAAAAAAGAGGGGGAGATAGAAGGCAGCAGGTAGAAAAGGACTATGTGTCATAAGCTCTTTATTTTGTCCCACAAGTTTTTTCTTTGATATGGTACCTCAACAAAAGAGTCATTGCTCAAATACTCCTGCCCTTGGCTGTCCTGCTTGGATACTAAATCTCTTTCTGCTATTTTTTACTACTCTTAGTTTCATCCCTTCAGATGGGCTTGAGTTTGTCCTATTTTAATAGGGCCTTGTAGGTCCATACTGCCATCCCTCAATATCCTGCTCACCATAGACAGCAATGACATGTTCCTGCAGCTGCAAAAATTTTTTTCTCATCTGTTTCTGTGCTCCTGAGGGGAACTCTGTAACATTTCCTTTCTTTCTCCTCTCCCTCAAGTGAGTTCGTACATTAATTTTTAATGTGTCCTTTCCCAAATTTATGTAGTACAGAAGAAGTCCACGACAGTAGATGAGATCTAGTGCTCGCAGAAGGAAGCAAGGCTAGACAAAGAGGTTTTCAGGAATGAGATAAAACAACAGCAAAAAAATAATACAGTTGAAAACCTAAAGCTAGCTAGACCCAAGAGAGGGATAAAATGTGCACTTTCGGTAAACTGTACAAGCGTTACAACTTCTGCCTCACTCCCACAATGTCTTGGAAACAGCCTTGATCATGTGTTGTTTGCGTACCAGACAGCTGTAACTCCGTAAAGATGCCCTGGAGATCCATTAAGCAGCGTGAAGAATGTCTTTGTGGGTGTATGGGTTGAGAGGGATCAGGGGCTTCAAGGAAGCAGAAAACACGTAAGTAAGAAACAGGCAGTGTAGCGACTACCAGAGCATCCACTTGGGCGTTCCTTATCCAGCATGAAAATAGGCCAAATTTACCCAGAAACCTGCTGGGTTTAAAGAGCTGTAATTTCTTAATAAATTCTTTCCTGTTTCACATCTTATCTGCATGTTTTTGTTGTTAATGAATTTCCATTATAAACTGACACCTGAAAGAGAATTAGTGTCATCATTACAGTTTCTTGCAACGTGTTAGCATTTAGCTGCACTTCTGTTAATAATTTTTCTTGACAATAAAGTATTCTTGAGGTAACACAGAATGGTGTTAACTTTGGCCTTTCTATACAACCAGCTTTTGCTTTGCCACTTTGGTGCAATCAGTAACCCCAAGGCTGGGAATCTACTGTCCTTCATTCAGCCAGTGGTGCCCACATCCATGATCCACAGCCAGCACCTCTCCACATGAGAAATCCTCTGTAGCACTTCAGTGCGTCCAGGTTCCTGTTATCTTTCACAGAAAACATGGACATGCCCCTGCCTAGTCATGCCGGTGCTGTACACTGAGAATTATCCTTACACCTACTGGAGACACCCACAACACGTGCACAAAGACCTAGGATCTGGGGCATGCTCTTGGGTCTCATTGTTTAGGATATAAATTTTGTTGCTCTCCCTTAAAAGAAAACAAAATAATACAAAACAAAAGAACATAAAACACCCCACAAGCAAGCAGTAGATGACTTGCAGCAAAGAACTTGCTCCAAAACAAGGAAGAACACATTGCCTGGTGCAGTTGAGGCTTCTGAGGTTATGAGGGAAGAACAAAGCTTACATGCATGCTACTTTTTCAGCACAGCAGTGACCCAGGACAACCTTCCTGTTACTGAGCTAGCACCCAACAGCTTGTTTCAAATTCTTGCCATGAGCTTTGCCCGCTAATTTTGTCCATCATATCTGCTCATGGGTCTAAAATGGTGGTTTTATCCAAGTACTTGCGGCTCTTGCTTTACACCATGGTAGAACATATGGGCTGAAAATATGGTCTTCATCTGCTGTTTTGAAATAAAAACTAATTTCTTAAATCTTAGTGGCCCACGCTAGAGAGATAAGCAGCTAAAAGCTACTATGATTTCCTTATAAAAATATAAATATTCACTGGTGATAAAATGACTGGTGCCATCATACTTCCCACAGCCTGCACTCCACGCTTCTAATAGTTGGTAATGTTCCTTAAACATTTTAATTTTTCTGCAAAATGTCATAACTGAGAAAGATGGAATGGATGAACATATTAGATAAATCAGAAAACCCCATGGAATGTGTTGCAGTTGGGAAATAATATCATTAAAGTAATTTATTTCTTTCTTTACAGGGCTCTCCAAAATTGCTGAGTGATGAATTATCATCCTCTTCCACTGATAATATTTTTTTGTAAAAGTAAAGATTATTTTGGGATTTATTAGTGTTAGGGTTTTGATTATTTTTTAATCTTTCACTGTAGGAAAATAACATTCTAAAAACATTTTACTAAGAAAAGGAAAAAACACAGTATTTTCAACGTGGGAGGGTGTTATAGTGCAATCCTACAATAGGTAATGCCTGTCTAAAATATGGACCAGCAGCTCATGGCACTTCTTAATGGTGTGTACCCTAATGTGTCCCTTTAATTGCCCCTTTATGCATTATAATACAGTCCATATCAAATTGTACTTTTTAAATCAACAGGATTTTGTTGACTGCTTTTCCAAGACATCATTGATTGCAAAATTCAAATTTTGATTTGCATTTCAAGCATTGTAAATGACATTGAGGACCACGAACTTTATCTGTGTACTCCTTTCAGATATGTTAGTTCATTCCCATACGGTCAGCTGAACAAAATCATCTCAAATGTCTTTTTCACTACCATACACTCTTCAGATGAAGCTTTTGTATATATATATTTTATTTTTTTTGGAGGGTGGCAGGCATGTTCTGACTTTTTTGTTTGCTTGTATGTTTAGAAAATCAACTCTAGAAATTCTTATGTTTTACAGTTAGATATCCAAGGGTCTAAAGATTTATATTTTAATAGAGAAGCTATCTCTGTAACAATGCAAGATGGAGAAATGCTGGAAATATGCACTTACATGTGACCTCATCTTTGACAATAAATGCTGCAGAGTCAAAGCACTTCTTAAAATCTACTAATATGAAAACATTTAACAGGACAGCTGGTAGGGAGAAAGTCACAAATACAGAGGAAGGCTTTGCTTTGGCTTTAGGATATTGATAGTTTAATATGGTAAAACAATAATAAATGTTATCTGAGAGAGTTACATGATCAAAATCTAATAATGGAATGAGCTTACTGCAGGATGACTTGGTGAAATAACACTGGGCTAAGGGACTTTTTTTTTTTTTAATTACAAAAGGACAAGCTTGGCTAACTAGCAAAAAAAGATAGTGAAATTAAAGAGTTCCAGTCCTCCACTGCAACAGACGGCAAAGATTTCTCAAGGCAAATATTAAAAACTTACTGCAAATATGAAAAACTTAGTAGGAATTTCCAGGTTAGGCAAGAGGACAAAATCTGAAGTCACAGGCATCAAATGCAGAAAGATGTAAAACTATTTCCAAAAGCAGACTGAAAACAAGCATACATTTTGGAAATCTCTAAGTGTACAGATCAACTGAGATTTATTAGAATTGAAGCTGAGCTGTAATTCTGGGGGGAGATTTAATAAACAGGAAAAGTTTCTTAAGCCATAAAAGGGAAAGATGAAAAATGAAGAAAGAAACTTGATTTCCACTGACATTCAGCCAAAGTCAATTTAGTTATAGACCCCAAATAAAAATACTGCTTCTGTGTTCATTAAGAGCATCAGTACTTAACAAAAAAACAACTGAAAAAGAAAACAAAAAGGAAAGAATATTATTCATTATATTAGGATTGAAAAATGTAAATGGAAATTATAACATCTAAAGGAATGCAAAAAATCCTAAGCACTGAAATGCCTTGGGTTGGGAAATCCAAATTGCCAGTACAGATATGAAATAAAGAAACATAGCACATGAAAATAGGATTTAATGAATCTATCAAAGTGAGTTGGTATTTATGAATACAGAATAATCAATCTGTATTTAAGAAAGGGGAAAATAAAATGAGAACACATAAAAACCAGTTACTGTGACTGTAGTAGTATTATCAGCTTAAGAAGAACTTTAGGAAGAATATTGCTTGGGTGAGAAACAAGATGAGAGGAAAAAAAAGATAAGCCTTGAGACTACCATGGATTTGGTCAGAAAAAAACCCAATATGTTAGAAAGATGTGTATGGTTAAGTTCTCTAAATATCTGCTTTGAATGTCTGCTTTTCCTCTTGCTAATATTTTTCCATGTTAATGTTGATAAGTTTATAGGACGCAAAGCTTAAAATTATTTTCAAAAGGGAAGAGAAAATGAATATGAATACAGATATGGATACAAATACAAATATGAATAAGAATACAACAGAAAATAATTAAAAATATTTATGTGAAATCAATATTAAAAAAAAACCCAACTTTAGTTTATAAAAATTCCATCTATGGCTACTACCAGAATTTTCTGATAGAAGAGTAGGTACACATTATGAGACCAAAAATTTAGTTTTGGGTGCAAATTGTTATTTGTTATTTATGAGCTACAGTTTTGGAAAAAAGGCTAATTGGTGGTTCTTCATGAAACCACTGATGGGCCTTAGGCATAGGTATCCCACAAGCCAGGCTTCAGCACACACCTCCATCACGAGCTTCAGTCTGTTGGTGTCTCCAGAAAACCCTGAATGGTAATAGAGGGCTCAGGACTCTGCTCCTTGAGCCCTAGGTTCCTCCTCCTCTCTGTAGATACTTTTGTTTTCAGTCTTCTTTCCCAAAAAACCCACTAAACTGTTATCCAGTCCTGCCTGTTCATTACCTTCCCACACAAGTTCCTTGGCCACAAGCCACAGTGATGAGGCAATCTCGTCTTTCATGATGCCTGAGGACAGCTAAAAGCACTTGTCATGCTGTTAGCATCTAAAGTTTTCATCACTTCTTATCTATTTCCCATCAGCATTTGTTGTAAACTGTTAGGAATTAACATAGAGTAGCATTATTACTAGGAGTTGGAATCGTATCCTTCCGACTAATCAGCGGATGACACGGTCGGGCAGAAGCCAACACTGCCGCCCTCCAAGCCGTTCTTTGCAACCGAATTGGAGACATCGGACTTACCCTCTGCATAGCATGACTGGCCTCTGCCACAAACACTTGAGAAATCTGACAACTTCCCACCCCCTCCCAAACTCCCACCCTACCCCTACTAGGCCTTATCCTAGCCGCAACCGGAAAATCCGCTCAATTCGGCCTCCACCCATGACTCCCAGCTGTGACAGAAGGGCCAAGCCCCGTATCTGCCCTACTCCCCTCTAGCACAATAGTAGTAGCTGGAATCTTGCTACTCACCCGAACCCACCCCCTATTCACCAACAACCAAACCACCCTAACCCTGTGCCTATGTCTGGGCGCTCTACCCACACTATTTGCAGCCACATGCACCCTTACCCAAAACGACACTAAAAAAATCATTGCCTTCTCCACTTCAAGCCAACTGGGACTAATAGCAGTTACAATCAGGCTAAACCTCCCCGAACCAGCCTTCCTTCACATCTCAACCCACGCATTCTTCAAAGCCATGCTCTTCCTGTGCTCAGGCTCCATCATTCACCGCCTACATGGTGAACAAGACATCCGAAAAATAGGAGGACTCCAAAAGATACTTCCCACAACTACTGCATGCCTCACCATCAGCAACCTCGCCCTAATAGGAACAGCATTCCTAGCAGGATTCTATCTACTCAAAAGACCAAATCATTGAAAGCCTAAACACATCCTACCTAAACACCTGAGCCCTACTTCTAACCCTACTAGCCACATCGTTCACCGCAGTGTACACGATCCGCATGACCGTATTAGTACAGACCAGCTTCATTCAAATTCCACCCTTAACCCCAGTAAGATTATCTAAAAAGTAGTGATAGACTGAGAGTTTGTAATCTGAAGGATAGATGTATTCAAAATTTAGTAGGAAGAGAAGAGGAAATGTTTTTTAGAAAGCTTTCATTCTTTCTGTGTGTCTCTTTTTACATATAGTTGTAAGTTAATAAAGTTTTCTCTTCTTTATTTTTAAGAGCCTGTTTTGCTCTATTCCTAGTCACATCTCACAGCAGACACCAAAGAAAATGTATTTTCATAAAGGCACTAGCATTGTGCCAGCATCAAACCATAACGCTCTCTTGGAAACCCAAGAAGAAAGCAGTTGCGCGTTCCTCATGTCTTCAAGCACACCTACCAAAACAGCCATGGAGCACTGTCACACATCCCCAGCATGCTGCTCCAACCAGGTACAAACAGCATGCCAGCCCCGAAAGTTTCTGGTGGCTGCACAAACCTTGCACTTATCAATAAATTTCCTGCCAGGGGGTAAGTCTGACTAGACACAGCCTCAAGAGGCCAAGTGCTTAATTCATGGATTTAAATAGCTCCTGTGCAAGAATCAGCTGTATTGCCTGGGTGAGAGTGAGAGCGGCAGCCACACAAAACAGCTACACAAGGAATTGGAATAAAACATCCCCAGCTCCTCAGCTTCCACAAGAATGGTTTGGTCTGTCATCACAGGCAGCTTGAACACAACAAAATTAAACAGCTTTGTCTGACAAACGCATTCTTTCCCAGCTGGTCCCTTCGCCACATCTCGGCAGCTCAGCTGTACCACACCCAGTGAGTCATAGAGAACCTAAGCCAATGAGTTCTAACAAATTTACAGATCTTTAACATGAGAAATCTATGGGTTTTTGCTGGCAGTGTGCAAACAAGGTTCCCTTATGTACCTTCAGTCCATTTATTCACCAGCTGAATTATTTACTTTTCAAGCTGTGACAAAAGCTTTGGTACAAGTTAACTTTGTGCACCCGTGCTACAACTGTTAATCTGGAAAAGTCCAGTCCCACAAGAATTGCTGGCCATGGTGGAGGGAATTAAATTGCTGCTTTCCCCATGTAGCAATAAAGCCTTTCCCCTGGTAACATCTTATCTCACTTGTCCCTCACATTGGATGTTATCTCTTCCAAAAACTTTCTGATTTTCAGTCTGAACTGAAACTCTACATCTGACTGGTGAGTGCACAGGAATTCTCCCAAATTATGCCCAAATTTTTAACCATGTCCTTGCTTCCCTCTTTGGATTTCCACCTTTCCTGCTGAGGCTGGTTCTCTGGCTCAATATAAGCAGCATGCTGATACTTCCTTCACCATAATTTTAGAACAAGATTAACTTCTTTTTAGGAATGTCAACATACCAGTTATAGAAACATCATAAGGGATAGTTCTCCACAGATAAGAAACCATTAATGTTGTAATAATTGTGTGTATTTATGGCTGTCATACTGAAAACTTTCTGCAAATAAATTAAAGATGGTATTTTATAAGGGCATACGAATGACATTAGCAAGAAATTAAAATGCAATTCATATAACTGCCAACAAGGTAAAGCAATAATGACAGCTGTGTTATCAATCTCTGACTGTGTGCCTTATTAAGTAATTTAAATATTTTTAACATGAAGTGTATATTGAATAAAAAGAACACGTGCCAAGCCAAAAATTAAATGATAAGTAGCATGTTGAAAAAGGTAGATATTCTGAAAAAATTAACTGAAGATAAAGTTTAAATCAAAACTGAAAGTACATTGCAAGTTGACAAATGATGCTGTTGAAAGTCAGGAAGATCTAATATAGAAGATACCAGAGAGGAAAAAAAGCTGTTCAAAAATGGCTCTTAGTATATTTATAGCTCCTACAGTTTAGGAAAGAAAAAAGAGTAGACACAATTTATAAACAGAATTGATATTCTCGGCAAGTCTACAAAAAGAAGTCAAGTCATATAAAAGTGATTGCGCATGGTAAAAGGCAGGCAGTAGCTTTTGTGTTTGCGGTAATCTAAAATTTAGGTCACTGGACTGAAAAGTGGTAGTCTTATAATATAACTTGTGCTCTGCTCGACTTGCAGAGACCAAGCATCATTTGTTTCAGGGATTTTTTTGATCTGTAATAAAAGCAGTAAAAACAAAATTAAAATACCTGAAGAGCTGCATTTAAAAAAAACAAACATACAATTCATGGGAAAAAAAAATACTGTTTTGATCTGCGAAGTGTTAATTATACAATCAATTATAATGAACATTTTAAAACTCTCACATAATACTGTAGCATAAGGAAAGAGAAGCAATATTTGAGACTTGTAATACTTATGAGCAGAAAACGTACACAACAGGATTAAAAAGAATCCTTTCCGACTTCTTTGTTTGCAATAAAAGATTAGTATGTATCCAGTTATGGAGATGATGCAGGAGGAGAAATACAAAGGCAAAGTCTGGAAACACCAACAGGAATTGTGGATCTATAAGTCATCTGTGTATAGGTGATAACACAAGCCATAGGAATGAAAAAATGCATAAACAGGCTTGTAAAAGAAGTACTGAAATGACAACAGCAAACAACGAGACAATAAATGTAACACCCACCTGCCCCCTCCTACCTGAGTCAATCACTGAAATGCATGTTCAGAAATGCATGACACTACAGGAGAACACTCCCCTGGACATCAAATACTGATGGCAAAGTGCTAGGCACTGCAAGAGCACCTTCTGTGCTTGATCCAGGGTGTCCAATACTAATAACAGATTAAATAAAAACACCCTTGGTCACACAAAACACCCTTGCTTTAATACATGAAGGTCGTTAAAAACTTTTAATAAAATAAATTCACTTGAGTGCCCTGCTTTTATCCCTGACTGAAAGGGGATAGAAACACCATTCCATAAGGAATGTGAGAAGAGACGGCTTGGGCAGTACATTGCAAGAAAACAAGAGTGATCATCAAACAGAACAGCAAGCATTAACAGAATTTGATTTCTTCATTACTAGAGTGCTTTGCTGTGGGTTAAACACATGGTAATTTTGACCAAAGCAGTACAGATTGTCATCAAATGAAACTGCAGGAAAGTATCCAAATACTCCCAAAGGTGTCAAAATGTTCCGTGTTGTGTTATATCTCTAAAGGAACGACACATCACAAATATTTATCATTTAATTTAAAAGATAAAAGATGAGATTCTGGGATGCATTTATTTCACAACAAAGAGTAGTGAAAAATATGTCTAAAACATTAAGAGAAATACTGGAGCTAGCTGTGTGTTACAATTACCTCATTCTAGCAAAAATACAGCACCAGACTCAGTTCCAGCAAGATTCTGCATTCCTGTTAGACTGCACAGTCCACATAGGTATATTTCTGTCTCCCCATTATCCCTGTGAATGCAAGAACATTTTTGTGAGTCAACATCCCATCTGGAAGTTAAATTTGTTTCCTTGAGTCCTGGAGTATGTATTTGTCAATCCTATCACAGAGGCTGCTTCAGGACAGATGACAAGAAATAGCTCCTACTTCTACAGGAGGGAAGAGCAGCTCAGGACTGTCAAGATCCAAAGGACCTCAGAGGGTTCCCTTCCCCAGGCTTTGCTGTCATGTCAGCTGCAGTGAGCAGAGTACATAATATTTACATCTTTGGAAGATTTTGTGCTTTTCTTCCCAAAGCTGGGTGTTCTAACTTCTAGTAGTAAAAAGAAGACTAATTGACCTCAGTAGGACGTAATGGGCCTTGCACAGACATGAGTTGCAGGGGCTGGTAGGGCAGGGGGAAAAGACTGGGGGAAGGAAAAAGCAAAAAAATAGTAATTGTTGAAGAATGAAACCAAAGCTATCACTTAAAACAACTGTCATTAATCAGAATAGAGAAAGACAATAAATTCAGAATACAACATGTACAGACAGTCTTATTTTAAACAAGAGTATCTTCAAACTTTTCCATTTGCTGTCAACATCTCTCTAAGTGCTATTGAACCATGGAACCACCAAGTAAATGAAAGCAGGATGTTAGACTGAAGTGGAAAGTAAAGCACTAATGTGAAGGTCGTGGTGACAGAGGAGGCACAAAGTGACACTTGTTATGCAATGGCTCCAAACATGGAATAGTCAACAAAGCCATCATTCTAATAAAAGCTAAGTACTGCCACTATAGTCTGTGACAAAATGAATTATGACTCACAAGAGGCAAATATTAATGAGAAGCTGCCTACCAGAAAGTCTCTTACTTGACACAACTTTGAGAAGTGTCTCATATATAAACTCTCTTCCAAAGTGTTTTCTAAATAAACATCTAGAAGTCATTACACAACAGAATGCTATCTGTATTTAGCTAGCTGCTCCAGAAGATAGCTAAAAATCCTTGCTTTTACAATTTAAGGGTATTTAATGAAGCAATTGAGAGTATTTCGGATTTCAGTCTGAAGTTTAAAGCAAGTCCCTGACATAGAATAGTTACCAGTAAATATTTCTTTGTTTATGTTTCAATTCTGTTGTATTTCTGAGTATTCATGTCTCCTGAATCTTGCTGCCTGAGTCCGGACAGATAACCAAGTATCATATCCTACCTTTTTTCCACAGTTGGGAGGACAGAAGCAGGAGAAAACACTACTAAGCTCTTTATTCTATGTACAATGCATAGAGGAAACCAAAATGTCTAAAAACATTATTATTATTTTTTCCCCCTTCTTTTCCTTTCCCCTCTGCTTACCCAAGCACCAGGCCATTCAGACTAAGAGAATACCAAAAGAAGTAGCACTTGACAAAAGCTTTCTGAACAAAAGTCACTCCAGCTGGATAAACAAAAGTTGTCTGTGACTGTGCAGGTGGTGGAGCTGCAGAAGGCAGCCTCCTCAGGGTCTCATTCCCCCTTTTCTGTTCATGTTGCTTACCATTTATTCCTCAGGCTCTGAAGGCAAAATGAACCGCAGTTTTCAGAGTGCAGATTTTATTTATGTGCAACTAGGATTGCGTTTATGTTTACATAAATCCATGGCATTATGCAGCTCTTATTTCTAGATTGAGCTGAAACACCAAAATGATCTGCATCTATGTTTACATGGGGCTAGAAACCATAACTGCACACAAGCTTGCACTCCAGGGGCTCACAGGTGCGTGGCAGAAGAGAGAACAGGTTTTGAACAGATTTGCTCATTGCTCAAAATCAGAAAATAATTTCTGCAAAAAATAGCTCAGTGGTAGTGACTCACAAAATTACACTATTTTTGAATATTTCTGTTCACTGATTAAACAAGCAAAAGGCTTAGATCCCTCTGTGACTAATAACCATGCTTGGCACTTCATAATATTGTACCTCACAAAATTCTCCAGCTTACACTAAAAATTCAGTTCCCTCTGTTTTACAGAATCCATTAATCAGAATTGTTGCATATAGCAAGTACTATGAGTTTTTATAACAGCAATACTCTCTTAGTTACCTTTCTTTCCTAGAAATGGACCTCTGTGCATATAATATGGAGAAGAAAGATTGTTCTGATAGTAAAAAGCCAGAAAAAACACCTGCCCACTAAAGATACTGATTCATGTTTTAAGCAAGTCATACTGTGCTGAAGTAGAGTCTCTATCAGGGTTTTTGCACAGATGGCAGCACAGATTTTTAAATTATTATTAGATTATTAGATAATTGTGCTCCTCTCAACCCAAATATAGCCCATCTTAAAACATCTTTTGAGCAGTGCTGCGTTATAAATAGGTTCCTGAAATGATCCCAAATAGTAAATTTCCTTTAACATGGATGGTATAAAAGGATAGAGAAAGACAAGACATAGGCGTGTGAAAATAATGGAAATAAATGAAAATGTTTTATTAACACTTAAAAAGAAAGGCTCCCCAATATTCTATGTTTATATATATATGAAATAACCCCCACAAACTTTAGATAATATTTTACGTACTCTTAATACTGAATTTCTGAATTACCAAGATACTCAGAAAGGAAAACCCACATGGTTTTCTTTGTATTGTACAAGTAGTAACTTTATTTGAGAACTCCATCCTGTAATTCTTTGCTTTTCAGTGTAGTGAACAATTAAAAGTGAAAGACTTTACTGAGCTAAACAGAAATAAAAACAAAGCCCTTATGACAGTAAAAGACATGCCTGAAGCAACAGCTTTTTATCCATCCGATTCCCATGCCTCCCATTACATGTGATTGGTCACAAATGCATCCTTATATATTTATTCTGGTATAATTTTCCACACTTGTGTCTGACACAGTCTTTTGCCTCCTTGCTTCCCCACGGAAGATGATGTTAGGTGATATCCTCACCAGTCCATAGAAAGGATTTTGTTACTTTGAAATCCTGCGTTTCACGTGTTCTGGAAAGCATTCATGCCATGAACACCATCCCATGTTAGCAAATTTACTGTCAGCCTAACTTGCCTATGGCAGCTACCTCCATCACTGTGAGCACTGGTCCCTGGTGGAGAGGTGGGAGTAAATGACTTCAAAAGTGATAATAGAGGTCGTGCCATTCCGTGGGATGCCGCTTCATGTTTTGCTTATCATGATCTAGTCCCTATCAATCTGTTCCTCCCACCTCTTCTCTGCAGAAGCTTTGGTGGTCTGCTGCATACTGAGCAGCAGATGTTCTCTTCTTGATATTACATGCAAATTTTTCCAGCAGCTGCACGGAATTGATATTATCATATGAGAAACACCATGACTTTGGCTTTCCCTTCTGCCACTAATTCACTTTCCTGCTTTTCTTTGAATCTTAAGAATTTACAACTCTGTATATAATAATAATAATAATAATAATAATAATAATAATAATAATAGCAATAATAATAATAATAATCATTATCATTATCATTATCATTATCATTATCATTATTATTATTATAGCATACTATATATTATTGTTTATATTATAATAGTTTATATTATATTATTATGTATACTATTAATAATATAGTATAATATTATTATTTATATAATAATTATATGAATAACAATAATAATTTTTTATTATTATTATTATTGTTGTTGTTGTTGTTGTTGTTGTTGTTGTTGTTGTCGCAGTCGTTATATCAATTTATCTCTTTGACTGTGGGACATATAATAATTTCTTGCCTTTCTTCTTTATCTCAACAGCTGATTACAGTATTGTCTTAAGACCTTGTTAAGTTCCTTTATAATTTGTTGACTTAGAGACTTGGTATCTTCTGAGTCAGAACCACCAGGATATCTGGGTGCAAAGCTCCACTTAAATCAGGCATCTTGGGAGACACAATCCTCTTTCAATGATTGTGAGAGACAGATACGTTATGGGTAATGGCTTAAACATTGCTAGGATGGAGCTTTGCCAATTGTGGCTAAACTGAATAAAGAGGCTGAGACCACCCAAGCCCACCCCTCCTTCATCTGACTGCAGCTTTGGGCTGGGACTTGAGCTGCACAGAGCTCTGCTCCTGATGCAAAGGGATGCAACACATCCAGAGGCTGCTGCCAGACACTGTGCCAAACTTGCTCCCTCCAGGAGAGGCACCGGGGCATTCCCACCTGGCCAAATTGCATATTAATCCTTTGGATGTTATATTTTCCGGGACACCAAGCAGACCAGAAGAAGAGTATCAACAGGATGCCACCAGCATCCATGGAGTGGTGGTATTTTCTACTTAATCTGTCACTCTCTTTCTCTTTCTTTCTTGCTCATTTCCTCACATTTGCTGTTAAATAAAATCCACACAATTGACTTCAGCATATAGTCTCATTTGCACGTTAATTCGATCAGAGGCATGTCTCTAACAATTTTAATAACCAGATTGTAACACTCATGAAGCTGTAACATAAAAGATAGTATCACCCAATTCCTGTGGTTTGGGTTTTTTTTTGTCATTTCTGTTCCTGTTTTTTTCAATGTAACAATTTGAGTTGTGAGAAATCCTATTTGATTAATAATTGACTTCTTTTTAAAAAGATTGCTTTGATTTTCATGGACTTTTCATGAACTCATAAAAACAGATTTTCTGCAAAAAATATCTTTGTGCAAATCAATCCTCAGTCTAGTGGGAAATGATGAATTTTGATTTTCACTTTGAAAACTGGCAAAATCTGCCCAGAGGAAGCAGCATATATCCACATATTTTCTTACTGAAGTCCGTTTTGAAGCATTTTACACACTTGCCAGAGGTGATGTGGGCTTAAGTTCAAAAGAACACCCAGAATTTTGACTTGAAGATATAAATGTTCCTTGTTGTAGATGCTGATATTCTGGAGTAAGCATTTTACAGAAGAAAACAACTCAGTGGAAATAGAGAACTGCAATACATGTGGCCTAGCAACTTTCCTTTATATTTTTGCTACCACATGGCTTCTCCTTTAGGTGAAAGGAACAAAGCCTTATCTAATTACTTCAACTACTGTGCCTCCCTGGTGTTAACAAGATGTATTATACAGAGATGGGACATTTCCCAGTGATTGTATTTTCTCTCTGCCCAGATCTCCTCTCCATGCAAGTAGAAACAGGATCTTTGTACTGAGCAATCTGCTCTGTCTTCCACATAGATTCAATAACGTAAAAAAAAAAGCATATTAAGCACAGAAAATAATTCTACACTAAAGAGCTTGCAATTGGCACTATCCCAATTAAAATCACCTCCCCTTTCTGCATAAAAAACCTTCAGTTGAACAAATGGTGTGAAGAAAAGAAAACAATTTAGATACAATTCCCTTAATGTGTTCACCAAGCTTGCAAACACTTTGTATTAGAGATTAAACTTCTGGATTTCTCATTCATTCCAGAAGTCAAAGTTTGGAACTCCAGAACTTCATTCACCCTTTTGTCTTTGCTTATATGTGTATTATAGATAAAACTTTACATATTCTACTATGCTTGATCATATTTTTCTGTTTTCTCATTTATGCTCTGATGACCATAGTGCTGTGTGTACATTAGAAATCGATCTCATGGCTTTGGAAAGACAATGCAACTCAGGAAAAGCCAGTGATGTGGACTGTAAGTCAGTCTCATCAAACGGAGTTTGAATGCAGGGAAGGAAATGATGCATATGTGAAGCTTTCTATCGCAAATTTGATTTTTGGATGACAAACTTGTACCATTCCAGCTCTGCACTGTTTGTTTGATGGATCATCTAAGCTGCAAAATACTTTCTTACTCTGATCAAATGTATGCATATTCTAGATAGGTGGTTGAGGGAATAAGGCCCCAAATCTCACAGAATTGAAAGAACAATTGATTAACCAAAGAAGAGAAATACCACTTCTTTTTTTTTCTTCCAGAAATAAATACAGGTAATTGCATGCAATATTTTTAACTGGTGAACTATTTCTACTTATATTAATTTATATTTATGCTGAAGTTCTTACAAAAGTAACTTTTCAACTAATACTGTCTAATTATTGGTTACTGCAAGATTTTTCCCTAAGAGCCACTGGTGTTTGAGAGAATTTATTAACAGATTTTACAAAGAAAATCCTGTTCCTTTCTGATCTTTCCCTATAGTTACTTAATTTCTTTATTTTTTATGTTTTACAGAGGAATATAACTTACACTGTTTGATTAAATATCAATTAAATTATGGAATAAGTTAATAATCATCCTTTACAGGACTAATAATGTTGTATTGATGATCTTTCAGGCACACATTATGAATGGTGAAGAGGCTTCTTGTTTCCCTCTAGTAAAATAATATTTGATTTCAAATTCATTGTCTTTCAAAAATTTGTATTTTTCTATTTACTCATATTATATGAAGGTTAGTCTAGCAAATCAAATCATCTTTTTGGAATATTTTCACTCAGGGTCGAGTCCCCTAAATTTCAATAGGCTCCAGACTGGTCTCATAATAACATCTATGGATGTTATTCCAGTCCACAGAGGAGGAAAGCCACAACATCCATTTTTAATGCAACCTTTTCAATTTCTTGTTCTTAGCAGTTTTTGGGGTTTTTTTTCATATCAACCTGTTTTAGCTAAAAAGTGCCGAGGAAATCATTGCCACTTTTCAGAAACAGAATTCTGTGAAATGAAAAAGACAAAACAAATGTTTAATTTAAGATTGCTCTGGTGAATGAAATTTGGAAGACTAGTGTTCCTTCCAGGATAATCTTATTTTGTTGCCCAAAGAGGTTTACTCCACCCTCAGAGCTTTCAAGGTCTCACTGGTTAAAACCATGAGCACCCTGGCCTGATTTCTGAGTTAATTCTGTGCTGGGGAAGGACAAGAGATCTCCTGAGGTCTCTTCCAATCTGAGCTATTTTACTAGTTTTAGTTGGGATAGAGTTGATTCCTTCCCAGTGGCTGCTGTGGGGCTGTGTTTAGGATTTGTGCTGAACACAGGGTTGATAACACAGAGATGTTTTTGTCATTGCTGAGCCAGGGCCTTCTCTGCTTTTCGTACCAGCCCTGTTGGTGAGGAAGTTGTGGCAGGGGACACAGCCAGCACAGGTGACCCCACCTGACCCAAGGGAAATTCCAGACCATGAGACATCATTGTATATCAGTAGATAAAGCAGGGGGAAGAAGGAAGAAGCATGGGAACATTTCTAGTGATGATATTTCCTTTTCCAAGCCACTGTTACCTGCGATGGGGCCCTGCTCTCCTGGAGATGGCTGAACACCTTCCTGCCATGGGAAGCAGTGAATTAATGTCTTGTTTTGCTTTTCCGGTCTGCATGGCTTTTACTTTCCCTATTAAACTGTCAACCCCTGAGCTCTCAGGCTTTTACCCCACCCATTCTCTCCCTGAACCTGCTGGTGGGGGAGTGAGTGGCTGTGGGATTGCTGGCTAGGGCTAAACCGTGACAAATTCATTGAAAAGAAATACAGAGCTGTACAAGGAAGCAATTATTTTTGTCTTCTCTTACACAATTCATGTCTGAAGAACATTCACTGAGAGACTTGTAAAATTATATAAACAATATAACTCAGAATTTTTTGCAATGTAGTTTTGACATTTTTCACAATAGCGAATAGTCATGCCTTACCTAAGTGTTAGTTAACTATGAGTGGACATCTTCTAGAGAAAATAATAATAAGAGAGAATACAGCTCTCTCACATGTGCTAATAATTGCTCCCTTTCTTATCTACTCTATCCCTGACCCCCTTCGAGTCTTGATAAAAAGAAAATCAAGTGAATAAATAAACCCGGCAAAATGTTTCAAAAGGAAAGATTAAAAAGATAAAAACAAGTAAAAATGAAACCAACCAAAAAAACCAAAACAAACGAACAAAACCAAAAAAAATAATTAAAAAAAAAACCCAGAAAAGAAAAATAAAGAAAGCCTTATAGAGCGTGTGAATTGGTACCAGCAGCATTAAAATGCGCTGCATGTTTCCCAGTAACCCCCAATTTGAAGAAAGCCACATGATTGCAGGAGGCACAAATTACAAACCTCCTATAGACACAAGAGCATGGACGGCATTTTTAACTCAATACCTGGGTTGAGGCTCTATTTAGTGAATATTAATTATATTAAAGTAACTTCATTTGATCAAGCCGCCTTTGATTGCATGATTCTGAGCTAACAGAGTTTACAGCCATCCAGCAGATAACTGGGAAGGGGAAAGCACAAAGACAGGGAGGGAAATGAGCAGGAAAAGCCCAAGTTTTTTGTTTGTAATACATTCTCAACACAGTCTCAACTTTGTTTTTCACTAACTTTAGTGTTGAAGCCAAGTTATTAGAAGTTCTAGCAACCACAACTTTCTAAAATATTTTCCTCTCATCCTGATGTACACAGTCTGCTTAAAACCCACTCTAACATGTAAAAATCAGTGGCATTTCAGGGTGATTATTGACCACAGCTGTAGAAGGTAGGTTTATTATTTATAAGTTAGGTTTTAACAATTTTAAAATGCATTACCGGGACTGACTGTTCAAAATTCTTACATGGAACACACACTCAAAAAACCCCAAACAAAAAACCCCAATCAGAAAAAAAAAAAATAACAGCAACAAGAAAACCCCACCCTAATACCCTCCAAAAACCAAGAATCATAAAAAATTTGCAGATTTCTGAAGACTCACAAAGTGTTCTTATAAATATCCATTTCCCTAAATGATTTAGCTTCATATGCCCTCATCTTCTTTCTCAAAAAACAATACACAGAGATACAAGAAAAAACAAAAGACAAATGTAAAGTGGTTATATACTCATCACAGACTCACTGTACAACAGAATTATGAACAGGAAAGTGGAAGACACAAAGTAGGGAGGTCTCTCTATTTTTTAAGTTTAGAAACTGAAGTGGCACTACCTCAAATCCTCACTTTTCTCTGTCTCTTCCAGAAGCCT
The DNA here is from genome assembly GCA_035047745.1 of Catamblyrhynchus diadema. Lineage (NCBI taxonomy): Eukaryota > Metazoa > Chordata > Aves > Passeriformes > Thraupidae > Catamblyrhynchus > Catamblyrhynchus diadema. Next base: position 7,717,961 of record JAWWMN010000208.1, on the reverse strand, counting down.
GAATAAGAAGGAGGCAACATTTACCTTCAGATAAAACATCTGAGTCCTAGCAAAGGGAAAAGAGAGAAATGAAACAGAGACAACAGCATACAAACTTTCAAGAAAACAACACTGGCGCCCCAGAGGAGCTAACCATACACCTAAGCATCAGCAAAAATTAACATATCTCCTCTATTCCATTGGTTCATGTCTCCCTTCTTTATCACAGAACTGAAAAATTATTCTTTTCACACCCTGGAGACAAGGCATGACACAGATAACATACAGCAGTCACAAAGAAACATATCCACCAGCAAGCTGAAATCTCACCCTCATCCCAAAACTGACTGCAAAAAAAGAACACGAGCCCAGCTGCTTCACCTCTTCACAACTTCAGCTGTTCTCCATTCCCACTCAGTGCTCAGCTGTCCTTTTAAGGCCTTCTCTTACCGTGCTCTGTGCACTTGAAGCTCTTAAGGCACTGTGCTTTGAGGGATTTTGAGCATCCCTCTTACAAGTTGGTATCTAGTCTCTAAGAAATACAAATGATGTCTGCATTGATTTGCTATCCCTGAGGAGTTAACTCTTAGAAACTCATTGTCCAGTGCTAGGAAAGAAGGCCTCATTGAATGTAATATTTGAAAGTTAAACTCTCCAATATCACTCACTAATTAACCAAATTAATGTTGGCCACTCCTGATAACTACACTGATAGACAGGTGCTCCTCTTGTTGGGTTCACTATTAAAACTCATATTCACCACAGAGGCAAGGAGCAACATGTTAATCTTCAAGTTAATAAGGATTTCTCTGCTCCATCTCTAAACTATTTACCCAAAGTACTCAGTTCCCTCCCTCTCTCATCTACTATGTCTTTTGAGCATCTTCTTTCAGACAGACTCAATGATTTGTGAGTTACATGCACTTCATGAAACCAAAGGAGGACTTGCTGGATAAGTTCCATGCTTTCAAAAAAATTTAAAACTATATTTGCCCTAAACCTGCTCATTGTAGCAGTCAGTAACTCCTCTAAAAGTATCCCAACAAATGTATTACTTTAGCAGTTCCCATTATTTGATTTATTTTAAATATCAGCATAAATAAAAAAGCAAAGATAACAACATTGGAATAATGAAATGACCACGTGGCTATGAAGATTTATAAATATCCACAGTGCCACGGGTAACCCAAGTAGAGCAGATGCAACAGGAAATCAGAAACACCCTTTCTTCCATCTCTGCAACACCACAGAAAATCAACATAAACAGCATCAGAGCAGTGCTTAGAAAGAACTTCCAGGGATGAGGGTGTTTTGTAGCACCAGTGAAGGAGCCACTTTAGAACTGACATGCTCAGAGCAGGTAATAAAACATTCTCTACTGCTAAATGTGTGGATGTTAATGGTGGCTAGACTTACAATTTATTTTCCAAACACAGAATATCTGCGGATGCAGTCTGAAAAAATTTCATATAAAAAAACCGATTTCTTAGTCCTATGGGGGAAATGCAGGAACATCTTCAGTGGAATTTTTTTTTTTTTCTTCTGCATAGATGCATGAGAAAATACAGGGAGGGAACCTTTATTTTTTTGAGCAAATTTCTGGAGCCCATAGGAGTTTGTGCAGCAGTCCTACCAATACAAGTGTAAGAAATGTAAGTGATGCCTTACACCAGTGTTACTACCCTACTGATTCTTTTCCTCTGGATCTTGACTGACGAGGGAATTTCTTGTTAAAAAGAGATTGTCACAAGCAAGTATGTGGCAGGCATATTTTCAATATAAATTTCCAAAAGCCTTCCAACAGCTAAAATCAAATTCCAGAGATTTTCAAAACTTCAGGTTGAATTGAGAAAGTGAATCCACCCAACCAGATAATCCAACAAGAGAGTCAAGTGGATTTGTGACAAAAACACAGCTCAACAGCAGAAGAACTTCTGCATTCCTGAAATAACTCAACTATGGACAGAGGACTGAAAAGTCAGATTTTGGGCTATTGCAGTCTCAGCTGATACCTCAGTAGTATTTCAGGATTTCATAGTCATAATTAAGAAATAAATATCTGTATTGGGATTTGAATGACTAAACCTACAGTAGAATCCCTTCAGATTTACAACCAAAAAGGAAATAAATTAGATATTTACTGTAGATGGCTTACCTATCAGCAAAGCAAGGTTTCAGTTGTACTCTCTGCTGCTAGCAGCTTGGAAAAGAAGAGAAAGGAATTTAAAAACAGCTTTCAAGATTGTCTTTTTTTGTTTCTTGGACAGACACTGCACATTTATCTGATTGTGTGTGAATACAACACAGTATGTATTTTCAGGAAATAATCTATCATACTTATTGTACTTATTTATTATCATAAATAAGATATTCAACCATATTCTAACTATGACAATGCTGACAAAAAAAAAAAAAAAAAAACAACCTTTTCATACCTTGGAAAAAGTCCTGAAAATTATGAATTTAAGAATAAATTAATTACTGGATCAGATGGTTGAGAGTTTAGAGGAAAGGGGATGGCTTTGTGTTTTCTTATGAATTTCATTTATGACTTCTGGTAAACTAGATTCATCTAGTTTGTGCATTTCTCTTGAGTGCCAAATATTTTACCATTATATGTAAGAGACATACCAGCAACTTAGAAGAAAAAAAAATTTAGTTTACAATTCCATGAGCTGCTTGTTACTTGAAATATTAGTCTGGTTATGGAAATACATGCCACTTACTCAATGAAAACCAACATCACACCATTGCAGGTAATAAAAAACCCACATAAATCAGGAAGAAAAAAATAAAAAGAGAGAGAGAAAACTAATACTTGAATCATTTTACAGATCACGTGTTGTTGATCACCTTTAAACCAGGTAAATGGCTGTAATTCTGCCTTATGTAGATGCATGCATCTTTAATATATTTTGGTTTTCACTATTAATGTGCATTATTTTTTATTTTAAATTTATAATTCAATTATTTTATTATTGTGATGCTGTTCAGCCAGAACCCCATTTGCTTGTCTTTCATCAGTCCCACTGTAGTCAGTGAACTAGAGAAACATTTCAAATTTTGTCCAGTTAGAGCATTTAGAAAAAAACCACCTTCATTAAGTTTATTTAGAAATAAAGCACCTTTATCTAACAGTATTGTACACCTTACCTCTGATTATAATTTTACCTGGTTTACTGTTAAAACTTCAAATGACTGCTATGAATATGAGGGTACTTAAAAAAGTGATAAAATGTATGTTTGATGTGCCCTATGGTTTGTATCTGGGGGCACATGATATCCCTAAGCATTGAATAAATAAGGGTTTTCTTTGTGCATTATTTTTTATTTTAAATCTATCAATCAATTATTTTTTTATTGTTATGCTGTTCAGCCAGAACCCCATGTTCTTGTCTTTCATCAGTCCCACTGTAGTCAGTGAACTAGAGAAACATTTCAAATTTTTTCCAGTTAGAGCATTTAGAAATAAACTACTTTATCTAACAGTATTGCACACCTTATTTCTGATTATAATTTTGCCTGGTTTACTGTTGAAACTTCAAATTACTGCTATGAATACGAGGGTACTTCTTAAAATAAGTGATCAAATATATGTTTGATGTGCCCTGTGGTTTGTATCTGGGGGCACATGATATCCCTAAGCATTGAATTGCATTATTTTTATTTTAAATTTATCTTTTTTTTTTTTTTATTGTTATGCTGTTCAGCCAGAACCCCGTTTGCTTGTCTTTCATCAGTCGCACTGTAATCAGTGAACTAGAGAAACATTTCAAATTTTGTCCAGTTAGAGCATTTAGAAATAAACCACCTTTATTAAGTTTATTTAGAAATAAAGCACCTTTATCTATCAGTATTGCACACCTTACCTCTGATTATAATTTTACCTGGTTTACTGTTGAAACTTCAAATGACTGTTATGAATACGAGGGTACTTAAAAAAGTGATCAAATGTATGTTTGATGTGCCCTGTGGTTGGTGTCTGGGGGCACATGACATCCCTAAGCATTGGATGGATAAGTTAACCTAAACATTCTGGAACATTTTTTTTTTCCAAGCCTTCCTGAGAAAGTGTTTGCATGGGCTGGTTTTGGCAGCAGCGGGGCTACAGGAGTGGTTTCTGTGAGAAGCTGCTGGCAGAGCCAGCCCCTGGCAGCTCCAAAGACAAATGTGCTGCTGGCCAAGGCTGGGCCAATGGGAAGTGGTGGTAACACCTCTGTGACAGCAGATTCAAGATGAAGAAAAGTTATCGCACAGCTGTAATTGTGGCCAGACGAATGGAGTGAGAAGGCGTGAGAGGAACAGCTCTGCAGACACCAAGGTCAGTGCAGGAGGAGGTGCAGGAGGTGCTGCAGGCAGCAGAGCCGGGATTCCTCTGCAGCCCATGGCGCAGACCATGGTGAAGCAGCTGCGTCCCTGCAGCCCATGGAGATCCACGGGGATAGGAATGTGCCCCCCGTTGACAGAGTGATAAAACTATCCTTTGTCCCCTCAAAAAGGAAAGAAGCCCAGAAGTTTCTCTCCTCAATTAGGTGAAAAGGCATCTCATAGGCCTGGAGGACTTCAACTCAAACTTAAGGATAGCTAATTGGACAGGAACCAAAAATTCCTGCCTGGGCAATTCACTAGAAAAAGAAGAGAACAAAAAAACAAATTGCTTTTGGGAGGTGTTTTATTCCAGGAGCAAGAATCTCTTGCACCTGGATTGGTTTTTCTCTATACGGAGTTTGTTATTCTGCCTTTTATTAAACCTTTTTGTTTCCAACACTGCCACAGAAGCCATCCTGCTGATTTTATGCCTCTAAAGGTAGCTGAGCTATCTTGGGTGAGAAATAGACCTCCAAGAGCTTATGAGACCTGGCTCGAGGAGGCTCCTGTTACTCCCAGGGATGCAGAGATCCACCTGCAGGCCCTGGAGGAGCCCCACTCTGGAGCAGGTGGATGCCTGGAGGAGGCTGTGAACCTGTGGGAGGCCCATGGAGAGAGGGGCCCTGTTCCCATGCTGGAGCAGCCTGTGCTTGAAGGGCTGCACTGTGACTGTGTTCACAGGGGTCTCAGGTTGAGGGAAGAGACGAGGATCTGACTCCATGTTTCAGAAGGCTTGATTTATTATTTTATGATATATATTACATTAAAACTATACTAAAAGAATAGAAGAAAGGATTTCATCAGAAGGCTAGCTAAGCTAAGAATAGCAAAGAATGAATAACAAAGGTTTGTGTCTCATACTCTCTGTCCGAGCCAGCTGGCTGTGATTGGCCATTAATTAGAAACAATTCTATGAGACCAATCCCAGATGCACCTGTTGCATTCCACAGCAGCAGATAATCAATGTTTCCATTTTGTTCCTGAGGCCTCAGCTTCTCAGGAGGAAAAATCCTAAGGAAAGGGTTTTTTCATAAAAGATGTCTGAGACAGGGACGTGGCTCAGTGGTGGGTACTGCTAGGTTCATGCTTGACCTTGATGACCTTAGAGATGTTTTCCAGCCCTAATGACACTGTGAAACACCTCCTACAAGGTGTAAATCATGATTTTTCCCTCTGTAATCACAGGGGTGCACATCAAATCCGTTTTTCCAGCTTTGGCAGACGAAAGCCTTGTCTAGATACTCTATGCAAAGCTGTTGACAACTAAGAGTGGCAGGCTGAATTTCAGGTTCTCTTAGAAGATCTTAAATCTTTCTTATAGGTCTGACCCTGTGTTCCTTTCTCCCCTAAATCTTTATTTTATTTATTTTTCCTCCTAATGGACCCATGTGGAGCTATGTCCATGCATGATGAAGAGCTGCAGGCTGCATTTTTTGTGATGTTACCAGTTGTCCATATCAACACATGTAAGAGAGAAAAAAAAATCCTGATTTATACTGAGCATTGAATTTTCACAGTAAGTCAACAAATCTCAGTATAGTCAGATCTCAATTACTTGCACTCTTGTTGATGTTGCCCACAACACGTTTTTTTTTCACCTTGCAAAAATCAAAAAAAAAGGCATTCAGTTTTCAACACGTTTAGGCTTTATTATGACATAATGGCTTACTTTTGTAATAACAAGATGAAATATTGACTGTCATGGAATTGACTGTCAAACTGATCTTTGTGTGGTTTGTTTTTTTTTTTTATAAATTAAAGCTGTCTTCTCATTTTCAGCTCTGCATACAATACCTGTGTTCTGAGAAATGCGTAGTTTGGAAAGTCTGTGTACTGTGACAAGAAAAAGACTGTTCCTATTTACTGTGATTAAATTTAGGACTGAAAAGCTACAAATGCAAGGCACATGGGACAGGTGGTTCATCTGTAATAGCAGCTATTTCTGCTACATTTGATGTCTGGACACCAAAAAAAACCACAAAAAATCGTGGAATGAAGTGTAGTTTTAAAATAATCTAAACATATTACAACAGCATTGATTACGTGATTTATTTTTCTGCAAATCTCTAACATTAATAAATAGACTCTGTTAAATGTTTGAAAAATGCAGTCACATGGGTAGCTCTTGGTATTAATCACGGACAGTTCTCTAGCACTATACCTTGATTTTCCAAAGCAGGTTTCTTGGGCAAATAAAAGAAATGAAAAAAAATACAAGAACTTCTAGCAATCCTCTCAAAACCCCACACTTACAAAAGGTATTTTTAGAGAAGAGAACCACTGAAAAGCAGTGGTTTACTGCACATCATGTGCTTGAGCCATCTCAGCTTTTTCACAGCAGGAAATCTGATCTAGAGCATATGGTAAATTCACATGCAAAAGCACGACAGACTTAAAATGGCAGTTCCTGATTAGCACCTTATTAGCGTTCAGGTTCTGGCAGTGTTAGCAGCAGCATGAAATATATGGTCTAGATTTTTGCATTTAGGATGGAATTACAGCAGTTTAAACACATTTTGTGAAATTTGGATTGATTTTAATGTCAGCATAGATCAACTACAATGCAAAATTACAGTAGGCTTTTGAAATCCTTGAACTTTTGGGCAACTGTACACAAAACAAAATTTTTTGTTAATATACTACAAATGTTCCACAGGCTGCACTTGCTTTTTCTACATGCAATTTTCAGACAAAATATCTAAACTTGCCTGAAGTTTGCCAAATATAATTGCAGTGCTGTTGTTAAGAGTTCTCTGTGAGCAATCTGCATTTAGTTTACACAAAGTAACACTTAGTGAGTAAAACAGGAAAATTACCTCTAGTTAGATTCATGAAAGATTTTTTTTTTTCATATTGATTTTATCAAAGCAAATATTAAGTTACTTGTGATTTGGGCCTGTCATATGTACATGTACAGACTGAGAATGATGGGATGAGTAAGGATGGAGAAAAAACTATTACTATTACCTTACAGAAAGAGCCCTGAAAGGTACTAGAAAGCTGGTATTACTTATAACCAAAAAGGCTTGGTTTGCCTGAATGGTTTACCTGCTAGGCATTTCTGGACTGCTCATCTGAGCCATCTCACAAGGTATATTCTACCTTTCCATTTGACATTTAAGTGAAATGGTAGAGAATCACTGTTGACAAAATTGTTGTAAACAATGGCAGTGAGAGATGATCAGTCTGCCCAGCAGTAGGAAACAAGAATGTAAGGTTTGTTTTTTAATGCAGCAACCACATTGGAAGACTGGTTCTACCAGGAAACAGAAAAATATATTCTAAGTGAAACCATTAAACACATTTCCAACACACTAACTCTTTTGGGAAGTTGCTTGTCTATTTAAATCTAACACCCCCAACTATTCAGCACTTTTCTGCTTAGCCAGAATGTCTCCAGTTATTCAGGGTGGGGTTGGGTAGGGCTGGATTTCCACCAGACAGTGACCAGAGGAAAAGTTATGAGCTGCAAACCTTGTATGTGACTCTTTAGGGAGAAAAGAATAAGGTAAAGCACTTGGCCTGCCTGAAAACCTAAATAAAACCTAGACAAAGAATAAGATAAAGTACTTAACCTGTCCGAAAACCTAATTGCTATTGGCACTTATGCTGGTTGATGTCCATGAGGCTCTTTTGGATGAAATGAGAATCTGATGGGATGGGACAGAGAAAATAATTCAATAGGCCATCAGAAGTGGTTCTTTTACTGATTTGTATGTGGTTCTTTTCCTGATTAAGTACTAGCTGTTTCCATTGATTTGCATGTGGAAAAATACTTTGATAGAGTGAAATAATACCAAACAAGCGTAGAAACTGTTCTTTTCTTAGTAGCAATGTGAGGTCTGCTGTTCTCAGGAATTAGCTCTGTAGCTCTGGGTACACTATCTGAATTTTCAGAAACACAAAATATGAGGACAGGTATGTATTCAAATCAGCGCTAATAGTCTTTCTTACTTGTTTAGTGCCTGCAACAGAGTGAAAACAAAATTGAAAAAAACTCACCTGTGATAAATTAGGTGTCTGGCTATTGTTTCATTTTGTTTATCTCTTCTATGGTCAAATTAATGTGAACAAGTGCTATCTGCTTCTTGTTTCATTTTTTTTCTTTTCTTTTTTTTGTTTGTCTTGTGTTTTGTTTTTTTTTTTTTTTTTTTTTGACTTGAGGTGGAATGTTTTCTGATATTGGCAATTTTGGTTAATTCCATAGGTGGCTATAGTAATGTAATATCACTTAAGTTCCTTAAATTAATAAATTTAGGGAATATGAGCACTTCTAGCACAAGCTCTTGCCTAAAATGGTAGCTTGAGTAAGCAAAGAGATTGTTATAGAGATGAAATGATTAAAAGAAAAGATTTAAAAAAAAAGCCTTATTATATTTAGAGGTTTGAGTATTCACCAAAAATGAACACAGAGACTGCATGTTTTTTCATTACTTTCACTAAAATGTAGTGTGCCTAAGCAAATTAGTTAAAGCTGTTTAGAGAATTAAATATGACTGCAGGAGGATAATTTTAGTGTCTAATCCCACATAGTCATGCCAAGCTAATTTTATTCTCCCTTTTCCCTTTTCAACTCAATGCATTTATATACACCCATGATAACTTGCTTTCCCTCTTTATAAAAATATATGTATATATGGAGACTGATATATATATTTATGTATATAGTGTAATATATATACATGTACAAATATTTATAATGATATGCACCATCATCTGTAGGACTAAAATTCAGGAAAGTAACTCTACATACTGACTGGGAGACAGGGAACAAAAATAAATGCCAGATTAAACTGTGGATTTGTTTCTTTTCAGTGCTGTGTATTTGGTGACACCTCTAACTTTCCACCAGTGAGTTTTACCATATTTAGGGTGTAAGCCAGAAGAAATAAATTATGTGTTCTGAATCAGATCATTGAAAAATATAAATTCATATGTCTCCATTTGAGTAACTTACATTTTATTACTTGTGCTGTGACAGAAGTTAAAGTGTGTTTTGTTCTTAATTTCAAGGCCCTATATTGGTAAATATTACCTCTATAAGATATGAGAGGACTGAGGATAATCCATGCCCTGTGGGTAGGAAAGAAATTTACTCTAAGTTCTTTTGATGGATATTCTCCATTTTCAGACCCCAGCAATTATCAGACCTGTGATCTGAAAAGAAGAAGAAGATATAAAGAATAGGATTCCTTAAAACTTATTTTAATAGAATTTTTTTTCCAGTAATAGTAGGTGAAAATAAAAATATTTTCTCTTCTCTCTGGATGACTTACCTGTTTTTTTTTGTTTGTTTGTTTTTGGGTTTTTTTTGTTTGTTTGTTTTTGGGTTTTTTTGGGTTTTTTTTAGTGTTCTCCCACACTTCCAAAATAAGAATCGTCACTTCTGGTATCATCACTAGAACATAATAGTACAGGAACAATTAAAAAATATGTCTGAGGACCTAGATTGATCATTATTTATACGATACATATAAATTATATATATATATATAGATATATATAAAATAATGATCATTACTTTTTTGCTGAATAGGGGGATTCAATGATTTTGAATGTAAGCTGCAGGATAAGAGCATGCAACACCTAAGCAGGCTGTGCAGAGGAAGAAACTACCAATAGAAAATTTCATTGCACAGCACAGATTGCACATTTTAATGTTTCTTTCCAGTGAACTTGTAGAAAAAAAGTTTTATCACTTTTATTACTTTTTATTACTATTACTAATATCTCTGTTAGAAAACATTGCTACCATAAGGAAGAAGGAGTTTGAGTAGTCTTTGTAAGAAAAAGGCAGCACTGCAGTTTTACTGCTATTTACTTAATAGTTTTTTATATAGAAAAAAACATTTTTTGTGTGTTATCAAGAGTTGTTATTCTCAGAAAGTGAATATAGAGCTCCATGGGCATTTACACTTGAAGACTGGCTGCTTTATAGCATTTAGTCAGAGTAGCAACAAAAGTGGATTTGGAGCTGCACTTGCAGTATCTACAGGTACAGCAAAACAAGTGAAGGACAAACTAATGTGTGGCCAAGTACAACTTCACCCTCTGCTCTGGATTTTTCTTTCTGTTGTTGAATGAAGCCAAAATGTTCAAACTGAGAACATTTGGATTGTAATGGTTCATCACCCCTTTGCACAACCGGACTGATGAGGGGGTAGGAGGGACAAGACTTGCTCTGCTCTTAAAACCATCCTGGGATAGCAGCCTGAAAGTCACAGGACAGGCCTTTCATCTCTTCTTTGATTAAAGGCTTGGCTTGCATAGACCCAGCCTTAATGTTTGTTATAATATGAGATGACTGCTTTGAGAATTTTTTTCCTAAAGTTGATGTTGTCGGGGATGGGGAATTCGGTTGCAGCGTGCAGATGATGTCCTTAAACTGTTCCTGTGATGTCCTTGAAGAGTTTGTTGAGGAGGTTAAACTTAATTAAAGAATTAGATTAGAAATATGTGAGGAATCTGCTGAATCGCTTTTCTACCTGAAAAAACTATGTTTTCTTCTAAAATAACTCTTTATAGTTTGATCTATACACACCTAGCTGTGGACTAGGTAAAACAAAAGAATGCTGGCTGTTCCTGGAACAAGCCATCAGTGTAAGGGAAAGAGAGTAGCAGTCCTCAGCACAACATGAGGAAAATAAGAAAACAAACAGGCTGTAGTGATGGGTGATTTCAATTTCCCAGTATGAACTGGGAGAGCTGAAAAGCATGGCACAATGAAAAATAAAATTATAGAAGAAATAAAGAGTTATTGACCTGTGGTGTCAGAGTACTTATAGGACTTGTCCTTTCCAATCTCAGCAAAAATGTGCAGTTAGTAGATTAGAAACAGCAAAGCCACTTGGTTCAAGTGACCCCATGATTAAATTCACTATAACTTAGAACGCTAAGCCAAATAGATCAAAACCACAATATGAACTCTCAAAGGTCTATATGGAAAAAAAAAATTGGAGAAAAGGAACAATAATGGAAGGTGTTTCAAGTGATGAATTAAGTTTTTCTCTAACAGTGCCAAGATGCAGATTTCTTGGGGGAAGGAAGATATGAATGTGGGGAATTAATCCTTACAATCTGACCATTGTACTTTCTGTGAACTTTATATTAGATAAATGTGTTCTATTACTGAATCCCTGCTAAAATTATTGTGCATGATCCATAGTTACAGCTTTACCTGAGAGAGTGGGGACAAATATCACTGTCTATTTATATCTATTTGCTAATCACAGGAGGGTGGCTTGGGTTATGACTGTTCCTCTATTAAGTGATTTAACCTCAATCCTTGACTACAGCAGGGGAAAGCCTTTGTAGAAGTTTATATTTTATTGTTTTGGCATTGCAGAAAAAAAATACCAAAATCTAGGAATCACACTGGAGAGCTCCTAGACATGCTCTGAACATGGTGATGCAGATGTGGAATTAATGCATTTGTGTTATGTCTCTTCTAAAACAGCAGTGTAGACACTTGAGCCATCTTTGGTTAGATTTTAAACTTGAATACACCTCCTTGTTCTGTCTCGTTAAAAAAGTGCAAACTGGAAATAAGAAAAAAAAGTATCTCTTTTTCAAAGAATATACCACAAATGGTCAAAATACTCAGACGTGACCAGTACAAGTCAGCATAGGCAAATCTTGCAAGATGATTTATGCAGATTCTGGTAGAGCTTTTCCTTGTGTTTCAAGGAAAAAGATGGAAAAAAAACCCCGAACAACTCATTGCTACGAGGTTTGGTGCTAAAGCTGCAGTTGCGTGCCCTTTGTTGGACAGGCTGTCTTTGTGGTGGGTCAAGCTTCAGTCTGCTCCTCTAGGCACACTGATAATTCATTTAATTTTGCAATTATATTTCCTTTGAGGGGTATACAGAGTATTCCAATTGCACTCTCTTGCTTAATTTTTACGCTTCTTTGATCATTTGTGTAAGTAGAAAACATCATGGAGATTAATAAATCATAAAACCCTCCCTCCCAAGAAGTCAGTATACTTTTAGCACTTAAAGTCTCTTTAGAGGTACATTTTATGCAAATTTTGGAACTTACGCTCAAAAAATATCTCCAGGGATCAGGGACTTTCTTATGGCTTGTCCAAGATTTCAATGAGTGTGGGCTGCAGCTCTCTGGATATATTTTTTTAAAATTATTTTTAAGTATTATTGTTACTAGAAAGAAGTCTTTTGTCTTACTTTGTATTAATCTTTTTTTCTTTAGTCGACATTACTGAGAACCTAGTAACTTCCATTTTCTCAGTACAGTATTAGAGCCAGTGCCCATAAAATGGAAAGAGAAGGGAGGAGTTAAACAACAAATTAGGAACTGAGGGGAAGAAGTATCTTTGTACCCTAGAATATAATGAAAAATGTTTACAATATCAAATATTATGACATTATATCAAAATAAAATGTTCACCTCATTTCTAAACTTCTCTCATCAGACATTTCAAAATATTTTTTAAAATTGTTTGAAAAATAAATGCAATAGAAAAAACTTCACTAAAATATTTAGGGTATATAGACCTGGTATTAGATTACTTGAGCATAAGGGTACAAACTGGGATCTCCTGATTCTTGAAAAAGGTCTTGCAGGAAAGGTTATTGTCCAAACTGGATTGGTTCTCCTTTTCACTGACCAGAATTGCTGCTCAGCACCCACAAAGTGTTGTGAGTCAAAAGTGTTGGAGGATGGCTTTGTGCAAATTTATTTTTCATACTGGAGTTTTCAGAGCAGCCTTTTAGAGCTAGCTCTGCTCATTTTGTTCTAACTATGGGTTATGAGAGAGAAATGCATGTCTGAAACCTCCTTTTTTATTGTCAAAATAAATATCTGAGTTTAAAAAAAAATGAATCTGCTTCAAATACTGTCTTGGGGATTGTGGCAAGCATTCATAAGGACGTGCCTGACAAAGCATTTGTTCTGTAGCTCACAGGCATAACGAGGTTGAGGGGCTCTCCACTTGTTCAGTTTGTGGAGCAGCATCCAGATCAGCTGAAGGATGACATTTTTGGAGTATTACATCTGCAGATCACATCAAACATATGCAATGCCATATGGTCACCAAGTGGTTATGGACTTTTTATTTATTAGGTAAGCTACCAGAGCTAATATTAGGCATGGAGCATTTTATATGCCATTAAAAGAGAAAAGAATCCAAAATATTAGAAACGAGATGAAAACTCAAAGAAATAAATCTTATTACTGTTTTTTACCGAGGTGTGCAATAGCAATAATGAATCCTGTGGAGACAGCCAGATCAGACTTCATCCTGAAGGAATCATGCACCCAGGTATGTTTGGTCAGCCCTCAAACTTGCAATGATAAAATTGCCTTTTATCAGCAATTCCTCACGCCAGGCAATGCACCAATATCTTGTACTAACAAATGGGTAAAACTGGCAGCATCTGTCCCAGCTTTAATCAGCACCTAGTTTTACATCTCTTGTATCCAGCTGTGGTCCTGTTATTCAAGAAGTTAATTTATCTTCACTTCCTCTTCCCCAGTCCTGCCCTCTTCCCCTTTAATCTCTTTGATTTACCCTCATGCCCTCAGCTTTAAATATGGATATCCTATATATCCCTCAAGTCAGGGAAAGAGGGATGCTATTCATCTCACCACACCCATCACCTCTAGCCATAGCAGTCCTAAACTCATGCCTAATCCTCTCTGTCATCATGCTAGAAAGCACCACGAGGCAGGTTTATGTTTTAGTTTATATTTTACCAGGAGTAAAAATGTAATAGTTTATATAAAACCAGGAGTGTGGTATTTCCTGGGTCCCTTGTCGTAGGGAGGAAGGATGAATCTGACTCCATGTTCTCAGAAGACTAATTTATTATTATATTATATTATATTACATTGTATTACTTTATATTACATTATATTACATTATATATTATATTATACTATATTATACTGTACTAAAACTATACTGAAGAATAGAGAAACAGAAGGCTTAACAAGATATTAATGAAAAACTCGTGACTCTCTCCAGAGCCTCAACAAAGCTGGCTGTGATTGGTCATAAAGTTAAAACAATTCACATGAAACCAATGAAACAATCTCCAACCACATCCCAAAGCAGCAAAACACAGGAGAAGCAAATGAGATAATTATTGTCTTGTTTTTCCCCTGAGGCTTCTCAGCTTCCCAGGGGAAAATCTTGGGCAAAGAGATTTTTCCAGAAAATATAAGGGTGACACAGGAGTTTGTATTTTAGTCCTTTTTAAAGGCCAGGATGTATTCTGACATTGCCAGGCACCTTTTTTTCCTAGACATTGACCACGGTATCTGCCATGACTCTACAACATGAGATGTCATGTTTGGGGATGCTCTGGTCTCAGGCAAGGCTTACAGGTGTCTGCTCTGAGCCTGAAAAGTGTCACACCAAAAGAGCCTCTCAAAATTTCCCAGTAAAGAACTTCAAATACCCAATTTCGGCTTCTGTTTCTCTTTCAGCAACTGCCACAAAATATAATGCACACTCCTGTCCCCAGACCCCATGAAGCTACACTTACCCTTCATAATGCCATACCCTCTGCAATGAAATATCTAGTTATCTTTTCATCTCTCTCTCTCTCTTTGTGTTTGTGTCTTTTTTGGTTTTTTTTTTTTTTTTGGTGGTTTTTGTTTTGGATTTGTTTTTGGTTTTTTTGGGGGCTTTTTTTTTTTTTTCTGGACAGAAACCAGTGTGAGTTGCTCTTAATAACAAACTTAGCTACCCATGGGCAGGTGCTGGATGCTTCAGTTTTCTATGTAAAGGTACCTACAGGTACTAAATTTAGGTGAAAGTAGGGTATTTCTCTTTCATAAACACCTGAAATCAGCTCTGTGCCAACTTTGCCAACTGTAAAATGACAAATCTGGCCATTAATTCAATAAAATCCACTGTGAATATCTATCTGCTCCAAAACACCGGAGAATGCCATAACAATTTTGAGACTTAATTTGGAAGAAAAAAGGCCATGAACCAAAATAATTTCCAGAATCCTAGATTCCTAAAGGGTTTTTTTTCTGAGATAGGATGGAAAAGTTTTTGTTTGGCTTTTTGAATCTCAGAATTATTTAGGAAAGGTTTTCTTCTGTCTATGATAATTAACAGCATTTCAAAGAACTACAGGGTTAGACACAGGTTGCAATTATTAAAAAATATTTGTAATTGTTAATTTAAGTACAAGAAGCTTCTCATTAAATCAGTGCTTTACCATTTATCTAACTTGTTTCCAATTTCTGTGATTTTTGCGCAGTAATTAAAAAGTAGTGTATTCTTTGGTTTTGAAAATCTTGAGTTATCACAGCAAGAAGCATATGTTCAGCCAATGGAACTTATATGTATTTAAATTAGGACTTAACAGAGTCTTAAAACACACTTATTAAAAAATAAATAATATATAAAGAGCAGCATTATTCAATATAGTTGGACATAGTCCATCTTGTATTGATTGATGTTTTCCTTGAGCAAAAATTGTTTTTGAAGAACCTGAGATTGGTGTGTTTTTTTTGCTTCATTTCAAAGAAAATTCTTTTGGTTAGAGCTGACCAAAAATCACCATTTCTATCTAGTGGGAAATTTTTTTGTATTGCAGCACTTAGTTTTTTTCCCAAATCTGGTCAAACTTGAAGGACTGAAATTTCACACAATTTGTTATCAAGCACCTGGGGGGGGGGGGGAAATTAGAAGCAGTAAAATATATTTTCTGTGTGATTTCAGTATTAAATTATATTTCTGTGCTACAAATTTGCCCCAGTGAATTGCATTTCAAAAATCTCATGAACTGACAGCATCTCCCTAGGTGCAACCTGAATGAACTGGAGTGGAGAATTCCCTAAGGGAAACTTTGATTGACAAGGCCATGGGGGACAAAATGCAATAAAAGAAGAAAGGAGTTTTCTTGAGGACATGGGTGGGAGAACACCTTGGAGTGACTTTCTTTTTAAATGAAATAACAGGGAAGGAAGCAAACACCATTCCAACACAAAGAAATAGAATTTGCTGGAAAAAACCCAAAACAACTCGTTTCTGCAAGTGATACAACGTAAAAAATAATAATGGCAGAGTAGAGGAGTATGATGGCATTGCAGTTGTTTGTCTTTTGTTCCTGTGTGTAATTTCTCTGGTCACTGTGACATGCTGACACATGGGTTTGGAATGTTTATACTAGATGATTATGGATGTTTTGATTGAGTAGTTATGAGGCTGGATTTTTCTGACCTCTGCAAGTACAACAAGATATTTATAAGATCCCTGTAACCCCCAATGATGTTATTAATGTAGGTATGCTACACACACAAGTGAATTATAGTCCAATAAATAGAATAAAATTCAGTGTAAAACAAATGCTTTATAGCTTTGAATGCATGTATGAAATAATACACGGATATGTTTATGAAATGGAAGGCTTTAAAATGCATTCTTCACCTCTTTCCCTGATACACTGGTTTCATTATCAATTACCACCATCTCCTCCCACGCCAGGGAGACTGCGCAGATGAAAATCCTAACTTTTGCTTTGTGTCAGGGACAGAGACTGTGGCTGTTGCAAGTGACTGTGGGATTTTTCTGCTGAAGAACAGATTGCAGTGGAAAATTCCTGTTCAACTCTAACACTTTTTCATCGCTATGCACAGTAGTTTCCTGGAAGGCACAGCCAGGACGTGTGAAGCCTCAGTCAAGCCTGGGTGAAGAGGCAGCTTCCAGTGTCCTCAGCTTTTCCCACCTGGGAAGCAGCTTCAGGACACACTAATTAGCTCCAGCAGAGGACTCCACTAGGATTTCTGGTCTCACTTCAGGTTTCACTTCACTTTAATTTGATTTTAAGTGTCTAAGGAAAACATGTCCTTTAAGCTATACTCAGTGGGCAAAAGGTCTATTGAGAAGCTCAGGGTTTTTTTTTTCCTGAAGATTTTAATAGATTACAATAGAGAGTTATTTGTATATGTCTTTATTAGCTTATTTCTCAAGCTTTTTTTCTTTTTAAACTTTTTTTTAGCAAAATTAATTCTAATTTTTGCAGAGTTGTGTGTATGCACACAAATGCTTAACACAGGCACAAAACACCAAGAGATTAGCTGCATACCTAAAATTACACCTGTCCTTAAACACAGTGTTTGTTGGACACCCAAGATATTCCAGGAATAAAGTGCCCATGCTCTGACTAGACTAAAATACATAATTTCAGAGCTCATGCCTTGTCCATCTCTCCTTTTTGTAGCCACATTTCCCTTCACAGGGAAAAGCAAGCCACAACTTCCCAAAGATATCTTCCAGGATTCACATTCTCTGAGCCTCAGAGGGAAAAAAAAAAAACAATTCTTATCTCAATTGCTACTCCTCTTGTTGTTCACAAGTGGAATGCATTGTGGAAGATTATTTACCTAAAAGAATTTGCTTGATTAGATTCTGGTGTGAGTGTTTTGATTCATTAACCGATTAAATCCATGTGTGCGCGTGTGTTGGGACTGTTGGCTGACAGTCACGAGATTCTAAGCAGTTAAATTAAGTGCTTGTGCCAATTCAACTTAAATTCAGTGCAATATAGTGTAATATATAGTGTAAAAATATAATATATAATATAAATTATAATATATAATATAATAATATATAATATAATATATATCTACATTATACATATAATATTTTATATCAATATATAATATAATATATGATATATAATATAATATATCCTATATAATATATATTATTAATATAATATAATATAATAATTAACCTTCTAATATCAATGGAGTCAAATACATTTACCTCCCTTCATCGGGGGCACTCTAAATCCAATACATTTTTGATTCACGTTACACAATAAACGCATGGCAGGATAAAGGTGGCACAACAAGCAGCTAATCCCCAGCTCCAGGTGCTTCCAGGATGGTGGCAAGGCCCCTTGCCATGGCCAGGGAGCCGGGGAAGAGCAGCACCAGATGGCCCTGCAGGCAGCGGCGTGGAGCCAGTGGCGGCTCAGCCACAGCCCCACCAGGCAGAGCTGGTTTCATCCTGCACATAAAATCCTGCACAGATAAAATCTCTGCTCCTGGGACGTTCAGGGAATTGGCTCAGGAGCACCCCGGGGCTCAGGGCAGTGAGATCCTAAAGGAGCAGAGAGCCAAGGGACATGGAAGTTTGGTGGCTGTGCAAAGAAGCAGCTCGGGTCAGCTGAGGACAGATCAGAGCCATGCATGGCTTGCAAGCCCTCCTTGAGTCCAGCTGAGTCTGCAGAGCCATTTAGATCCCTGCAATATGTTTATAACCTTGGAGTGTTCATTAACCAGACTGTTTCAGTCCCCCGGTATGACAGAGCTGACTGTAGCTAGCAGGGCTGGACTACTTGCAAATATTTCAGCTGTATGACTCTTTTTCTTAAGTGATTTGTCTTTGTGCCTTCGCACTTGACGAATTTCATGTTCCTGATGGTTGTTCCATTTAATATTCTATTTGTATTTTCCATTCTGTTTCTACCAAGATGTGCACCTTCACCAACATTACTGATAATGATTTTCTCTTCTTTTCATCAATAAAACACATATTCTCTGGAGTGACAGTGAGTTCATCTGTTAGAAAATGCATTACTGTTAATAAGACAACACAAATAAGGAAGAAAATTCATTTCAGCCTGGCAATAGTAGCATCACTTTACTTCTGCCTCTTGTGTGTATGTTGGGGAGGAGGAGTAAGCTCTCTTCTTCCTCCCATTTCCAACAGAGGTTTTGTGGTTCAGCTGCTAGAACTAGAGGGATAATTTATTTCTGGAGTATCTACTTACAAAATGTGTCAAAATCAGAAATAACAGATTATGGAGGGATTTTGATAGACAACATGAAATACAGAGTGTGAGATGAGACAGTGGGGCTAATGGACATCTTTGCCTACTCAGGATGCCCATCTCTCTCTCTTATCATGGAACAGAAGCATTATTTATAATAAAAGTTTCCCCATGTGCAGGATCCCTGCAGAAGTTGATGCCTCAGTAAGTAGCAATGCTGAGGTCGGGCTGCACACCTGTCTCTCTCTGATCCTGCAGGTTTGTGCATTAACATGGAGTGGAATTTCATCCCAAGCACACAATTGTAGAATGGTTTTGTGGGCTGCAGATGTTGGCCTTTGACAGCTAATCTGGCTCTTGCAGGACAAAATGAAAAATTTCATGGCACATTTTGTTTTCTGTGGGCTTTGTGGTGAATGATACATGAGCCTGTAATCTTTGTTATAGTCAAAACTGCTACTGTGCTTATTTATGGGCAGCATAACCTGAGCAAAATAGTCTATTGTCTGTGTTCCCTCTTTTGGACAAAATCCCCAAAATCCACAGACGTGTTTATTAGTCATCGAAATCCCCAGCTTTTACAAAGATAGTTTAATAATCTCAAATCACTAATTTATATACATGAAAAAGAAAGTGGCCTAATGATTAGCCAGCAGACAGTGGGCTGAGTAGGAGGCACTGTCCCTCCCAGGGCGCAGTGCAGAATTCAGTCTCCAAAGACTTTCATGCTTGGGACAAGTGTTGGGTGAGGTTGATGATTTTTTCCCTGCTTCTCTGCCAGCTCTGCTTTTTCCACCTCTCTGCAGCAACAAATGACTGTGCACATGGCTGGGTGTGAAAGTAGAAATAATAGGTTTTGTCAGCTTCAATTTTCAATCTTTTTTTTTTTTTTTCCCTAGGAAAAACTGCATTGTTTTTGGGGGAAAAGTTATTCCCACAGCTGCAGCCTCTGGTGTGAGTGTGTGTGCATGTGAGTGGGAATTGCAAGGCAATAAAGTGCTGGACAGTCACTGGTTGTTTTTTAGGAAGCAACCAAACAATGCTGGTCAGTGAGATTGCTGGCTGGAGTGTTTGGGTAGGAAATGGATCATCAAAAGGTGCTTGCTGCCAAGACTCTTTGATGTCTGGGATCCTCAAGCCTTGGCCCTTTTTAGTCCTGGTGACTTTTCCCTGCAAGATGACCACTAATAAGTTATGGCACTTTCAAAATGTAATCATGATTAAACTGGTTGCTGCGTGGCAATGAATAAACACCTCTGGTTATCTTTGTATCCCAATAATAATAAAGAAAAATAAATCTTCCCTATCTAATGACTCAAGGTCATATTATAATATCCATGATGATTTTTTTGTGTGTTGACATAGATATCCTCAGTAGACACAAACATAGGCAGCAAAAGAAAACAAAAAAATCCAAAACAACTCTCCTATGTCTTTAACACCTTTAAACCAGAAAAGAATTCCAATAGAACACTGAATCTGAAGACTGAATATGACAGATCCCTAAAATATTGAACATAAATATGATAATGTGTAAAACAATATAAAAGGACAAGATTAAAAAGCTCATTTGATTATATGCATAAGAGAAAGAAACTACATCAATATTTAATTTATTAATCTTATCTAAAAAGTATTGGCTTACAACTAGGCTGTGTAAAAAGAGCATAATTTTGTTTAAGTACATACTTTCAAACGTTAATATAACCACTTTCCATATGTTTCCACAATGATAATTATAAAAAGGACCTTTCAGTGCCTGAGATTTTGCCTAGAAACTGTGCCAACTCCTATAATTCCTCAAGTATGTGCCTTCTTTGGGGGCGTTAATTTTCAATCCTGCTGGGTTTTGTCAAATAAAATTCCTATTCATCAAGTAATTCTAATTAATTCCTGACCCTCCCAAAAGGAATTTCCCCTTTTCCAAGACCTTTCCAAGGTAAAAGAAATATCTTTTAGAAGTACTGCAATAACTCCCTGAAGCTGCAGTAGTTCTAAAGACATTTCAGGTGTCTACTAAAATATACGAAACCAATTTGCTTTCAGGATGTGGCTGACCACAAGATAAGTGCTTGTATGAGCATTAAAGCTGGTTGTATGCTCACTTACCTTCCTCAAGGGATTTTACTCATAAAATTTGAAATCAACATAAAATATTGGAAATGTTTTTGGTACAAATTTTACATTGCCTCAAAGGATCAACCTGTGTTTTCCCTTGAGTAGTACAGGTATGACTACAGTCTTCCCTGGGCTCTGGATCACAACAATAAACAAATAATTAAATATTCCAGCAGTATAGTTTTCTTCCATCAATGGTCAACTTTTGCAAGAGGACATGGAAGAGGTATGCTCCACCTGATGTGCTTAGAAAGAATTATAGAAATTCACTCATGCTGCTTTTTAATTAGTACCTACTGTCTCAATTATGCCTTCTTCTTTAATTTTGAAAACATTTGTTTAAATATATATAGGCTTACGTCTGGGAAAAGGATGACAATTTCTCTACAAGTACAGAAGAGCTCCAGATGGTGCAAGAGTGTACACAAACAATGCTTGTAGAAATCCTGCCATTAAAATGCAGAGAATCCTAAAATTTCCTGAGTCGGAAGAGACACGTTGATGTCATTGAGTCCAACTCCTTGCACAGGAGAGCTCCAAGAATTACATCATGTACTTAGGAGAGTTGTCCAAACACATCTTGAACTCTGTCAGGTTGGTGCGTGACCACTGCCCTGGGGAGCTGTTCCAGTGCCCAACTACCCTCTGGGTGAAGAACCTTCTCCTGATACCCAACATAAACTTTCCCTCACACAGCTTCAGGCCTTTCTCTCAGGTGCTGATCTTCAGAGAGATGAGACTGGAGCCTGCTCCTCCTCTTCCCCTCAGAAGGAAGTTTTAACTGCAATGAGGTCTCAAATCTCCTCTTCTCCAGGCTGAACAGACCAAATCACCTCAGCTGCTCCTCATAAGGTTTCCTCTCTAGATTTACAAGGCTGATCTTTTTTTCAGCTGTCAATTTGGACACACAGCTACAGGAGGGATTTGCTCCCTCAGAATACACACAAGTAGTGTGTGGTTAATTCCTGTGGAGGGATAGAATGTAAGAAAATAAAGATAGTGCAGAAGGCAGTCTCACACCTGAGGAGTTGCAGCTGTACTTATCACCAAAGATTAGGAACAGGCCTGCCCTTAATAGGTCACAGCTGTGTCCAATAAGAAGACAAGTGCTACAAAAGAGTGGGTTGGTTATCCCATGAAGAGAGTTGGAGTTTGTTGGTTGTGCTGTGAAGAGAGATGGAGTCTGTTGTCTGTACTGAGAAGAAGGAGCCAGTGCTGTGAGGAGATGCCCATGAGAAATCACCGAGAAGGTATGGGAAATTTACAATAAGATGACAACAAATTCCTAGGGGTTTTGAGCCTAGGTGTGAGGTTTCTGACTTCCCCTGAACATGGAAGATGCTGAGTGAGGGTGCTGCCATCCAAAAAGGTGCACATAGTCTGATGGGTTGATCCCATTAACCTGAAAGTCAAGTTTTCCTGTTACATCCTTCGTGTGCCACTTCATGGGTGAGCAGGTGCCTGTCTCACACACCTGATCAATTACCTTTGTTTAAGTTTCCAAAACATTTGTTCCTTAAACTGGAAATTTTAGCAAATGATGGGGAGAGAAGGTCTTGGGGTGAGTTCCTGTGCCGACCCAAATAATTTGGCCATAGATACATTGTGAAGTTGAATGGACTAAGTTTTGGAAAGTGTTTCATGTTGACTGAATGCTTCTTTAAACCTTTTGCCAAAGTTCTCTGATTCTCTAAATTGGCCAGTAAAGCCTCTTTTCTTACTTTGTTGAGAATATCTTGCCAGTATTTTTCCTGTGCATCTAACTCAGACTACATGAACAACTGTTAGCCCTTTTACAAGCCTTGTCAAGAGAGATTTTTGGGGCCTTACAGAGAGCTTCACTTTCACATTACTAACTATGGTTTGTTTTACTTGGTACTTGAGTAGAAGGAGCCTCTTTCATCCAACATGACAAATAGAAATTGTGAAATAGACAAAGGAAAAATTCTGTCTGCCCTAGCTAAAGCAAACACTGGGGAAAAAATTAATTTGCAGGAAAGCCTTAATGAAGAGTAGTGATAGCTGAAGGCAGTGGTAGAACAATCTGCAGTGTTGTTGCTGTTTGACCCATGTCTGTTTCTGAGGACAATGAAGACTTTGTGCCTTCAAATTCATTAAATCCTCCCAAATGAACTCAGAAACAGTTCTAAGCAGGCTGTAGGAGTTGTCTAAGACCTGGATGAAGCAGGACTCGTTTGAGATCTCTTGGCTCTGAGTGGCTGTTGAGCAGGAAAATGCTTATAAGTCATTGAACAATCACTAATGTGATAAATTCCTAAAAAGCTCTCTTGAAGAATTAATTTTCATATTTTTATTACTCCAGTTACATTGAAATTTATATACAAGTGAGCTTTGTCTGCTGTGGGAAGCAGCATTAAAATTTCTAGTCATTTTTGCATTTAAATTCTTATCCATAATGTTACATTAATGTAGTTGCATTGAATATTAAATTGATTTAAAGTTAATAATACTATATACAATATGCACTCTTTAGCATGTAAATATCTTAATGCAGTAACAAAATGCAAATTGGAAAATATTATTCACATTCTTGATACCATATTAGTTTTTTTGCATTAATTCCTGATGGCTTATAATCATTATAGCAAAATGACTCGAATGGAATTCTTTAATTTATAAAAGTGTAAATGAGCTCTGACTTGATTGTTGGACCTTGTAGTGTCACAATATGTCTATTAATTTTGAGTGCAGTGAGTGAACTCTTTTAAAACCTCTTACAAAATATCTACCTCTGGCAAATGTGTTGAATTGAAATTATGCATGCCTCGGTAAAAAAAAATGATGTGGTCCTGTGAGCTAGAATAAAAAAGGTTCCAAACCTTAACCACAGGAAAAACCATGCAGTTCTAACACAATTAGGTATTTACCAAAAGTATTGCACCTGAGTGATCATTAGGAGCATAAATGAACTGACAGTCCCTTTGAAGGAATTCCCTGTCTGTAAATCTGTCATCTTGGACTTAGGTCCCTAAAAGGACAGAAGATTGTGGTGTGGCAGTGCCAGCACCAGGGAAAAACAAACCAAGCAGAGAATAAGGCAGTCAAAAACTTTCTATACCAAATATCCTACGTGGCTGTACTAGACCTCCATTCCAACTATGGTCACCTGGCTTTTCTTCCATGTTGTGGTGAGGATGTGGATACCATCTTAAATAAAACATATCACCTCAGATATTTCATTCCCCCACCCCCCCCCCACATAATTTTTCCCCTTTTTCCTCAAAAAAAAAATTGAAATTCTTCATGGAAGAAAATTTGTGTCAGCGTACCACCTTGCCCTGATCTGGGCTGAACCTCTGAGTGCTGCTGTGACCCAAACCATTCTCTTATCCCATGGACAGTTCTTTAGGGAGAAAATACTGCATTTACAGCAATTATGAAGAATATTTCTCTTCTCCAAAACAACAATTCACCTACCATGAGAGTAGCACGCACTTCCACCACAAATGCAGCTGGTAAATGCTGTCAAAAATAGATTGTAACTTTTACTGAAATTTTCCATGCTAATGCACCTTTTATGCAAAACAATCACTAGAATAATTTTTTTCAAAATGTGCTTTCCTTATGCAGAGAGTGTTAATGGGAACACATTCTATACTGAAAAAAAGGTTTACTGTTTGTTCCTAAAAACAGCTTCTTTAACACAGATCTCTTTAATAATAATATATTGTAAACAGAAACTCTTTACAACACATTATATTTTTCTGCTGCAGCACTCTTCAGTAGAACTGTCCAAACTATACATTTCACTGATTGTTTTCTATTAAAACACATTAAACAAATCCTGTTTAAAACCAACATCTAGGTCAGAATTTTTATGAACAGTTTTAGCTAAGCATTTTAAACACAATCAACTTGTTACAGAAAGAAACATTTAAGGTACTCCTTGTTGATTCACTTTACAGTGACTTTTTTTCATTTTCAGTGGAAAAAGTGGGGAAGTAGGGTAATACAAGAAAGTTTTGGGGGCAGTCATTATAAAATATGCTTTACTTCAGGTAAAATTGTTCTTGAACTGAGTTCTATAGAACTGCCTCTGTAATCTTTTTTCTCTACTCCTGGGTTAGGAGACTTCACCACTACTGCCCTTAGGCAGAGCCTGTATTTAGACAGATTCACATACTAGAGGTCAACAACGCTGAAAACAACCCCACTGGGTAACAACCTGAATTTGTCAGTGCCCTCTCAAGAAAGATTTTGGTTGTATATTCTCTCAGGAGAAGGTGGGTTAATACAGAGCCTTGCTTTCCCAAAGAAGATCTGTGGCTTTTGCCCAGAGCAGCAGCTCCACTGTGGCTTACAGGAGCCCTGTAGGCATGGCCCTGTGCTGCTTCCCTGGAACTTCTTCTCCATAAAGGTATTCCCATCCTCTTCATTCCTGCCCCTGAGGCTGTGCCAGGTGGTCGTGCCTGGGTCGTCCTTGCTGAGCCCCTGCTTGCAGAGGAGCTGTCTGTGACCTGAGCAGGAGTTTGGTACTGAAGAGTATCAGTTCCTCTGGGTCTGGATTGAAGACAATAGCTCATGTTCAGACTCAGGTGTTTATTATTTCTTATCAGTAAAACAGTCTCACAACCATGAGTTCGGCAGCAAGGCACGAAATGGCCAACAATCTCTTGTCACAAGGGCTTTTAAGACTAAACTATCCAATTAAGAACTGACACCTGGATTATTTTCCCTTTTAACCCAATAACTGATCCCAAAAAGCCTGCAGTGCAGACTTTTCTGCCCAATTACAAAATGCCACCCAAAACCATGAAGAAGAAAACCAGGACAACACCCTGTGCCCTTCATCTTGCTTCCATCCACAACACACTAAAAATCCCAAAACCTCAATTTCTCACTCAGTGATACACTTACACTGCTCTCTATAATCTATTTCACACTTTTATGGATTTTAGTCTATCTTGAAGTCCAGGAAACTTTCTCCATGAATGAGGGTCAAAGTCAGTGCTCCCCTGGGGCTCAGGGCACCCCAGAGCAGACAGAAAAATATTCCCAGTGCCCTGGGTTTCCACAGGAGAGGGACAAACAGAGTACTGAAAAGTTAGAGGTTTGAGGTTCAGACTTACTAAGATGCCCCCTCTGCAAAGCAAGGAATTTGGTCACTGAGGCAAGGAATCTTTTTTTTTTTTTTTCATTGTCAGACCTTCTCCTGTCACATGATTGGGAACTACTAAAAATGCAGCTGCCAAGCCCTCCTATTCTCACTGTTTCTGTAAGAGGTAGTGACCTGTAAGAGCAAATTGCCTTTTTTCCTTTTTTTTTTCCTTAATACTCAGGGTTTAAGGGAAACTAAGCAAATTATGAAGAATATATTAGAAACCAACCCAAGTTTCTAACCGAAACTAAGCAAATGCTTTATTTTTACAAAATACACTTATGGGTCCCCCCCAGGGTGACTTATCTGTCTTTGAGTTCCATGAAATGATATACCAGGAGCCACCATATAGCTCAAGCTGGGAAAGATATTCTCTGCTTGTTAACTTAATAGGAATGGACTGGTTGCAATTTGGAAAGGATTAGCTCCTCCTTTAAAGATTAAATAATATCATTGACCTCATTTAAGAATCACTGTTTCTTTAACACATTTGCGACTTTATAGTCCTAGCAAATATGCTGGAAAGACTCATGGGTGGTGAAAGTTTTGGACGTGTGAAGAGGAGCACTGGGAACACACAGGGGGAATGTGGGCCAGAGAACAGGCTTGCTCTTTGATTGCCAGTGTCCAAAGTTCCCACTGCCTCACAGAGAAGAGAGATATTGCAAGTTCTGTGCTCTCTCAAAGCCAAAGTTTCCAGGCTCTGCCATCACATCAGATAGAGCTGTATTTGAAAGTTCTTTAGGTGACTTTAAATGGACCCTTTCAATATGTGAAGTTATCGCTTCCCATTGTAGAACAGTGGGGAATTGAAGTGCTTAGACAGAGAGCTATATTTATAATCCTAGCATTTTCATACAGCTAGCTTATTTCAAGGGCTAGAACAGCCTTGAAGCAAATTATCCTTTGTCCTGGTTCAGGCTGTACATGATAAGCTCTCCATCCCATTCTGTTCAGGGTTATTTCTCTTTTTGTTTTTGCTCTCTTTTAAAACTCCAGCAAGAAAAGAAAACAACCTCAATGCTCAAATATTTTGCATCATCTTGCTACTATGAGCCTTCCACCCTTAGCCATTACAGGAACATTAAATCAGTATTTAGCTAGGATGAGTATTAGGAAAAAGCTTCGGTGCCTTAGTTGATCATGATTTTTCTCTACAAATAAAAGGACAAAATTTCAAATCTGGCTTTTGTTTCAGTGAAGCATTACAATAGATAAACATTCAATAACAGTGAGCTGTGACATTTACAAAGAGGAAAAGATTTGAACACAGAGATTTAGCAAATTCTCAGGATTCTCAAGAGCAAATCTAAAATATTGCATCTCATTGTCCCCAGCTGAGCCCTGTGGACATTCACTGAGAAAAAACACTTTCTGTCTGCTATGAAGCAGACTCCCGAATGTGTCCATTTTTTCCTAGCCATTTTACCCACACTGAATTTGTTTCATAGTCTGAATTTTGGTCTTCTCTTTGGAGTTGTTATAAATGGTCTTAGGTAACTAAGAAGGTGACTAAGTTTTGGTGCTGAAAAAGCCAAAATGCTATTTTGAAGTTCTGTCTGCAACCTTTGAACTGTGGTATAAAAATTTGACCTAGATATGAGAGTGAGGAATTTGAGTAAAGGGGCAGTATCTATTGATCTCTGTGGACTTTGAGGAAGGTAAAATGGTTTATAGGGTCTCTTTACTCTCACTGCCTGGAACAGCTGGACAAAGAGAGAGGAAATGGCTTTCTCCCAGTACTTGTCAAATAACTGCTGCAAATTATCCCTCCAAGAGACAAGGTAGACCAAGAGAGTATCTTCGTAAATCAAGAGTAAAGTGGCAAGACCATGGCCAAAATTCAGACAGAAGGATTAAATAAAAGTTTATGGGATAGAAAATTGACTTATAAAAATTGAAATTATTTTTTTATTAATACCCTACATGGACTACCAGATCAAGATTAATCAAGATTAAATGCAATCTCTATTACAGAATTATCCAATAAGAACAAGTTATATATGGACATTATCTGTCTATATATTTCATACAAGTAATGTTCTGTAAATGAGCACGTTCCCAATATTTCCAGGTATCTTTTGCCCAAGGCAATCTGATTCAACAGCCTGTGTAAGCTGAAATGAAAATGGGAGGAAATTCTTGCAACAAAGAAAGCTTGTAAAAGTGAAATCTCTTTTTTTCTTCCATTTTATGTGGGAAACACTCATCATGTAACTGACATACACTTTGATAGGAAATAACTAATTTCTGGACTCTGCTGTTTT
>JAWWMN010000208.1:7661360-7682192 GCA_035047745.1 Catamblyrhynchus diadema | reverse complement strand
TGCAGGAGGGCTGAGCCACCATTTAATGGGACTGCTGCCAACACCCTGACCCACAGGGTGTCAGGTTGTACTCTGACTCTGTCAGTGTTGTTTTGTATTACGGCATTTTTATTGTATTTTTTTCCCTAACAAAAAACTGTTATTCCTACTCCCATATCTTTGCCTGTGAGCTCCTTAATTTCAAAGTTATAATCATTTGCAGGGAGAGGGTTTGCATTCTCCACTTCTGGGGAGGCTCCTGCCTTCCCTTAGCAGACACCTGTCTTTTCAAACCAAGACACTATTAATTACTTTTAGCAGGTAAAAAGCATCAAATTCAGAGACAAACCTGATTCACATGTACTGACCCTCATCTTGCGTTTTAAACCCCAGCTTTTGTCACAAGAGGTGTCTATTCAGATGGTTAAGACTTACTGCTGTCATCACCACCATACAGGGCAGGTTTTTTTCCAGACTGTTTCATAAATTCTGTTCCCAAATACTTTCAGACAACATTTTATTTCACCCATTTTGGCTTCAAATGAGAGTTGAGTAATTTTGTCCCCAGTCCATTATGCTTATGCGCTTTGTCTATCTCTTCACTTTGACTGCCGAAATTTGGATTGTGTTTTGTTAAATAAAACCAATTGTGTTTTGTTAAATAAAACATAACATAGGGACTGCCCAAATTTATAACGAAAAAAGCCTATAGAAGATGGAGACCTTCACATGGCACAAGAACCTTGATCCTGAACATTTCCATATGAAATATGAGGACAGGTGTAATTCTGATGAGTGTTAGCTCTGATATAAATCAAGAATAGCTGCTCTGGAGTTAGCAGAGTTGTATTAATCTAAAAAGGATGTGGGAAAATCAGGCTACACATCCATCCATTACTAATATAAATTTTCTATGTTTTTATTTGTGTATGCATAGATATCAAGATATTTTTAATTTCAGAATTCTCTGCAAGAGAATTTTTGTTAAAAAAAAAAGAAATTAGGTCTAGAACAGAAAATGTTTGATTCTGAATTATTTGAAGGTGTTGTCCAGGTAAAACACCATGGGTCATATTTTTTTTTTTAATCTGCATTCATTTGGACTTTACTACTTAGGTTTCAAATGTAATTATACTTGCCTATCCTGGACTACATGAACAAAAATTTGTCAGCTGTTACCAGAGTTAATTCAGTCTAGAGTTATATTTCCAAACATTGTTAATTAGTGTGTATAATTGCACTATGCAAATTTTCTGAAATTAAAGATCTGGATCCTAGAGATTGTTTTCAAAGAACAATGAATCAAAAAAGTTGTGAATACATCTCCTGGATAATATTGCAGAAGATTCTCTAGGAATAATTGTACAGTAGCAACTCAATAGTGCTGGTTAGCTTTGGAAGAAAAAGCCACTGTGTTGGTGTCCTTCACCAAGATTTTGAGGGATTCTGTTTAGATTGAAAAAATATAGCTGCATAGGAGACTTGGTAATTTTCCACAAAACCAAAATGAGCTTTTTTGACTTAATGTTGTGTGTAGGCATTTCTCCAGACACCTCTATTTTGTTTGTTTGTTTGTTTGTTTTAAAACCTTCTTATAGATGTAACCTAGACACAAAAAATATAAATACTAACAATGGGGTTTATGTATGTGCAGTTGGTATAAAAGTGGACATCATTTGGAGCCAGCTGTGCCACAACCTGTTGTGATGGAAATGGAGTTATGATTGCTAAATATTCATTTGGTTGCTGAGATGTTTATTAAATGAATGTTGGTTTGGATTAATATAAGCCTTTATGGAAAAATCAGCAGGGTGGAAACAGAGCGCATCAAGGTAAGCCAGGTAGTCAGAGATTCTTAAAGGGCATTGGTAATGTAGAATATCTCTGCAGTCAAAAGTACTTCAGTAATCAAAAGGGGGGAAAAAAAACAGAGCTAAGGAGAACATAAAAGTTACAGGATCACACTGATTTCTGCAATGTCTCTGACTGCTTTCTCAGAAGGGCAATTTGGAGAACAGTTAGGTTAACTGCGTAGTGCCTAAAGTAGCAGTTTGCTATTGTTATTCTGAGCTTCATTACCGCTGACAAAATCAATAATAATTTTCAAGAAAGCTGCCAGGAGTATCTCAGTGATGCAGAAACATAGACAAGGGAACTTAAGTGGGGTTTGCCCAAAGGAGAGGAGGAGAAAAATGTGTCCAAGCAGATGGCAGAGGCTGTAGGGTCACCCACGTCCCCCTGCAACATCCTGTTTCTCCAGTGCTGGAGAGGAGACGCTTGTGCATCCCTTGTTTTTTGTCCCTACTTTGGGAAAGGAGGTAGGAAGAAAAGTGTTGTTTACTACATGTGGGCCTTGAAAACCTGAGAAATGCATTTCACGCCGGGCTGTGCCTGAAGAAAACTTTGCTTCCTTCTCATGCGTGAGGCCAAGCGATTCAAGAACCACTGTTATGTAAATATTTACATTTGTAAGAAATAGTTTTTCTCGTCATAATTATATCTATTCAATGCATACCGTACTCACTTAGCAGCAAATATTAAAACAAGATCCTTGCAAAGAGAAATCCCAGTCATTTGGCAAAGAAAGCTGCATTAATCCTCTGCTACTTGCTCCCCCCTCCATTTTAATTGTTAATAACTTTTCAGCATGCAGGAGAAGTAATCTCCCACCATGCTAAAGCAGTCAACCTAATTGAAAAGAAATACAAGTCATCTAGTGCACAGCTGAAAAATTCAACTAAAATGCAATCTGTCATTATCTTTCCAATGCCAATTTTAAATAGGTATTAAAGTAAATGGGGGAAACATCTTCTCATTTTCTTGAGGTATCATTTCGTTTTTACAGAAATCCCTAATCCCCAAATAAAGATTCTGCTTGATACCAAACAAAACACTCAAGACAGCCTCTAGTGTCTTGGAAACCAGATCCAAAAATAGAGGAAAAATTTCCCTATCATGAATTAATCTCATTTGAAAATGATTTTAAAAATACAGTTTATGCAATGCAAATCCTCGCTCCCAGAATAACCTGTATTTGTGGTTGTTATGCCACAGTCAAGAGATAAATTACTGCTCAGTGAGCTGTTTCAGCAGAGCAACGTGAACTGCAGCTAGGATTAAGGAAACTGATGAAGCATAACGTACCATGAAAAAATGAAAACATTTTATGGGACATATGAGTATTATTGACAGGTTTCTACTTTTTGATACAATGAACTCTTTCAGCAGGAGATGGTATTTGAAAAGTATCCTGCATTAGAAAATTATATGCCACATTTAAAAGTATTCACACTTTTAGTCCCCAAATTATTATATGCTATATAACACATTTCAATTTAATTGGAAGAATATTGCATCGTGATGCTGAAAACTTGTTTAATGGAGATAATATTTTAGCTCAGTAGGGAAAGTTGGATTCATTTGAAGCTGAGACATCCTCAGATTTGTAATTACCAAAGCATGCTTCTGAGTAGGTAAAAGTATATTAAAAATATATCAGATGGCGCCTTATAGAAAATCCATCAAGTCCTTAACAGGTCAAGCTCAAACAAAGTCTTACTAAAGCTATTGCCATCAAAGTGTATTTAGTTCTGGTCTCAGGACAACTTTCTTCAGACTCCTCCACTGACTGAAATTCCCACAACTGCAGAAACCTCCGGATCTGTACTATGCTGCATGTGCTCAGCAAGTGTAAGAAAATAGCTGGTTAAAAAGATCCTGCTATATGAAGCTTGTCAAATTGAAAAAGAGAGTTTTTAACATTCTACCCTAAAACACGATGGATAATTATTTTTTCCTTCAGCAGCCTTGTTTTCTCTATTCCTTCCCTGAAGTAGTAAAAGATTCAGCCAGATTGAACAAAGTCTGTGCTCTCAGGAGAAATCATCTACTGGTAGAAAATTATGTGACATTTCTTATGTTATTCTTTCCAGTCTTCACAAACTGGAAAATTTTGTACTTCAAACGAGACCTCTGTTGTAGCTACAGTTGTTGTGGTAGAGAAGAAGAAAACAAGAAAATGGGGTGGGAAGAATCACAAACTACTGTGTACATTCTACACAGTCCTTTTATATGAACCAATAGCTACTAGTGTTTTAGAGAGATCTAATTCAGTAGTTTTCAAGACTCTTTGTGTGAGGTAGTATAAATCTCTTCTCACTCAGTGTCCATGTAGTCCTAAATTCATGGGACACAGATGTTTAGAGCAAGATTTCTTTGCGTGGTGCTTCTCCATTCTGTGTTTTTGGTCTGTCTGCATTCTGCTAGGGCTTGCACATAGACGTGGTTGGTAACAAAGGTTATTGTCTCACTGGTGGGAATCAGTATTAGAGAGTGGGTTTTAGATTAGATAATAGGAAAAAAATCTTTTCTGTGTGGATGGTGAGGCACTGGAACAGATTGCCAAGAGTTGTGCATGCCCCATCTCTGGAAGTGTTCAAGGCCAGGTTGGGTGAAACTCTGAGCAACCTGGTCTACTGGAATGTATCTCTGTCCATGGTGAGGGAGGTTGGGACTAGATTGTCTTTAAGGTCCATTCCAACCCAAACCACTCCATGACCCCATAAAGCTTGATAGACATTTGATGAAAAAAGCACATCTTTTTTGACTTTTACATCTGTTCTGGTGGTGTTTTATAAGTCAAAGCTGAAAACCAGATACATTTCTGGTGGGACTCACACAGGCAACACTGGAACAGGGTCCCTAGGGAAGTGGTTGTGTCACCATCCCTGAAAGTGTTCAAAACATGAATAGATACTTTGATCTGTTGTAGTGGGCATGGTGGTATATGTTTGAAGGTTGGACTCGACCTTGGCATTCTTTTCCCACTTTAATGATTCTGTGATTCTAAGATGAAGGAAGATAAAAGAACACGGAGGAGAATCATGGCGAAGACTGTTTGGAATATAAACTACATGATTTTATATAAGCTGCATTATTCTTCACGGCAACTCAAAATCTAAAAGATGTGTTTTTCATGCTCTCTGTATTTAATTTGAAATTTGGGAAGGGACAAAAAAATGACAATAATAATAAAAGTGATATTAATAATAATCTCTCGCAGGGACAGAGAGGAAAAAGGGAATTTTGGTGATAATGTAGTGAGACTGCATGTGGAATGCAGATTAGTATGAATTAGGTAAAAGAAAATGTTTGTGCAAAAGGCTGCCCATCTGAATACAGATTTCATAATCAGCACAAGAAGAGGTTGAAAACAGAGAATGTTTTTCTTGTGTCCTACAAAATGTCATTATTTTCAGAAGTTGTATTGTGTTGAACGCATCATAATATGCAGCACAGGATCTAGATGAGAAAATCAAACCAGAAAACTCATAGCATCCAAAATGCCTACTTTTCAAAAGCAGAGTACTAAGCTAAAGAGAGAAACAAGGCAGAAGAATTATGTTTTCTTGTCATTTGGTAGCAATGACTTGCCCATGGTAATAACTGCGGTTTATGGAAAATTTTCAGTAACCTTCCCCCCACATCAAGATATTTGCACTTCTAGTGGAAACTACCTCTTCTGCCTGTTACACAACATATAAGTTAAGAAGTAAGTTGTTAGAAAACCTTAAATTATACTTCTTATATATACTTATTTATACTACTTATTTATATTATATAAGAGAAGTGCTACCATGCAATTTCCCAAACAGAATGTGGCTTCTGTATATTCTGTTGTTCTCTGCTAGGGCTTAAAGGTGGTCAGGTTCTCTTGAAGGGAAAGAATATAAGAACAAGATGTTCTAGAAGTCTTATTAAGCGCTTGCCAGTTATATTTATCACAGAAATTTCTTAAAAATATTAAAATACGTGTTACTAGTTGGCAGTTGGTTAAGTTTTCATAGACTGTTCAGAGTTCCAGTAGGATGATTGGTTTTTTTGGTGTCTAGGGAAGTGCCCTCAATGCGTAGGCTGAGTGACTCTAATTCTGTTTCTTTTAAATCCATGTCTCCCAAACATGTTCCACAAATTCTTTCAGTTAAACTTTTGAATTAAGTTTATTTTGCATTTAATGACTCTCAACCAGATCTATGCTGGGGTTTAGTATAGTAATTGACACTTTGGGGGGAGTAAGATAAAATTGTCACAAAAAGAAAACAAACAAACAAACAAAAACTTATGAAAAATGTTTGCTATTCCTTGTAAATGCCAAATATCCTTAGCTAAAGTTAACTGCCACAGAAACTGCCCCCAGTGTCCTCATCACTAACGACAGGACAAGTCCCAGCTGGAGCTATTTATTGGCTTAGTCGAGTGCTCCCCTGCTTTGTTCTAAATATGTCAACTTTGATTCATCCTTGGGCTTAGCTCCTGTCAAACACTGTTAAATGGAACTGGAATCAGCATTGCACCTAGGCATCCACTAAGCCAAAATCATAATCACTTCTGCAGAAATGTTACTAGTCTGTGGCTCTAAAGAGTCATGGCATTCCTGCGAGGGTATCTTGTACAAAAGGGAAGTCTGGTCTCATCTTTGGCACCAGCTAGAGGTAAGAAGTTCATAACATCAGTACTGAAAGCTTTGGCAACAAGCTCTGTGACTTCAGAAGAGTGAAAGTTCTTTTTATTTGTGTGATTGATATTGTCAGGGTACATGCAGGAATACATCATGAGGAGTTAAGATTGTCCTCACCAGCTAAAGCATTGGCAGTGTTCAACCTAACATTTTATTGGAGCTTGTCAGTGTGAGACTAAATGGAAAAAAATAATAATTTTGAGAGATGAATGGTAAAGCACAAAATAGTTTGAAGTGGATAAGTGAAAAACAGGTGTCATCTACAGACTGCAACAGCAGTTAAAGGAATCTACTCAGAATGGCATGATATCTTCTCCTGATATCATGCAAAGGTAGCATTTACACAGATTTCAAAGGGTATGGTTGAGGAAAACAGCATCTGAAAGCAGCAAATACTTGGGTGCCGTGTGAGCTATTAGGAAGGAATGGTACCAGTAATTGCTAATGTAGTAATTTACATTATGGTGAAAAGTAAAATTAGAAGGCAAGCTGGGTAAATGGACATTCACAAGGTATCTGAGCACAATGTGATTTATCTTGAGCAGGGGTCTTCAAAATGTGAGAAAGAACCCCAAGGACTCCTAGGGATGTGTACCTTTTTGAAACTCATTCAGACAAGTCTTTGGCTGTATGTTTCTTTTCTGTGAAACAGAGAGTGTATGACGTGGTCTCAAAAGATATTTTAAGTGGAACATAAAGGTGCATTCTCATTAATTTGTTGTAAATGTCATCAGGATATGCCAGGAGAGATACAGGCTGGGTACTAGGAAAAAAATTCTTCACTGAAAGACTTCAGGCACTAGAACAATCTGCCCAGGGAAGTTGTGGAGTCACCATTCCTGGAGGTATTTAAAAGATGGATAGGTGTGGACCTTGGGAACATTTTGGGTCCTTTGCTAGTGGACTTGTCAGCGTTGGGTTATCAGTTTGAGTCTACAAACTTAGAGGTATTTTCCAATCTAAATTATTCTATGATCTTTTATGTAGAAGAATAGCTTTATGTAGAAGTTTTACTGAATGCATAATAAAATATGCATTCAGTAAAACTTCTACATAAAGCTATGATCTCCTTCATGTAGTCCATAGGGCTTTGGATGGCAGGGTCACCTTCCCTTCACCAATGACCAAGGCTTCTCTTGCCGCTAGCTCCTAACTGTTGCCCAAATCTCCTGTGGAATTCCAGTACCCCCTGCCTTTTTAAAAAGGTTGAAATTCTTGGTGTGGAGAAGAGAGATTACCGAGGAATACTACAAATACAATATCTGAAGATTTCCTTCCATAATTTCTTCTAAAAACCTATTTTGGACTTGGAAAGTCTTTCAAATATGTGTGTGATTTCATGGCTAGGTGGGTCTGAAGAAGAGGAATTCCCAGGTTCTGGCCTGTCAGCAATTTGTGCTGTCTTCACAGCACTGCTGGTTTGCTTTTTTGGTGCATGCAGTGTGTGTGTATGTCTGTGCACAGGGATAAAACACTAGCAAATAAGAATTCTTCACTCACTCTAGCAACAATGATTTGAATATTTTGTGCTCTGGGCAAAGAGTTAAGGCTTGTTTAGCTGTCAGCCTGCCACAATATTTACTTTTGTATTTACAAATATTCAGTCCATCTGATTTAAGCAAAGCTAAGAAAGATTTCACCTTAAATCATTAACACAACAGAAGCCAAAAACTCTTAAAACCATTTTTTGGTAGTATTTTAAAGAAAAATAACATGAAGGCCTTATAGCATTAATGGTTAAATGTGCTAAAAACCATTGTGAATGCAGTTCTTTTTCTGATTTAATTTCAAACATTTTAATAATAATAATCTAACTCTTTTTTGTTACATGTATTCAATTTTATAGCAGACTATTTAGAATCCTGGAAATTGCTTAACCAAGCATTAGACCAGAAACATCAATGCTATAATATTTCATTAAATAGGAAAGCATTGTGAATAACTAATGGATTTTATTAACACTAGTGTATATAACAACAGGAATAGCTGGTAGGCCAAAGAAAGACTTTTAGCAAGAAGTCTGTGGAAGTAAAAGTCACTGAAAGGTAAAATAATAAACTTGTTTGACACACTGAGGTGCTGGTTTAACTTTGGCAGTCATAGGGTGAAGGCACTGTAGTTGATAACTCAGTGGCTAGAAGGGTCCTGAAGTAACAGCATTTGACATGCCTGGGAGATCTCATCAAAGGCAAAGGAAGATCCCTGACAAGAGAAATACTAAAAAGGACTCCTGGTGGGAAAGCTGCTGCCATGCAGAAAACTGTTTTAGATAAAGATATCCAAGAAACTCCTGCCCCCTGGGAGGCAGCAGTGTTTCTAATAATTGATGGATATTATTAAGATATGCTGATAGAGGTACTTTTGGAGCAGCATGAATAGCACCAAGTGTATATTCAGAAAGTAACATTTAATTAGTTTACTTTTGTTGTGCTTAAGAAACAAATTTTGAGCCTTTTGTGGTATCCAGGCAGTTTTTAATTTATTGGTAATTAATGTACATCAGAAGTAGTCACACTACCAATGTTGTAGCCTTTTTTACCAGTACTTCAATAAATTTCATAGTAATGTGACTACTGATTAATTCAGCTCTTGTAAATACGATCGTTTTTAATGCATTTATTTGCATTGACCTAATGTTCCAGACCAACTAAATGCAGCACTTCCACTTCCCCAGGTTCAGTGCTAAAAGAGAGCAGCTTAGTTTATCTTTTGCATTAACCTAACTTTAAACACATCCTTGAGCCTCCTTCATTAGTAAATGAACCTTTCTGGCTGGTGAAAAAGCCGAGTGTAGCTCAGAGCCATGCCCATGTTTAGAAGAGGTTCGCAGGTCATCCAGCAGCAAATACAAATGAGAACAAAAAAAACAAAACAAAACAAAACAAAAAAAAAAAAAACAAAAAAAAAAAAAAAAAAGGAATCTTTCCCTGGTGTGGACTTCCTTCTGTCTGCAATGCCACCTGGTCCAGAAGTTCTTTACAAAACTCCAGAAGGTATCACCTATCAGCTAAAGGGCAGGCTGCAACGCAGCAGCCAGTACATAGGGGAGCAGGTGTAGAATAAGTAGGGAAATAAAATGTAGTAAAAAGAACCCATACATGCAAGAAAATTTGTCCTTCTGCAGAAAGTTAGTGACCCAAAACCTGTTTTTTCCATCTGTTTGGTCTTGGTTTGAACCTTAGGTGTGAACAGATGATCTGTATATCACATCACCTTTTGTTCCAGGTCTTTAAGATCTCTGACCACTGAAAAAATCCCCAAAAAGTTACTCTTCTACTTTCAAAGCTATGTTACAATTTTTAGAACTTTTGATACTTTTATTTTTTTTCCTGGACAAAGCTGGAGCATGGAATGCAAAGTTCAAGAGAATTATACTGCTGTTATTATCTGGTATCTCAAGTAGTACATGCAATCCAAAGGCAAAATATTGATAGAGAAAATATTAAGCATATTTCATTCTACCAGCTGTGTTTTACAAATAAAAATCCTGGGGAGGAGTTAATTAGCTCTTCAAGATACAGGGCACTGTAAACTTTCAGTTGGAGATTTTGAATACAGAAAGCAACCGTAACAGTCACCTAAACTTACTACATATATGGCAGTAGCCATTATATTCCCGAATTAGTTCCAATTTAAGCCAGCTTACATATAATTTGAGATTTAAATGAAGCTTTGAAGAATTCCCTGTATTGTAGGTCAGTTGTTTGGTAGTTCTGTGGTGCAGTAAATTTGGTATTGCCATTGCTAGCCAAAAGACACAGATGTTGCCTTAGCCCTGCAAATCACATGAGCTGAGCCTGGCCAGGCTGCTTTGGCTGCCCTTCTTTGGCTTGCCTAAAGATGGAGTTGAGCTTTTTTTGTCCAATGAAGTTGAATATTTCTTGACTTGTTTTTCTTTAGGTTAGCTCTGTGCGGTTGTGTAGTGCAGTGTTATAATAATTTTGTTGCGTATCGGTAAGTAATAACCAGTAATAGTAAAATGTTGTTCTTTGTAGAGTGAAATACCTCTGACCCCTCAAAAACTGATATGGAGCTGAGGAGAAACAGGCAAAGGATGGTAGCAAAGGCCTTCCTTGAAAGGCTCAGCCTTGGGATGACAGCAGGCGTTATAAAGATGCAATAAACAAATTGCCAGTGTTGCCAAGAAACCTAGCCTTGGAAATCACAAAAAAAACCAGTTCCAGGGCAAAACAAAAGGAAGAGCAAGTGTCTAGAATATGCAGCACACACTATGTGTGCCACGGGATATAGGGATATCATGTGGAGGTGTAGATTAATGTAGATCAAGGTACAACATGGATTAAAACCAGTCAGAATCAAAGTGATGCAGACCTTGGTGTTGGGAGAAGGAGAAAACCCACTGTCAGCATCCCACTCCTTGTGGTGTAGAAGGCTGACCTCTGATCCCAGTTTGCCCTCCTCTTCCTCTTGCAAGAGTTCTCATCTCTGACTTTAGGATCTGGACAAGCAGGGGAAGGGGTAGCACAACACAAGTGGAAGGCTAGATATACAAAGTGCACGGATAAAAAATTAGACTGTGCTATTAATGAGGCTTTTTGTATAATAATATAGTCTGAACAATCAGCATTATTATTGTTCTAACTGGACTAGTAAGTCTTTGAATAGGCACATAAAAGTTCAGAATAACAATGAATTCTTGGCTGCAAATATAAGATTTTTTTTTCTCTAGCCCACAAAAGCTGGAAAAGGCGCAGATTCTACTATTAATTAGCCTGAGCCATAAATCTGCATTTTAAAAAATGGCTATAGTTGTCTAGATTAACAATTGCCACCCTTTTTGAATTTGTCATGTTTGGCTTCTGCTACATAAAACTTTGGGAGATTGTACATCCCTCTGTAATCGAATCAATACTCTACAGGAAAGTTATTTACAGTTCAAGTTAGTTTTCAACTTTTTGTTTGAAAAGATGGAATAAATAGATTCTGATTTACCAGTGGTTTTTAAAAGCAAAATGTGGCTTCTAGTGTTATTCTCGTATCTCTTTACTTTTTCAATTTTACAGAATCTTCTGAAATCAAATGTAGTAGACTCAGATTATGCCAGTACTGGTTATTCCTATGGTAGGAAAATATTTTTTGTATTTCTGCCTGGTGTCCTCTGTACATGCAGCTTTTTGTTCTTTTTGCCTCAATTTGACCCTAGAAATTAATGTCAGACTGGTGATTTCATTTGCTGTCCTGAAGAAGGCCCCACCTACCAGTAAATTATGAAAATATTTTCTGACCATAATATATGCCAAAAAGCTGTTTTGAAGCGTGTTTTCTTTGCTGAGATCATCTTTCTTTCCTTTTTTTTCCCCTTGGTATTTTGCTAAATCCTCTGTTTCTAATATTGTTTGTTGTTGTCTGCTTTTCCCTTTCCCATTTAATGCATGTTCTTTAATTTAAGAATGCTGGGATTTTGTTCTGCTTGTGTTAGCCTGATCTCTTGTTCTGCAGAATTTTAAGGCGAGTACCAAAACTCCACGTGAATATCATGGCTA
This sequence comes from Catamblyrhynchus diadema, assembly GCA_035047745.1. Taxonomy (NCBI): domain Eukaryota; kingdom Metazoa; phylum Chordata; class Aves; order Passeriformes; family Thraupidae; genus Catamblyrhynchus; species Catamblyrhynchus diadema. Next base: position 7,670,192 of record JAWWMN010000208.1, on the reverse strand, counting down.
TGTTTTCCCCTTATCTAGTTTTTTTCATGGTTTATTTGATCATAATTACTCCTTTTGATAATTACTTATTTCCTCAGCCATGAGTCTTTTCTTTAACAGCTCAAACCTATGGTTTGTGCATGTTAAAACAGCTGAGCTGCATGGATGGCACTTGAGCAAGCAGTCTCTAATGTTGTGATATCTAACTCTCTCTGTGAGAATGAGATCTGACATAGAGTCCAGCATGCCAGATAACTCACTTTAGAAAGTAGCTGTCAGTTGCTGACAATTTTTTCAGAAGCTCACAAATTATTTTTTTTTTATTATGGGAAGAATGATATGTCATGAGAAGATCATAGAAAAAAACGTCCCTGATAATAAAGTTGGGATTTTTTTACGGGATATAAAGCATGACAAATAACTTGTTATGACTTTCTCTCATTTAGGCTGTGGCTTGGCACAGAGTATATTCTATTTTAATATCCAGATTTCTAAAATTTTTTCTCTCTCAATTTCCCTTGTTGCCTCAGTAATCTGATTCTCAGTGTAAGTGATGCACAGTGTACAAGTCAGCACTTCTTCTTCCCTTCATTCTTCCTGTTTGCATCAATTAATATCATTCAGCTGGCACATCCCTGCCAGATCCAAGGTTCATTGAAGACAGCAGAAAGACTTATGATGACTTCACTCTGATTTGAATGAAACAGTTATTTAGGTATTGAGAATTTTGTGTGATGTCAACCAAGTTGCGCCGTGAGATGGTGCAAATACTTATCATGACTGAGAGCACAGTGTCCATGTTCCATACAGAGTTCATCAACATCTATTTCTGGTGCTAATGTGGATAAGAAACAAAAATAAATAATTGACAGCTTGTCTTGTTTTGGCAGGCGGTCACTGGGATTCGTACAGGAAATATGCCTTAGTGAATTTGGGAAAAACCCACTTTCATAATTAGAAAGCACTGAACTCTCAAAAAATATATATTTCTAGCCATAGCATTAAAAAACAAACAAACAAACAAACAAAAAACAAACCAACAAAATAGGCTGGATTCTAAATATGCTGATTTTTAAGTAAATTGTAGGTATTTTCCTACTGGAAACCCTTATGGCTCATGGATCATTTTGTTTAAATTAAACATCTTTGAACAAATATTGAGCAGTCATTTTGCCTATGAATTGAAAACAAAGCATCTCAAAGACATGGTGTGTTGTCATACCCAGCAAACTGGATTTTTCACCTTGCCCACAAATATTTTCACCTTACTTTTGTGCATGGTAATGGATTGACCTAGTGGGTCAAACAGTTAATAAAATTTACCTACAGTTTTCTGCTTGCTGGCTGTGACACATGTCCATCAGTGCAGATCAAATAGCTGTCCATTGGTAAATATTCCTAATAAAGTCATGGTAATAGTTTTGCAGAACTGAAGAGCTGCTCAGTAAAATGTGCTCTTTCTTATTTGATAGAGACCTCTCAGCTTTGCTTTTTTTTTTAAAGCTACCTTTGAAACTTTGTCATTAGTGGGAAATCTATCAGGTTAAATAAAAGTCAATCACAAGACAGAGCTTAAATGCACTATAAACAGGAATTGTGCATTATCAGATCATACAGTGCTATTACAGTGTCTCTGTGGCAGAGATTCCTTAAGCTAGCCTGGGCTTTTTCATGCTTTTCTATTTCTTTAGCACTTATTAGTAAGAGTGGGAAAATCATAGAATCACAGATTAACAGGTTGGAAAGGAAGTATCACTTGGTCCAACCCTTCTTGGCAAAAACATGGTGAAAATAACATGGCCCAGCACTCTGTCCAGCTGAATCTTAAAAGTGTCCAACACTGGGGAATCCAACACTTCCCTGAGATTATTCTAGTGGCTGATTCACTCTTTGAAAATAGTATTCTCCATCTTTTCTGTAGAGAGCATTTACATACTGGAACTTGGTGGTAAGGTCTTCCCCAAGCCTTTTTTTCTCAAGGCTGAAAGAACCCAGCTCTCACAGCCTTTCCTCACAAGGCAGACTTCCCAGTCCTGTTGCTCTTATATTAAACCTGTTTTTGTGAGAACCTCTGCAGTGATTCTTTAAGGCACCTTAAAACACTCATTTCTGACCGCCTTCTCTGGATCCTTGCCAGCCTGTCCATGCCTTTCTTGTGCAGCATGGACCAAAGCTAAACAGTATTCCAGGTATGGCCCGTAAAGCCCTGAGTACAGTGGGACAACGACTTCTTTATCTCTGGTAGTGATGTTTTCTTAATAAAACCCAGCATCCACCTGGGTAATTTTTTTGCCACAGCAGCACACCATTCACTTATAATGAGTTTTCCCACCAAGAGTAATCAAGACCCTCTCCAAAGAGCCACTCTCCAGCTTGGGATATTGTGACGGTGTTCACAGGGGTCTCAGGCTAAGGGAAGAGACGAGGGTTTGACTCCATGTTTCAGAAGGCTTGATTTATTATTTTATGATATATATTACATTAAAACTATGCTAAAAGAATACAAGAAAGGATTTCATCAGAAGGCTAGCTAAGAATAGAATAGGAAAGAATGAATAACAAAGGTTTGTGGGTCAGACTCTCTGTCTGAGCCAGCTGACTGTGATTGGCCATTAATTACAAACATCCAACATGGGCCAATCACAGATCCACCTTTTGCATTCCACAGCAGCAGATAACCATTGTTTACAATTTGTTCCTGAGGCCTCTCAGCTTCTCAGGAGGAAAAATCCAAAGGAAAGGATTTTTCATAAAAGATGTGTGTGACAGAAGTGTGTGCTCGCTTGGTTTGTGCTGCAATCTCAAGGTTTCCGTGGCACTCCCTGCCCTGGCTGCCCTCAGCAATGGGGTCTGTGCTGCTGGCAGAGTTCCACGCTGGCTCTTGGCACACCGGGGCTGTGTTGGCTCCCTCAGGACATCCATCCCTGCTGCTGTCCCCACGCTGGGGGCTGTGCCCACGCTGGGAGTGTTGTGTAAACACGGCAGAATTAAACACCGGGAGCAGCACCGCGGTCCCTCCGCAGCTCCTTGGGGACACTCTGGGCTGTGCTGCACGGATGCCATCCCCACAAGTGGCCGTGCTGGGCATGGGGACTGTCCCACAGCACCTGTCCAAGGGACCCTGCTGCCCCCAGATCCTGCACAAGTGTGGAGGAGCTGCGGGGATCCCCCTCTGCTCAGCTCCCTGAATGCCGCACCAGCCCAGCTGGAGCACTTGACAGTGTTTATAAAGCAGCTTGCAGCAAACAGGCTTGCAAGTGCAGAACAAGTCGGTGTTTACACAAGTGACTAATTATTTATTTGAAAATCTTGTGGAGGAGCCCTGGGCTGTAATGACAAGCACATGGTGAGTGCTGGGCTCCTGCCCCGGCAGGGACAGCGGGGACACGGGGAAAAGTTCAGAGCCACCAGGACAGGGGGACAGGGAAAGGTTCAGAGCCACCAGGATGGGGGACAGGGAAAAGGTCAGAGCCACCAGGGCAGGGGGACACAAGTGAGCCAGGCACAGGGAGTGTTTGTGCCATGGGCTGCCACAAGGCTCAGCAATACCCGGGTCACACGGTGAAAAATTCGGAGCCACCAGGGTGGGGGGACAGGGAAAAGTTCAGAGCCACCAGGATGGGGGGACAGTGGCACAGGTGAGCCAGGGTTGCCAGCAGTGTTGGTGCCATGGGCTGCCACAAGGCTCAGCAATTCCCAGGTCACAGCAGCCCACCCTGCTGCTGGGGCAGCCCCTTCCCTCCAGGTGCTGTGCTCCAGAGGGGTTATGGCCACACCTGGAGGCCATAACCCCCCTTATGGCCCCTGGTGGCCATACCCCCCTTAGATGGGCTGGGGCAGGGGGCTGCTGTGCCAGTGGCCCTTCAGCAGGTCCCCCAGGCAGGGTGGGCCAGGGAGGGGACAGCCCTGTGGGGACCATCCCAGGCAGAGGCCGGGCTCACTTCCAGCTCTGTCGCCAGCAGTTGTTTGGGGCATCGGTGATTGCGCAGTTATTAGAAAGGGATTAAAACAATTTTCTGTTTCATTTGACTCACAGAGCAGATGTTGTCGCCTCCATTCCAACACAATGCCCGCCGTTGGCAGGGCTTGGCTCTGCCAGCTGCAGAGAGGAGTGGGGCTGGCTTGGCAGCGCCAGAGCTCTTGGTGCAGCGTGGAGCTTGTCCTTCCTTACACCGGGCACAGGGAAAAACACTTGAAAAGTACAGGGAAAATGTCAGGAGCCACCTGAGCAAGGGTTTGGGCACTCTCAGGAAAGGATGGTACATGTGGAGTCCTGGCTGGCAGCTGGGCTGCCCTTCCCTCTCCCAAAGTTCATGCAAAGCCATTGGTTTGGTGCCAGCCTGTGCTGCTGGTGCTGCCATCTCATCACTCTGTCCTGCCAGGCACACTGGGCCACTCTGTGCCACGGCTTGGTGAGGGCAGTGTGGCACTCACAGCTGGGCTTGCTGCCCCACATTGGGTTCTCTGCCCCATATTGGATTCTCTGCCCCATACTGGGCTCTTTGCCCCATGCCAGGCTCTCTCTGCCCCACACCAGGCTGTCTCTGCCCCACATTGGGCTCTCTGCCCCACGCCAGGCTGCCCCTGCCCCACACCAGGCTCTCTGCTTGCCCCACACCAGGCTCTCTGCCCCACACCAGGCTCACTGCCCCACACCAGGCTCTCTGCCCCACACCAGGCTGCCCCTGCCCCACACCAGGCTCACTGCCCCACACCAGGCTCACTGCCCCACACCAGGCTGTCCCTGCCCCACACCAGGCTCTCTGCCCCATACCAGGCTCTCTGAGCCCGGGACAGAGCAGCTCCCGCTCTCAGCCCTGTGCAGGCAGCGCTGACCCTGCCCTGTGCCTCGGGGAATGAACGGGAGATGGGACGTTTGGAAATTCCCTGCGAGCAGAAAGGCAGCAGCGCTCTGGGCAGAGGATCCCGCCCCGTCCCCAGACACACCAGGCTGGCTCTCTGCTGGGCTCGACTACCAGCCCCAGAGGTGCCCCCTTGATGGGAAACATCTTGTGTGCCTGGCACCCACTGCAGCCATCTGCCTCTCAGGGAGGGCAGCCCAGGGCTCTGGCTCTGTTTTAAACAAGTTCCAGCCATAACTACTGTTTGCAGCACTGGCAGATGGCAAAGATGCACTGAGCATTCAAACTGGGTATTAGTCTCAAGCTACGTCAGGGAAGGGATAGGTTGGATATTAGGAAGAAATTTTTCACTGAAAGAATAATAAAGTACTGGAATGCTCTTCCCAGGGAGGTGGTGGAATCACCATCTCTGGATGTGTTTAAAAAAGACTGGACATGGCACCTGGTGCTATAGTCTAGTTGAGGTGCTAGGGCATAGGTTGGACTCGATGATCTTAGAGGTCTCCTCCAGCCTCATTATTCTGTGATTCTGTGATTGTTAGCTGCTCCTTAAAAGTTGCTAGCAGCCCTAAGTCAAATACAACTGCTTAGGCCTGTGAGTTGTGTGGTCACAGTGGTTCTGGCTGTCTCGGCACAGTAATGCACATGTGAGGCTCTGCTGAAGGGTTTTTTCTCCCCTGTGAGTACTCTCTGGTGCAGGTGAACAGGTAAAGTTCAAGAGTGATTTGGATGAATGTTTAGTCTAAGTTCCCTGGGGGGTGACCTGACAGGGGGTGGTTTTCTACATGGCTTCTGAAAGTTCTTTCAAGCAGTCACATTTTGGGAATTAAATCTATGTATGTTTGTTTTTATGTCCTGCTGAGAGTTTGATCTCTTTCTGTAACCTGTTTGTAGCATGCTGGGCACCTACTCAGATGAGTTTGGGAAGCTGGACTTTGAGCGCTCTCAGCATGGCTCTGGGATGAGCAATCGCTCGCAGGCCAAGAGGTTTGTGTCTGCCCTGAGCAGCGTGGCAGAGAGAACCTACAACAACCTCTTCGACCTGCAGCAGCTGCGCCACATTGCCAGCCAGCTGCAGCTGCGGGTGAGCTCCCCCTCCAGCAGCCACACACTGCCAGGCCACCCTCAGCTAGTGCTGCCAAAGGGAGAGGGGCAAAGGCACCTCTGGTGCCTCTTTGCAGTGGCAGAAATAACCAATGTGCTGCTGTTAGGCTGAGCACAGCTCCTGAAGGGTCTCTGTGAGCTCCACTGACCCCACAGCTGTTAACAACAGCAGCTCCTTGCACTGGTAGGGGCTGATCCCACTGATGAGGCCGGTTCTGAGCAAGATCCTGCTTTGATCTGTGAAAGGCAATGGTGCTTTCAGTGCTGCACTCCTTCTGCCTCCCCAGAGGACACACCTATTTTTGTTTAGACTTGTGGTGTTCGTGCTCTATTTCAGCAATGCAATGATGTTTCTGCATCACCTCCTCTGGATTAAATATGCCTTTTAGGTTTTCATTCCTGCTTCAGACATCCTGAAGTTGCATGTTGAAAGGAACATCATCTAGGACACGTGGCCACAAATGTATTCTGCCCTGTAATTGATTTGCATTCTGTACTTGTGAGGGCTTCAGCAAACAGAACTATTGATAGCTAACTCTACTTTTTGCTCCATCACCTACTTATTGAAGTTAATTTAATTAACTCTAATTCTCCCTTCATATACAGAATATTTTTGCCCATTCAAAGTTCTATACCTGGAAATCAGGGAGAGCTGTAGAAATGCATTTCTGTGGTAGATACTTCTGTTTCAGAACTGGAATTTACACATATGTAGCTGCACCCTTTCTTCATGTCATAAAGGAGAGAGACTGCTGTTTCTGTGTAACACTGCAGTAAAACCAGTGTGTAACTAAAGCAGAAACAGGGGGACTGATGGTGTGAGACCTCCTGGTAGGTGAAGAGTTTGCTAAGGAAACTCACCTATTCTTAGCCCAGTTCATTTCACTGAGTTCTTTCAAATGGTTTATGTTGCTTACACCAGGTAAGATGTTATTCTCCAGTTTGGTGTTTTTGTCTTTATTTTCCCAGGTATCTGATTTTGAAAGCTTTATTGGATCCCTTAATGATCAGGGTTATCTTTTGAAGAAAGGTTCAAGAGTTTATCAGCTCCAGACCATGTGAGAGGAGTCACTGTGATGGACTTCCTTGGGATGATTGTCCCCCTGGACTGCTGACCTGCAGCAGGGAGGCACATCCTGAGCTGAGCTGCACCTGCCACAGCACCGGGGTTTGCTGGGCTGGAGATTCCCCTGCAGAAAATTAAACTGGAAAGCTGCAACAGGACAAACTGGCACGTGGTATTGCTGCCTGGCTCATCCTACAGCTCTCTGTTCCAAATGGGACCTCATCATCCCCCCGGAGTGGAAGGTGTGTTTTTATACTGTTACAGTGCCATAAGGGACTTGACTTCTGAAAGAGATGTTGCACCCACAAATTTCAGCCCAGGAATCTTCCATGAGAGGATAGTATGAGCTGTACTTTCAGCACTGTAGCTCATTTAAAGTCTAGAAATGTTTCCAGCAGGTTGTGACAACTCTGTTTGATAGCTGTTACCAAATGACACTTTACTGAAACTGTCTTCATTTTCTGCTTTGAAATACAGCCTTTGAAGCCAAGGTTTTATTTGAAATCCAAGTCTGATCTAAGAAAATATCCTTATTACAATATTTAATTTGTAAAGCAGGGATTGGATTTTGACTTCCATTAAACTTTATATATGAGAAATATGACTTGTTCAAGGCTGTTTAATGGCTATTACAAGATCTGTAACACCAACAGGTTCTGTTTGTGTCTGTGTAACTGTTCCTGACACGGAACCATGTGTGTTCAGCACGGGTGAAGTGCTGAATGCTTCCTGACTTTGATGAAATCAGAACCATGGTCTAGTGCAATGAAATAGCAGCTGGGAAGCTTTCAGTGTAAGAATTAAAAACCCACAAACACCAACACACCCTCCCTAAAGAAAAATATACTTTAAAAAATCAGGACTGCAGAACTGATTCTTGTTTTCCCTCTTTCATTTCTCAGGTAAGATATGATAATGACAAAAAGCAGAAATACTGAAACTTAGTGCCTCACCCTCGAACTTAAGGGACATCAGGGACCAAATATACTTGAAACTGAAAACTGGGCAGCCAGATGAAATGCTTTAAGTAAAAAATGATAGATCTACATGGGAGCTCTGAAGGAGTAAGGTCTGCTCTATCAGCTAATGGGCAGTAGGTGTTGGAGACTGATTTTGCCTTAGTGCAGGGTTTGAGACACGATCGCGCCCCAGGAGCCAAAAAACGACTGCACCTGGAAAAGCGAACTCATTCCCGTTCCTCCTTGAGACACAGCAAACGCGGGCAAGCCAGAGCCAGAAGCAAGGGCCGCTCGCGCTCTCCGAGCAGTTTCTTAAGGCAAAGCCAACCGTCCCCTTCCTCCCTCAAGGGCTTTCCCAGAACGGTGCGGCCCCGCCGTGAGGAGGAGCGGGATGAGCCCGAGCAGCCGCCCACCGGGCCGCCATGGGCATCGCCGTCCGCGCCCGTAGCCCGCCGGGGGAGAGCCTGAGGCGGGAGGTAGGCGGGAAAGCACCGGAGCAGCGCTTTCCCGGGGCCGGCCTTTCTACGCGGCTGCCTGCCGTAAAGCGCGCGGCCCGGCGGAGGGGCGGGGCTGACGCAAAGCGCCGCAAAAGGTCGCGCGTCCCCGGCAGCGCTCGCGGCACACACGCCGCGCGCGGCTGGCGCGCCGTGCTCAGTCCCGCGGGGCGGATGGCGCGAGGCCGCGCGCTCCCGCGGGCAGCGCGGCCGCGCGCTTAGGGGCCGCGGGCAGCGCCTCTCCCGCAGCGCTTCTCCTGCGCCGCTTCTGCCGCGCCATGCTGGTCGCCGCCTGGCTGGGCAGGGGCTCCTGGGGGCTCCTGCGCGGCGCGGCGCGGAGGCGGCCGGGCGGCGGAGCGAGGCCTCTG
>JAWWMN010000208.1:7639650-7653193 GCA_035047745.1 Catamblyrhynchus diadema | reverse complement strand
TGAGATAATTATTGTTTTCCTTTTTCTCTGAGGCTTCTCAGCTTCCCAGGAGAAGACTCCTGGGCAAGGGGATTTTTCCAGTAAATATGACGGTGACAAAGGGTAATTTAACAAAGGTGCAAAGAAGCAGCAGGGTGGCACTCAGAGGATATGAAAGTGGATATGGCCTTTCCTCTAGCCCACTGGATTCTTAGAAATATATGACATTAAGAAATGCTGACAGCCTTTTTTTTTCCTTTTTTGGTTGCTGTTAAGACTACCAACAGCCACGTTTTCCCTTTATATTTTTGTTACTTTTTTTATTCTTTTTTTTTTTTCTGCATTTAAAAAGCCTTAATTCCTCTACTGCATGTTTCTGAAAGGAGGAAAGGCAGCAATTGTATTCCCTCCCAAATTGATCGTAAAATATAACAACAAATCATGCAGTTCTGGGAGCCAATACTGTCAAGAGAGTAATTTTACTCTCTGATACTTTAAAGCCACTTTTTAAAGCTCTTCCTAGTGATGTACTTATAAAAGCAAAACAAATATGAGAAAAACAGTTTCAGACAGCTAGCAGAGGAAGACCTGCCGACAGACTAGGTCCAAAACTAATCTGGAGTATTCAGTTTGCAGTTAAATCAGGGTTCCCCACATAATTCTGTGTTGTAAGTCTGATAACTGTGTGTGAGATTGTTTTTAGGTAAGCATGTAGGTGTAGGCAGGACTTCTAAATCTAGTGAGATTGCTCTAATACCAGGTCTATGGTCAATATATTAAGAACATTTCCATTGCTATCCAGAATGGCTGGAAATTCTGTGTGATGTTGCTTTTCATCTTGGGCTTTTGTTTGCACATCTGCAGAAACTGTGAGTACATACAGTGCTTGCCTAGTAACAAAATTATTTGTCAGAATAATGTTTGTGTAAAATAGCATTGTTGCTTTTCCCGCTTGTGCTAAATCTAGCAATTTCTAATTAATCATCTTAATATTTTATTTAAAAATCATTATTAGTTATACAGAATTCTCCCATACATTTGGGCATACGTTTTTCTGAAGGAAATTTTTCAGTTTCATTTGAGAGTTTGTGACTCTAATGATCTAATAGTCTTGAAACTGATGCTATGTTTTTCACGTCACAATAGTAGTTTCATATAACAGATTTTGTTCCATTTTTTATACTTCCTAGATTGTAATTTCTTTAGCAATTTTTCCAAAATTTGTGCAAATTAAAGCTGTAAAACCATTTAAAAGTATTGTCAGAATAAGTTCCTATACCAGAATAGTGAAAGCTGAATGAGGGAGCCCTACCAAGATGCTGTTCTGATATTCCATATCCACACACAGCAGGCTTAAGGAGTTGTTTCATCCTCTAAACCCAAATGTTCTTTCCTCCTTTTCTATTCTGTTGTATTTTAAAATCCTCAATGACCATCTTAACAAAACCTGCAATGCTGTTTTAACCTGGAAAAACAGCATTTCTGTACACTAAAATAGGTGTATTTAGACCACTTGAGTTCTTCAAACTACTGTTTTTAAACATTTTACCAAGAGCCTCCACTCCCCATCAAAGTAAATCATATGTTGTGTTGATAGGGCTGTGTTACAAAAGCAAACATTTTCTTTTCTGAAAAAAAAACCCATATTTCTGCACATCCTAAAAATGTAGCCAGTGTTATTTAAATGAGCAGATGGACTAAAAGTGTTTAACAGGAAGGCTATAACTGATTTGGAGAATGGCTTCTACAGGAATGACAACTGTTACATTGCTGCTTACATTCTCCAGCAATTCCCCCTTGCTCTACTTCTTCTATCACTCAATGTCTTTGTAAAAAGTCCCTCTCCAGCTCTTTTGTGCCCCTTCAGCTACTGGAATGAAATTTAAAGTCCTCCCAGAGCCATCTTTTCCCCAGGCTGAACAATCCCCATCTTGGGCTGTCTTCATAAGGTAAGTGCAAGGTGACAAACACTGCTAATTCCCAGGTGGACTAAAGCAAAGAGGTGGATTTCAGTTCATGGTCATTTTACCAGGCTGGACCAAAAGTATGTGGGAGAGGAGGTCTCTCATCTTTTTTCTTTTCCTCTTTTTCTCTGTCTCTTTTTTTCTTTACCAGAAATTGACATTCTGCAGGGTTGCTGTTGCAGGATGCGTTGTTGGTTTACTTTCAAGTTTGTATGATTTACCAAGGACTAATTCAGAAGCTTGAGCATTATTTGAAGTGTAGCCTGTCAAGCTAAAAAAGAAATGACCAGCAGCACTGTAACTTGGAAGAAATCCCATTTTTTAATAAGTATTAGTCATCATTTTTAAACTCACCAGGAAGATGAAAGGCTTGTTTAGAATAAAAATGAAAACAAAGGTTAAATAGTACTTGTTCACATTTTTCAGCTCAGCAGGTAACTATTTGCAGCGCACTGCAACAAAACATGATCTTTTGAATGTAGAAAAGGTAAATTAAAATTATCATGACTTAAAGGATATATTAAAATTATTTATGTTTCATATTGCATAGCATTATCAGACAAAATTATAACATGATGAAAGATAACATTATTTTGAATGAAATCGAGCAGTTTTAGAAATATATATATTAGAAAGCATGGAAAAGTACATTACAGCAGTAGAATTATTATTGTGCTCAAGTCTTTTTCAAAATAAAACAACACCACTTCTGATGATTCTGACAGGAGTCTAGATGTACTAATAGATTAAGATTTTGCTAAATCTAATAGAACTGTAAAGTCTTAATATCTACCTAATAAATCACTAGAATTTTGAAGCATTAATCATGGTGACATCATCATGTGTCAGCACTCATCATTGCAATGGTCTGCAAATTTAAAAAATAAATATTTTAAAATAAATAATTTTCCATCTTGAGTAATACAACTCCCACTTTTATGATCTCACTAAATGTTTTCTCTCTCACTTTTAGGGTTTAGTAATACTTCCACCAGACTTATCAGGCAGCCCACCTCACGTCTGCTCATTTTAATAATCTAAAAGTTTTTACCCATTTTTTAAAATCTAATTTAATGCTTCCCTCTTCATTTTTCTGAGGCATGACTGCATAACTATGTTTCTGATGACAGCTTGAGCTTGCGCTTCCTTCCCCTTTACTTTATATGAAAACCCTTCCCGCTGGAGTTTTGGTACATTTGTGGAAACGTTCACATTAAAGCGTTCTCTCTTTCATGGCCATGTGTCTTCAAACATCTTTCCTTCTTTTGCTTTTTATGGTTTCTCTTTTTAAAGAGTTTCCTGTGCCTGTGCTGAATGAATGGTATAAAAATATGCACAAATTTGCATAATTGCTGCTAGATGTTTCTCAGGAAGTCGTTACTTTCTTTAAAGCAGCCTGAGGAATATTTTAGGTTGCTGTCACCTCTCCACTATTATAAAGAAATGAAAATGCATAGAAATAGGATTTATCTTTTCTGCTGGCATATGTAACTAACTGCAAATGCTTTAGGCTCAAAGGCAAAAGAAAACAGGTGAAAGAGAGAAATGCAAGGAAGTTATATGATTACTGCCCAAAGGTCATGTTTTGTAGTGGCAATAATATAAATGGGAAAATGGGACTATGAAGCAAATATATGTCTTTATGAGATCTGCCCACATGTAGCTTTGAGGTGAAAAAGCACATGGTGCTACCAGCCATAAGAGCCCTGCTTTATTATGATTCAATTTTCTAATTCTTATTGAGCTCTTAACTGGGCATTAAGTTCCTTTAGCCATATCAGAATTTGCCTAGCTCATTGGCTTGATAAGACCTAGGAGGCCAGACCTGTCCCTTACATGGCTACACTGACTTCCATGAGACCTCAGCAGGGAGAAATTACTTTTTATTAACATAATATCAGTGCTGCATACTGAGGGAGGTATGTGTGTTGACATAGCATTCAATTTTAAAAAGATCAGTTTTATATATAGAAAATTAGGATGTATCTTGAGATTATTCCCTCGTGGAATTTTTTTTTTTTTTTTTTTAACTCAACGTTTGCTTTTTGAACCAGGAGTCCTGTTTCAGCAGGGTGGGTTTGTACTGCAAACAGAAGCAGTCAGGCTGAGCAGACTCTCTGTAAATAGCCCTGCTAATGGAAGAGCACTCCTCATCAAGCCAGAATCATGGCTAGTGTAAACAGTTTAAAGAGTTAATGAAGTTTACTTAGTAAAATGCAAGCTACAGGATTTACATGTGTACTCCATATAGACAGAGGACTCTCTGTCCACTACCTGGCTTTTAAACCAGCCAGTTAAGGTGCTGGACTTTGCTGTGCATCAGAAAAAACCCATCTTGCCTCCTGGTACCTACACATTGGGATAGACTGCACCACCCCGACTTTCCTTGTTTGGTATCCAAGATTTAACTCTGCCTACACCAACACAGGTGTGCTCTGGCTGCTTCAGCAGACCCTCTTCTCCTTGCCCTTATGCCATTTTTAACAAGAAGGAAGCAGAAAGAACATTTTCAGAAAATGAGGATACAATTTTCAGAGCAAAAGTTTTGATAAGTGCATACTTACATATCAAAGAAATCAAAATATAACTTATTTGCTAAATTTTTTCCAAAACAGCTGAAACAAAGTCACTTGTAATTTTCAGGATGATTGATATTTTTGCATTTATTATTTTTAACCAAAAAAAAGTAAATGAGTAGTTTGTATAAAGCTAAATAAAGTTATTTCTAGTTAAATAATTCAATCAATAAAGGTCTGAGATAACACTTGTTTGTACACAAGGCCTTTATAAATTAGTTATGCACATAATTTGTCTTCCCCGCAGCTGTCTGCTAGTGCATTTTTAGTGACAACCTATTTACATTCTTTCTAATTGTATGAGCAAGATCTCAGATAAACATCACTTATATGGCAACTGAATAATTGTTTGACAGCATTTTTGCATCTTTGATGAGACATGAAGAAAAAAATCCACTAACAATGGCACTGCTGCCAGGACCAGTTATCACTCTGCAAAATCCAAACTTCAATGCTACGAAACTGGGACTATAAAAACTACACATTTTTATGGATGTATCTATTCTTTCTATTGCACTTGATAATTTGGTTCATGGATTGTGCAGAAAGCAGTACATGGTTTTAACAAGCAGTCTTAAATGAGCAGATTAACAGGCAGAAGGAAAGGGATTAGGCTTTTATCTAACATCGGCATTGCAAGAGAGAGTATCCACTCTGCTGGGAATAATTAGTTTGTTCAAACCCTCTTAGATTTAAAAGTGTCATTTTTATTAATTGAGTGTTTAGAATTCTTACCTTTTCAATCCTGTTTTTCATGGCTCTATACAGCAATAGACATAAAAAATTGATTAAAGGCATGTTCCTCTATTTTTTCCAATGTTTTTACTTCTCATATAGTAATGAAAGCATTTCTCTTAAGAAGTCAAAGTATAATAAATATATTAAACCTGAAATTACCTGAATTCTCAATTTAAATGGTTATTTGTGCTTCATCAAGCAAGTATTCTAAAACTTAAATGGCGCTTGTATCTTTTAACGACTTTTAGGCCATAAGTGATGACAAATCTGCACATGACCCCATGACTACCAGGGGAATTTCCATTCTACTGTTAATTAAATAGCTTCATTTGGGATACAGTGCATACAGTAGAGTCAATGAGGCAGCCACACTGGCCAAATCAGCCTTTGATGTACTGACAAGCTGTAAAAAAGTCCAGAATGCTTAGAAATATCAACAGCCAGCTCAACTTTCTGTACAAAATGCACGTGATCTAGTCAATAATAACGTGTGCAGTAGAAAGCACACTGTCACATGACTAATCCTGTTATTTTTTCTGTTAGTGTTCACTAACTTATACATACATATGTATAAATACACATTTTCATACAATCTATTTCATACCATCATAGAAAAGGTTTGGTTGGAAGGGACCTTAAAGAACATTTAGTTCTTTAGTTGCTCTGGGCCCCATTCAGCCTGGTCTTAAAACTCATATTTATCTATATTTAAATGAATTTTTACCCATAATGTATATATTTTAAATTTCTGTTCCTAAAACTCATATTTATCTATATTTCTATGCATTTTTACCCATAAAATATATTTTTTAAATTTCTTTCTCCCCATATGCATTTCAGTTATTCTTTCCCGACTGAGTTTTGCTAATGTCTATTTGATGTTTTTGGGGGGGTTTCAAAAAGTGACTTTTTTGCTAAATCACATTCTCCGTTGATTTTTTCACAAGCCACATGTCCTTAGAGTTATCACAGGGGTAAAGCTACCCCTTCAGAGGGGTATTTACATCACTACTCACCAGTCAGTGCTGGATTTAACGTTGTGTAATCACAGCAATTACTTTTGTCTTTATTTTTTTTTCCTGTGTTTTGTAACTTCTTGGTTAAAATTAGCCTGTGGGTACCTTCAAAGAGTAGCCATGTAGTACAAAATAATTTTATTTTATTCAGTTTCTTCCTATGTTTTAGATTGATTATTGAAGCCTGAGTAGCTGTTCATCTGTGTTCTCCTTCAGTTTGAGCATTCAGGAAAAAAAACCCACTTCTTTCCATATGCATTTTCAAAGAAGAGCTAAAATAAAAAGCAGATTTCTTTGTAAAAGTTCATTGGTTTAGGAATATCCTTAGAAGCCTGTTTAATGAATGAAGCCTTTGGTGTTCCTTCAGTTGTCTGTATGAAGATCTAAAGTTTATTTGTGACTTACTGGAGGTTTGATCTATCCTAAAAAGGAAACCAGAAAACGTTCAGGCCTGAAATAAAAATTAGATTTGCATTGTTTAAAA
Organism: Catamblyrhynchus diadema; assembly: GCA_035047745.1. Classification (NCBI taxonomy): domain Eukaryota; kingdom Metazoa; phylum Chordata; class Aves; order Passeriformes; family Thraupidae; genus Catamblyrhynchus; species Catamblyrhynchus diadema. Next base: position 7,646,436 of record JAWWMN010000208.1, on the reverse strand, counting down.
ATGTGGTCCTAATGGTTTCCTATAGGGGAAACACCTGCTACTAGTAGAGTATTAAAAACAATGTTCCAGATCCCCTGAAAGTGAATAAAGAGCTCAAAGAACCATTCAGACAGAAAGCCTTCAACAAAATTCAGCAAAGACTATCAATCACACTAGAAAGCCTTGATGAAATGTTTTCATTACTTTTAAACAACAAAAGGTGTCTTCCAGGGGGAAAAAAGAAATCCTTGGGGATATTTCAGCTGATTAATTATACAAATAAATTGTCGCTTTTGTAACAAAGTGGTTACAAACAACATTGCAATGCGCCTCTCAAACTTCAGAAAGTAGGCATTTCAATACTGGTAGGAAAATTTAAATTTCAAAGCATGTTCTTTTTCATTTTTAGTGAATGCCTGTATGTTTAGGAGGAAGAAAGTAATTGAAGGCAAATCTGAGGGAAAGCTATCATAGAGGGTTTTATTCTTCCATTCCAGCTCCTGTTGATTGGGATCTTATCTTGAAATTCATCCCATTGATCAACGGTGATGATTTCCACAGGAAGACAGCACTCAGGATGAGTACTGTTGCATATTTCAGACCATAATTCCCTGAAATCCACAGACATCTGTATGTGCACTCAATGACTATTGTCAAGGATGACTCCCCATAAAGTAAACACACTGAAATGAAAAGTCTCTACACTGAGAGCTGGCGTAATAGAAATGGCCAGGGACTAATGAAAATGGGATCTTTATTTTTTGTAAAAGTTTCATGCTGTTGTATATGTGACTTTTTTTCATTAAACTTTGAAGACCAAGGGCAACCAATAGGATAATTTTCCTGGTTCAAGGCATAGCTGATAACTGGTAATTTTATTAACTGATTTCAAATCAAGTCCACAACTCCTGGTTGAGCTAGAGGATATTGCTTAATAAGATAGCTAATATTATTTTAAATACTTTATGTAACAGAGAATTGACTGCTTCAACAGAGAAGTTGCTCCAATATAATGATTCTTGAATATTTTCACCTGATTTCTTGTATGAATGTACCCACTGTCAGTAGCAATACTGCAGTGTCACATTGTTCCAGTATCTGCATCAAAATTCCTTTATTAAAATTATTTTTTCTTGCATATACCCAGAATCACTTTTTTTAATAACTGAACTCATTATTTTTCTTTAAGTTTCTCACTATAAAACAGATTTCTTAGAGTAAAAAGCATGTCTGGTAGTTTTTCAGTCCTTTAAAAAGTATTCTTACTTTGGAACATGAAAACTGGATATTAGAATGGCTATGTCATTAACATATAATGTTTATTTAACATATATTGTAGCATCATCAACATATAACATATAAAAGAGCTTTGTCTATGCTCTTATTCAGTATTCTCCAACTGTTAATCAAAGCATTGTTTTTTAAGGTGCCTAGTTAATGAATTTTGATACTCTAGATTAATTATTTAAAAGATTGCTTCATATGATTTATCTATAATGTGATGTCTAGCAAACAATAAAGAAAAATAAAGCAGGAGATGTATATAACCCAGTAAAATAAACTCCAATTATGTATTTAATCTGCTGAGTTTTGATATTATTTATCATAAATTAAAGTTTAGAATCATTAGTTGCGTATATCTCACTGTAATATTTAGTGTACTTCTATATTTGAATTTTGTGGGACTTGGAACACTTGATTTTTTGGATGTTCACAAGATTTCTGTATGTTTATTACCATTAACCTCCAGCTGAATGATTTCAGCCTTGATACCTCTTAAAATAGCTTCTGTGTGCGCCCTAGTAATTTATCTATATCAGTGAAGAGCAGTCTCATCTCTTTTGCCAGCAGTTATTTCTCTGTTAGAGCAGAGGATCCTTAGTTCAATCAACTCTTCTAAACGGATTGTTTTTATTTCACCTCCACCGTGGAGTGTGATGTGATTTCCCTGATGGATGTGTCTTAACTCTAATGCATCTGAGGAATCAGCCACATCTGTGCACTACATCTATTTTTATGATAATCACAGGAATGCAGAACTCATGAGGATCTCTTCCATATTCTGACCTGTGTTGAAAAAAATGAAGAAACAAAAATATTAGATGCTCTGAAGTTTCTTTTCATGCAAATGGCATATATAAAATATTTTAGTAAGTGTAAAGATAATTTTGTTCTGTTAATTTTCAGTGATCAAAATTATCTGAAAAGGTGTTAAAATATATCAAAATCTGTGACATTTCAAAGCTGCAAAAGGTACTGTTTAGTTGACCTGTGAAAATTATGATATTACAAATCATAGAACAGGAAAAGTGGTTTTATTTTTTTTAGCTAAGAACCTATTGTACCTTTTCATTTCATTTCATTCTGATTTTTTGGGGCCTTTTTCTAAATTATAGTCATTCAGATAGAATGGATAAGTAGACATTCAGCTACTCAGATCATGATAAATAGGACCAAAAAGTATTACATCTCCATTTTGGAGGAGATATCCTCTTGAAAAATTATGGAAAATTCTGCTGACATGAGTAGTGACAGCCTGAACAATACAGCTGAATGATATTGAAAATTACTGTAGGTGTCTACTGAATATCTGTGAATGGTAAAAATACTGTGCAATAATAATATATGGAGAAAATTTGTGTCTTGCTGGATGAGACCCAATAGCTGTGTAAATTCACAGTGTTCATAATCTGTGGAAGCTTCAAATTTTTCACTGTAAAAATTATTTTCTTTATCACAGATTTTCTAATCACAAGCCCCAAATTCTAGAAGATCTGAAAATAAGACAAATTTCCTTTCCTTAAGATACTGTAATGAAACAACTAAAGCTGTTCAGATATCATTTAAGTTTTGAATGTTGGTACTCTGTAGAATAAAAAACCAAAAGAAAATCCTTACTGGATTAATATTTCCCTTGACAAATGAATTCAAAGCACCTGTTTTTGAAAAAGGCAGCCCAAGAGATGTAGGTGTGTTATATAGTAGGTGTTACACAGTGCACTCTAGCATTTGTTTTGTAAATCTTCTTTGATATTTTATAACCCTTTTATATTACAATATTGTAATTACAACCTGTGAATTATAGATGTAATTATGTTGCAATTACTGTAATGAGGACAGCAATGGCAGTGCAGAACCAGTTGAAGACAACTTGATAAATGCAAGTGAAAAACAAAAGAAACAGAAAAAGAATATAATTTTACGTCAGCAGTGAAACCATAGTAATAGATTGTCTTTTCAAGCTGAAAGATTTTTTTCAGCATTTAACAGTCTATAGAAATAAGCAAACCCAAAAAAAGTGTGGCTGGAATCATCCTGAAAACTCATAGGTGCTTTTTAAAATATCAGAGTGCTGCGTGAGGCTCAAGACTGGGATTCAGGCAATCAATACATTTTTGGGGTTTTCCACCAATTCTTCTATGTGTCTCTATTATTTATTTTTTCTTTTGATCACCTGAGAGTTTATTATGTATTCTGACCCATTGATTATGTTTGCTGCTGCCCAAATTAATCGTGAATTCTTTTGTCTTATGACACAATTGATGAGAAACAGCTAATTTTTGAGGAGCTGTATTCTTGGCAGCTATGTCCAGGTTGCCAAGGCAAGGTTTATCGAGACCTGTTCATCAGAATCCCATGCATGAGGGCTGCAGACAAACTGTGGTAAGTAAGTAATTAGTTTACTGTTTGCACCCTTCTGTACGGATTCTCATGTTGTGTCATGTTTTGGTGATTATGGTGCTGGAGATGCCTTCAGGTTTGAAGTGGTTTTCATACAACACTTAAGCTGTCCCTGTCCAAATCTGCAGCACAGTGTCTCTCTCACAGAGAACAATCACATAACTGCCAGCCCTGAATTCTTGCCTGCGCTTCTGTCAGCTGATTTAATCCTTCCAGCTCCAAGGAAGATTTCTCATACCATATGCCTTTATTTGTTGACCAGGGATTTAAACCCCCTCAGCTAATCTGAGTCTGTTGTGAGGCTGCAGCTAGGCTGGGAGGGGCTCTCTCTCCTGGAATAAAACGTGATGCCATGGGATAGATGAACTTTCATGGTTCCCTGATCCCCTGCAGCAATGTCACTGCCAAGCTGGGGAGCTCAGCCCCGGGGTGATGTGCCTGGGAGCTGTGATTCCCATACCTTGTCATGCTGAAACAGCTGGACTTTCCTGGCAGTGGAGAGTCTGTCCTCAGCTTTCTCCCCCAAAATGCACTTCAGGGACCTAATTGCACTTAATGGGAAATACCAGGGGAACTTCAGTTGATAAGGGCTTCTCTGTCTACCTACTTATGAGTTTGAAGCACAGTTTTGTCATGACTCTGTCCACATCGAGGTGTTTTCTACTTTCATTTCTCAGAAATAACTCACAGATTTTGATATATTAATCTTCATGTGTTCAGCAGTAACCAGTCTGTTGATTTATAGTATCAAGGCAGACTATTGGCTTGCTTTATTTTTTTTTTCTTTCCCCTGCTATGACAGCCTGGAATGCCATCTGCTGCTGGGATTCTTATCCCTTAAACTAAGTGTGTAATTCAAGTACACAATACAGTATTGTACTTCTGGTATTTTTTTAAACTGCACAGCTGTTGGGTACAAAAGATAAACTCCAACAGTGTTGTTTTAAGTCTGTTATCTATTAAATATCAATGAAGCCACGCATTGTTTAGCACCATTATTAAAGATGAGGTTTTTGTCCAAATAATCAAATAAACAATCTGCAGCATCTCAACCAAGGTGGGGAATTTCATTAGGCTGTTGGGTATATCTAATGGTCTCATTTATCAAACTTTATATAACAAAGATGTTCATTCACTTGAAATGGTACAATCCTGTACTTAAAATAGAAATGCTTAGGCAAAATGTAAAATGATTTATGCTAAAGAGGGAAGTAGGAAGTACTGCAATATAAAGTCTTGAACAAATTAAATAAGCAACGAGTAAAGAATATATTCCATCTTAAGTTGTTGTAATTGACTCGAGAGAGAGATTCTTAGTTGGCTGGAGGATTTGAGGAAATCACATGCTCATAATTTTTACTTAAAGGAAACATTTTAAATGAGAGTGAATTTTGAAAAAATCCACACACAAATCTTTTGGTATAGGCTAAAAATAAAATAAATCAAAAGATCAAATCAAACCACAATAAAAAAAGCTCTTTATTTTTGCTTGACAAGTTCTAGTCACTTTTAACCTGAAAAGGATTTGAAGATTTCCAGTACAATAAGAACCCAGTGGAAACATGTCGCCTTACACTGTAACACGTGGGCATATCTCCTGCCTTGTCAGCATATCAGGAGTTAGGCTACAGAAAGAATATCCCAATAATTCTGTAAGAGAGTGTTAACCATAGAGTGCCGCATTTTAATCTCCCTTCCAAAGGAATCTGACTCACTAGAAGAAGCTGTACCCACAGCAGGGAGAAGAATGGGAGGCATCTGGGAGAGGCAGCTCTGTTAATCAGCACCCATGGTTGGTTTGCAAATTCTTTCATCAGAAAATAAAGCTGGGAGCTGCTCCTTTGCAACACCCAAAAACTTAAAGGGCTGCTTAAATACTGGCTGTAAAATAATGTTGTAATGCAGAATAATTGAGTATCTTTTCTCTGGAGGCAAGATTAGAAGCAGAAATATGTCTTGTGCCACATGCTCTAGTCAGTGCAATTTTGCTTTGCCTCTGAGGCCAAATACCTGATTTTTTAAAAAAATTAATATTTGGAAACTAGAGACAGTCCCTTCACCATGTCTTTCCTGTACATCAGGGGAGTTGTAGGATTCTCCTGAGATGCAGATTTGAACTCTTTCAGGCTGAAGAAGCCATTGAATCCATCTTTGTCATGCTGGCACCTAAGCTGCCATTTTAAAAATAGGGCATTTCTACAGCTTCCTCCTTCAGATATATTTTTGTATGTAAATAACCCATGACTGCTTTTTCTGATGTAATTCACTCCTGACTGTTAAGTAACTCTGAGATGGCAGGAACATTTCTCCTTTTAGAAAGTAACCACAAGTATTTTCCTTCTTTACATGGAGGCAATTCTCAACACAGATGGAAACAAACATTTGCTGCTCAAGAATGAATTCTTAAATGAAAGCATATAAAGGCATCAATAGACACCAACTTAAATGGGTTTTCCAGGGTTTCGAGAATTGGTCTCCTGGAGTTAGTTTCCTCAATTCTACCTAAACTCCTTGTTAGGGATCTTAATTCATATGGGAATCTGAGAGTTTATAGTCCAGTTCATCAAAAGCATTTTGTCACCTGTTTCAATGAAAGTACCTTTCAGGTGTGCTAATTGGGTTAGGCACTTATCTTTGACTGAATTTGGATGAGATTTTTACACCTATCAGGAACCTTTAAGTTTCTTCAGAATCCCCATTTCAAAATCTTAAAACGTAGCATCTGAGAGTAAAACCTGATGCAGGTCTGAGAGGTGGTACTGGGATGTTTTTGTACTGTAGCTGAGACAATTTTATTAGAAATATTTAGAAAATCACGATTATGGATTTCATTTTAAAATGCCTGTGAACACTGGAATGTGCACCTGTGATTGATCTCTTTTTTGCAGTGCTGTGGTGTGTGGTGTCCCAGTGCCATGCCATGAGGTAGTGGGAACCTTGTTGCTGATTTAGATGGGAGAAGACTGAAAAATTCCCTTGCAAAGAGGAACAGATCTGTCTTATGAGAGAGTCAGGAACAGTGGCATTAACTATTTGATGCTACGTCTATTTCAATTATATATATATAATATATATAAATATATATTTATATATAAATATAACTATTTGATGCTACCTCTATTTCAA
>JAWWMN010000208.1:7593480-7609016 GCA_035047745.1 Catamblyrhynchus diadema | reverse complement strand
TGTGAGCTGGTGGCATCTTCCCATTGTCATCACCATGGAATGAGACTGATGCTGGAAAATAAAACAGCTCAAGGCACATTCCACAGCAGCCCCGTCCTGTTTGTGATTTGTACACAGACCCCGGCTGGCTTCAGACTGCTGTTTCAGTGCGCTGTGCTTCTGTGCCTCCCTGAAAACTGCAATTCTGTACACCCAGGTCAGATACAGTCTGATAGGTCGTGGGAGCTCTTGGGAGGACACAGACTGGGATTGGGAGTGATGGGGAGTGATTGGCACAATCCATGTCCTCCTTAGGGAATTTTAAGTACCTGCTTGTGAGCCCGTGTCTCACGTGTAAGATGGATCTGCCCAAATGCTCTTTAGTTACAACTTCCATTGCTGTGCCTACAAAATGGAAATAGCAACATTAGTCTGAAACCTGTATAACACAGTGCAATCTGTCCAGCAGGGTAGGTGAAGCGTGTTTACTGGTTTTTACAGTGTTGTGGATGCACAGTGTAAGTCAGTTTTAATTCCTTTAAAAGGTGATGAAAATTTGTCACAGATTCCTCACAATTTTTTTAAATTAGCTATCAAATTTTTCCTAGTCTGCTTTTCCCAGTTCTGCTTCCAGCTTCCTTGTAAATAACTCCTTAGATAAGTTATCTTACTTTTATATATATATATATGTAAAAGTTAGATACATTATATAAGTTAATATAAGTTATGTATATGTAATATATATAATATTATATAATATAATTACATATAATATATATTATATATGTTATAATATTATAATTATATATATAATATTATTTTTTTATTATGGAGGAGTTATAACTTATCTACATATATATATAGAGATACAGATATATATAGATATATATAGATATATATATAGATAGATATAGATATAGATAAGTTATAATTCCTCCATAATCAAAAATACTAAAAATTTTATTAATGGACTCTTTCTTGATGAGAGGTGAGTGCTGGGGGTAGTTCAGATCTTCACTTTTGCATATTTGATACTGTTCATGTTTCTTAACTATCTATTAGAGTATTAATCAATGTTACAGAATTAACACATTAAAGGCCTGCATCAGCCATATGGAAAAGCTAGCAAAAATGAAATATAACAGCTTGAACTGGGTTTGCATGGCCAAGATTTTGCCCATGACAGGGTTGGATGAGTGAGCTTTCCCAAGCTTTAACTCATGAACCCTTTGCTGGATTTTCCCTCCCCTCCCCAGCTGCAGAGGGGAGTGAGAGAGTCCAGACGTTGGTGGGTGCCTGGAATCCAGCCAGTGTCAACAGACCACACATGTACTTTACCCCAGTTTATAAAGAATAACCTCTTCCAAGAAGAAACGGATTACATTTTTATACAAAGTCCAGACTTAAGTAATTTACAAAGGTATTTGAGACACTGTCAGAAGATTTCAGACACTTAATGAATTCCTTGTAGCATAATCTCTCAAATGCCTTCTATTGCAGCTATCTGAAAATATTTCATAGTTTTTCAGCTTACTTGTAGGAAATTTATTATCCACCTGGGATTTAATACTAGTTTGAAAAAGAAGCTATGCAGCAAGAAAAAGTTTAAGACAGTAATTTCCCTTATCACATTTAATTTTCTCTGGAAATTATAATAAGCACTTTTATCTGAAGTGAAATCTTCAGCCAAGCTTTTTGAACCTGTTACAAAATGTAATTTAGGTCAGTTCCATGATTTGGTTCATTAAATGATACTCCTATCATTTTGTCAACCAGATTATTTAGGTTTTTGTTTTCCGGGCAGAAAACAAATTACTGGATGAAGACCACAAATCTGTGTAGAAGGAGGATTTTGAATCATTATGTGACATTTTCATGTGGATATAGAGCACAGGCCAGGAAAAGTTGCAGATTTGTGTGTTTGTGTGTTTTGAATAGATCTTTGAGTTTAATTTTGCCCATGCACCCAATGCTCCTTCTGGCATCTGACATACCTGACAGGCTGATACTAATTTGGAGTGATGCAGGTGCCTGGGAGTCATATCTTAAAGATGGTGTCATTATTTGAAGTTTATATAAAGCTGGAATGGAAACAAATTTATCAACCTTTCAGCTCTCCGTGAATGTTTTAGATTTACTGTTACAGAACTTTGTACAAAGGGGTTTATTTCAGGTTAGTTTCATCCTTGGTATGCCTCACAGATGTAAAACTGAAGCCCCAGAGGATGATGCTTCCAGTTTCCTTTCAGCCTCTGAATCAGCCAGTGGATTGTTTGGGTGCTTGTTCCAGCTTAAAAGAGGAGGAAATTGAAGTCCAGAGTTTCCATCTTGAATCCAGGGCTGGTAAGTAGGTAATATAGCATTGCAGGACCCAGATTCACATAATTTTTTACATTACAGAGACCACTCCTCATGTTGCTTTTTCTGAACAATGCTCTGAATTTTTTGTGCAGGGCTTTGGACAGAGACCAAGTATTTCATTCAGGTCTCTGCATTCTGCTTTAGGAGGACAAATTCCTCTTTTATAAATTTGGTTTCATAAAATTCATTCTCACATTGTCCAAGAATCTTTGTCAGATTAACTCGGTTCCTTACACCCAAAAGTAAGATGGTGTTCAGAGTATTTATTTACTCATTTCAACTGTGACTCAAAAATTTAAAAGGCACTGAATCTCTTTAGTTTTTTCAAGAACCTGATGAGATAAACACATTGCAAATCTCCAACATTTAACTCTCTAATTTTCTATACCTTTCAATTATCTCTGGGTGTGACAGTAGATGGACAGTAGAAGCACGGTTTAGTATGTCTTGCGTCAGAACCATGATTTTGCATAACAACATACAAGTATTACTTAAGAGCATAAAGAGAAATTCCATGTCCTTGACTGCGTGTGAACACTTTGCAGAAAATTTCTTCTGAATGATGCAAATCACACAGTTGGTGCTTGATTTCTCCCAAGAAAGTTCTGCAACAGCAAAGAGCTGCCAGCCTGGCTGACTTTGTTTGTCACTCCTTTTTTGTGGCTTTCCAAAAGTCAAATCTGGGACTGCTTGCCAACCCTTGTGTTGGAAGAGACTTGAGTGACTGGAAAAGAATTTCAAGCTGCATACAGAATATTCAATACTCTCTAGATTTAAGAATTCCAATCCCAAATGCTCCACATTCAGCAGCTTTAATTCACCTGACAATTGCAGTAATTGAGCAAGGCAACCATGTTTACTCCACACTAAAACCAAAATTTCCTTTACTGTAAGAAAATGTGTGATGAACTTTGAATGGCTATTTTGATTGGTCTTTCTTGAGTCTCACAGCTTTCCAAAACTTTTATTGCCATCCTACATTTAAAACTTTAGGAAAATTGCTTCAGAGAATTTTTTGAATGCAAGCTGACAAATACATTTTTTGAACACCTGAATTTAAAAAGTAAAAATTTTCTCACATTTTCTTCAGGAATCTTTAATAAGTTGCTTCACTTTACTGAGTTCTTGCAGAAGTCTCCACCTTTTAGGAAAGGCTTTCTTGTTCTAGTTAGTAAATATTTTGAGCAAAGGCAGGATGCCTGCCATAGATGTCTGCATGTGTGATTTATGTGTCTGTTTTCAGGAAGATGTAAGCAACTCAAAACTGAGTTAAAATGAAAACATCTAATTTTTCATATAAATTAAATTTCTTATTCGGTGAAAAATATGGCCCTAATTCTGCCTCCAGATGTTGATGTCAGCAGAATTAGAACATAAACCTCGTAAATGGGTCTGTGAGGAAGCCAAAATGACTAGCTATCTACTTGAAATTCTTTTAAATTTTCAACTTTGGAGATATGCTGGTTTTTTTCCGTCCTGGAAATATATCTACGCCCCTATGTGAAAGATAAGGATTTGAGTGATTTGCTGCTCTTCTCAGTATTTTGCACGACCTGTCATAAGCCCTTTCTTCCTATTAAAAAAAAAAAAAAAAAAAATAGGTTTATCTCTAATTTGCTTTATTTTCTACTAATAAGAGGGGCTGTCATTAATTACCATTTTAATCACTATAGATATTTCTGGTAATGACATGTTTTTTTTGCTGTCATATACTCTTAGAGGAAAAATACTAATTCATAAATACTCAGTCTTCTGAATTCATTTCCATCCAAAAAAGCATCAGTGCTTTAGTTATTTACAGTGCTGGTAAAATAATTACAGATCCTACTCATAAAAAAAACAAATGCCAGAAATATTTATTTATTAACAGAGTGCTTATGTCATCCTAGTCATGCTTTGGATCTGTGAAGAAACACTCAATATGAGAAAGCTGCAAAGAAATTATGCAGGAAATGGAGGAGGTCGAAATAGTAGGCTTCAGTTTCCACTAGAAATAGACATAAATTGGGCAAAACATCCTAAATCTCTAGAAATGCCATCCCTTTGAGGATTCAATCTGTTGAACTGCACCCTCGTGATCCAAGGATGATTGTAAAAGTCATACCCACTCTACATGCTAAAATCTGCCTCAAGGGGCTCTCAGCATAATCTAACCTCTTTTTCATTTTTGCAGAAAGATCAAGTGTGTCACAGATATACTAGATATTCCCTACAAATTCAAACTACCCAAGGCTGCCTGAGAATCTTAAAAAGGTCTTTCTGTCCAACAAATTCTGTCCAACAAATTACACCAGAGCCCTTCGATGCACAACCATTGAAATTTAATATTCAAGCAGTTATGCAATTTTTATTCTAAAAGAAAAATCACATACCTACAAGCCTTGGATGAGGTTAAATCTCAGCAGCGTCAGGAGGAAGTTCTGGAGGTCAGGAATGGCTGAGGTGACATGGGGACACAGCTCCCTGGGGTGAATTTGTTTAGCGCCGCAGAAAGGACTCCACTGCCTGGTTCAGAGCAGCGGTTCAGAGACAGGGGTTGCATATGAAATACATGAACTCTTATCCATCACAAAGGATCACCTGTGTAGAAAAATGTCTTCCCAAAAAGCAAGGGGACATTCCCTTGGGTGTTCTTACCTGGAGAAGATGTCTCCATCCCTACCTCACACCCCCTGGCAATTATAGAGGTTTCCTCATGCTGCTGAGTCATTCCAGCTGGTGCCAGGGAAAATGTGAGGTCTTGCCGTGACTGTATCCAGCAGAGGGGTGACTCCTGTTGTCTCCCTGTTGTTCTGAGTGTGAATCCAAACACACAGAAAGGGCTCTGATTTTCAGTGGCATCCCTTTTTCTTTTTCTTATCAGTGCATGCCTGCACACATCTGCACACACAGAGCCAAGCCAAGGCAAAAGGACTGAAGGAAATCTGTGCACGCTCAAAAGTTGTGGGAACATTTTCTCCAAGGTTTTAATTATAATACCAAGTTTGTTGGTAGTGATAAAATGTGGGTCTCATCTTAAAGAGCAGAGTTCACAGCTTAAGCTTTTAAAGTCGCAGGGGAATGACTGCTGAGCCAAAGCAGCTCATTATTAAACATTCATCCTGCCTCCTCCCCACAAACAGAATATCTGATGGCTTAGTTTGCTGCTTAATGCACAGTGGCAAGGGCATTCAGCTTCCACATGTCTGCCTGAGCAGAAACTTGAAACAAAGGTCCTGAGAATTTTTCAGAAAGTCAGGAGGCAGTGTGAGATTTGGGATAGGAAATAGATGGCTTTGGCATGAGGGCCAGCTTGGATGAGATCTAGCAGCAAAGGGTGGAGACCCAGGTAGAAGAGATATGCAAGGCAAGGAGTCAGATACAGCCAGTGTTCCACAAGCCTGTTCATTGCATCCCAAAATTTATGCTGCCATCCATCTAAATCTGATTATTCACTCGCTTGTGACCAAGTGAATTGGGTGTTGGTTTACAAACAGGAAGTTATTAATAGTGTTAAGACATTACTGATGCTATAATAATTTAGATGAACATGAATATTTAGAATCTTCACAGTTTGTTTTTCTTCCTATAAAGCTATTTTTTAATGCAGAACAAACATAATTTTTCCATGCTTAAGTTTCATGAGAATTTAGGTTTTTTCTTGAAATATTTGGTTGGATTAACATGTACATTCATTGAACAAATATTTTGTATTTATATGTGTTTTCAACAGGGCAGTCTAGAAAAATTCTGAAGACAGAAAAAACATAATGAATAAATATTTGCTGAGAGTTTGGGTTTTGCTGCTATTTTATGAAGAGAAATTATAGACTCCATTGAAAAAATCAGAGGGCGGTCAGCAAGTTGATAATTGTTAAACCTTTTATTTTTTGTTTTTGTGATGTTATTCTCCACTATGACTGTGTGAAAGTTTGGATGTGGCTGCTCAGAACTTGCAAAATAACGTGTAAGATTGATACAGCTCCGGTGCTAGTGATAGATTACCTGTGCTTGACTTTATGGACTGACACTATCAATGAAGAAATTTGGAAGATGTCTCTGAAGGAGCAAACAAGACGTGGGTTTAAATTCAGAAGGGGAATTATGCAGAGAAATGTTGGAGAGAGGAGAAAAGTAAAAGATTTACAAAGACGGTCATAAGAATTCTCCTCTTTCCTGCCTGCTTTATAAATTTCTGAAATTTAATGCAAATTTATTAGACTATTATATGGCTTAACCTAGGTGGTCATCCTGCCATTGAATATTCTTCTTATCACATCTTATGTCAGGCTTACAGCTTTACAAATATTAATTATTCTTTTAGAAAAAAACCCACAAATATCTATTTTGTCACAATCAATAAATATATAAATAAACAGTTTTATTCATTTCAGTATAAAATAGACTTTAAATTAACCTTTTAAAAGTAAAATGCTCTCCATTATTGTAGGTAACAACTTGTCTGAACTGTCCAGAATGACTAATGAATAACAGAAATGCCTATCAATCCTTCATTGTGCTCAGCACAAAAGTTTTTGGTTTTTTCCCTGAAGTCCCACAATAGCACCATATTTGATTTGAATATTAATGTTTAACTCTGAAATTATTAACTTAAAAAGAAATTTTCTTCATTTGATATTGTTAGAGAATTCACATAGAAAGATAATGGAGTATAAAATATAATGAACAGCATCAGCCTAATACATTATGTATTAAGACATCAGAAAAGGTAAATACATTTACTTTTCATTTCATTTTCATGCCACATTTACCCATGTGAGCCTGAAAATAGTTTTATTACATGCTGGTCTTATTTATATATATAATTTACGAAATTACTTATATTCATACTTGAGCCTCTTGTCTGCATGCAACAGAACCATTCTGCCAATGTACCTGCTGTATTTTATTTATTTATTTGGGCATCAATCATGCACAAGTGCTATGAAGGTCTAGTGGTTTAAGGAAGGCTGTAGGACACCCAGAAATTCTTGTAGGTGACAGATTGGTTAAAAGGATGCTGAGAAGTTGATGTCCATGAGTTTTGAGAGTGAATCTGACAATCTAGAGGTGAATTCCTTAAGAGGTAGCAGTTGCTTCCACATAGTTGTCTGCACTTTGGTTTTTTGACCTCATAGGGGATATATTCCTCAGGTTTCAAATGTGCTCATTTTTTATGGTATTTTCTGCTTTCAAATCTGGATCACAAAAACTTCTTAACCCATTTTTTATGTATTGCTTCAGATTTTGTTAAGAAAGGCACCAAGGAATCCGACCAGATAAGTTTTGTGATTTGGTTTACAAAGAAATAATCTGTTACAGTTTCAGATTAATGTCATAAAGGAACACTTTAGATCAGCTCTAAATTAAAATTCCAAAGGCCTAATTATCCAGAAGCCATCAGGAGTTTGGAAATGTTAGCAAAAGAAAAATAGAAACCCCTCCACGTGGCTTTGTTCCTTCGGCCTTCCTCAAGATAATTGGTATGTGATGATTATTCAATATTTAAAATTTTCCTGAGGATGCCTGTTGGGAAGATATGTTGAGGTCTCTCAGATGTTAAATTTGTGAGTGCACAACATACTGTTTTGTGGCTGAGGAATGGAGATTAGAGTAAGAAAAGCTGGGTGTAAAATGATCCCTCCAAAGTGGTGATTCCCACAGTAATTTTTTCCATTTAAAAGCTGGCTCTGCACCTGAGATAAACGGCAGCAGTCATTTCTCAACCCTTTAACCTTATTATTGAATTTGAAGGATAGCAGTAAGTGCCTATCAGACCAAAAGTGATTAGCAGGACAAGTGCAGATCTATCACAGGCTCCACATGAAAAAGCAGTCTTTGGTCATTATTAGACACGGGAGTTCATATCATATTTGTGTAAAGACATTATAACCCTTTTGTCATTCCATTACACAGACCTGAGCACTTAGATTAGGATTCTAAATCTGGATGCATGCAGGACTAAAATTCTGCCCTCAAGAATTCCTCTTGAGGATGGAGAGCTTGTGATCATTTTGATCTCATCATGAAATGCTGCTCCAGTAATATTTCTAGGTACAAAAAATTCCAAATACTGCACGTGTCAAGGACTATGTTAATTAATTACATGTTAAAACAAGATCCAAAAAGAAGGTGCATTAATTATGTGTAGAAATTTTGTCTGCTTTTATTTCCTAAAATGAATAACCACCTGGTTTCCTGGGATTTTTACCAACTTTGGGGGCTAAGCATCAATGAATATAAAAAGAAAACAAACACACAGTTAATAATAATTTCCATAAGACTGCTGAAAAATAGCAAGCCATGTATTAATGTGATGAAAAATGATTTAGGACAGAGCATAAATGCATCTGTTTCAACTCTTTTGCAAAGAGAACTTTGCAAAATGAACAAATTTATCTAAGTTGATGGATAATATTTCATAAAACCAGCAATTCTCCTTGCCAGAGGATACAAGCTAAGTCTTTTTAACTGAAATATTGTGCAATAATAAAACTGTAGAAAGAAATTAGTTCTATGTTACTATATGGTGGATACAGGTAAAATAGAGAAAATATTTAGGAACATGCTAAGAATAAAAACCATATAGAATGAAAAGAACAGCCAGAGATCTCCTGTGTGATGGAATAATTTTCTTTCTAGGCCAGCTCAAATGGCTAATTCAGGTGAAGACATAGTGCACATTCAACTTTTAGTAGCTACCACAGGTCAGATTCTTATTTAATTATGTTAATCTATTTAAATATATAGTCCAACTCAAATTTGCACCCCTAAGGAGGATATAGGGGCAGAATATTTTAGGTAACTCAGATTTAGTAGAAAGTCATCATTTGGTCTTAATTTATAGTTTCCTTTCACTTTTTTGATGTTCTGATTGTTTTAAGGTCTACCACATCCTATGAACAAGGTGTTTCATTCTAAGGTGTAATTGCTGAGCATGAAAAAAAGTATGACTTATTTTCTTTTAATATTACCCTTTTAGTGTAATATTGTATATATATATATTATATATTTATTAATATTATTTGTTATTTGCATTATTTATTTATATTTATATTTTAATACAATGTTTTTAAGGTTTTTGCTAACACGCAGATGACAAAGGTTGCCAGAATGTGTTAAACTGTAGAAATGACATTTGTTCAAACCCAAGGGGAAGGATAATCTACTGAGGCATCTGCGCAGTTGCCTGCTTTGATTGAAGGGTTCTAGAAGTATATTTAAGTAGTAATTGTGACCCTACAGGACTTTAACAAAATTTTAGGCCTTCTTATTTTGGAAATTAAAGAATAAATGTGAAATATTTTTTATTGGTCTACTATAACGTATCATAAATTTCACCATGTATGTGTCCATGAAAATGTGAATTCAATAACTTTATTTATGAATTGTAAATTTTATGACCCTTCCTCTGGTGCTTTCCATCTCTTGGCTGTCTTGCTCCGAAGAAACTGAGACAGAAAATTCTTGATATATTTCTGTTTTCTAAAATTACATTGATTTGAATGATAAAGAATATTTTCCTTCTAAGTGAAAGCTCTGCCTTTTTATGAAAACTGTTGTATGATTAGTCAAGGCAAAAATAGGAAGTCTTAATTAAGACTTATCTAATTTCAACCTAATAAGAAAGGCAAGGATTTATAAGAACAGTATACAGAGCTTCCAAAAATTGCCATATCTCACAAGTCTTTTTAGAATTCAGAATTTTCTATTAAGTAGTTCTCCTTTGTCTTTAATGTTTTCTAAGAATAAAACTTGAAAATGCCTTTTTAATTTTTTTCCTACTGTTTTCCTGGATACATTAAAGCCTAAACAATAGCTTAGGGATTTTAATTTTTGTTGGGTTTTGTTACACATTGATAGTAGCTTACTGTACTCTTAAATGTATTTATCTTGATACATTTGCTAGCCAGTCACTGTAAAAAGCAAAGTTTTCCCCTATTCCCTTGTTTCTTTTTGAAGATTCCTAATTTTTTTTCTTCCTTGGTAATAATTAAAATGCTAGGATTCTATCAGGTAGTTTTATTCCAAGGTGGGTCAGTGCTTGTCTTCTTGTGGAAAAAATGTCTTTTGAGGTGTTTCACACCACAGGCTTGGGAAAGTTGACCTTGGATATATGGGAATATGCAGTGACTCTTGTCTTGTTTATAGAGAATCTCACTGAAACATTTTTTTGGAAAACTTCCCTATATGAAATTTTGATCCAGGCTTTAAAAAATTCTGACTTTCTGAATTACTGTATTTTTGGAAGCCATCTCCAGTAGTTCTTGCCTTGGTTACATTGGATTGGATATATTTTTCACCATTCAGCCACAAAACTAAGAGTTTAAAACTGCTCTTGTTAGTGAGATGGAGAGCTACACAATGAAGAAAATGACTTTATGAAAACTATATCCTCTTGCACAAAGGAAATGCAAACAGGTGGACAAAAATTAAACTCTAACTGGAACAATCTAGAAGAACTTCCTCTATTTTTATAATTATAAATTTTATAGTTCCTTTTACCCTTGCAAGCCATTTGGATTTTTTAAAGTACTTATTGTTGGTATAATGCTAACGTTTGAAAATCAAAATTATTTGTGTGCCAGAGCTGCAAGCCTTGCAATGAATTCTGAATCAAGTCCAAGCCTTAATCCTAACTTTAATATTTCTAATTAATTAATCTTTGCAATAGCAACCTGGAAAGGATGAGATTGCTGCAGAGTTCATCTGCATGCAAACAAATCCATTCCTATGTCAGAAATATTCCTAAAACTGGTGTCTAAAAGTTAGTAATGATTTAAATTGTGTCTATATAGAAATCATCCTAAAAGAACTATTTAATTCTCTAAGTGTAAAGCCCAAACCATTCTCAAGAGAAAGGAATTCCTCAGAACACTCACCTTTTTTACAAAAGCCAACTTCAGGTCATTTCTTGTCAGTTAATTTAGAGAGCTTTGAGTCAAAACAGAGTGTGTGCTGAATGCAAAATGCAATGGAGCTCTACTGACCCCAGTGGCTTCTGTTTACCTTCCTATGCTACAGCAGTAAATAATGCACTGGCAAGGTTAATCCATAGGAAAAAAGAATCCGTAGGAAAAAAAGCAAGTTGCTTTTGAATGCAAAACAATCAAAGGGAGATCAAAGAGACCAAAGAGTTGCCAGTTCTTCCTCTCACAGCTTCAAAATCTTGCAGACTCCCCAGCTCTCATTTGGTTTCCATAGGATGCCTGGGAGAATATCAGGCAAGCTTGATTAAAAAAAAAACAAAAAAACCAAAAACAACACAAAAAAAAAACCACCACAAAATCATTTTGCCAAATTCCTGCAAGCTGTATTCTTTGGGCATGCAAATCTGGGGTACAGCAGTAAGTTTGAAGAACATAATTTTACTGAGTGACTCCTCCCAGGCAATTCAGTTTGACCAAGCTCAGCTAAGATCAGCTGTACATGTCAAAATTTGTGTGAATTTTTACAGTGTGAATACTGCTCCTTCAATAAATAACCTCAGTTTTAAATTAATGTTTTGCTAGAAATTGCTGGATAGTTTTTCAGTCAATTTTTTAAAATGCAAAGATTTTCTTCAGAAAATACTGTTATTTTGAAGAGAAGCCAAAGCAAATCTTAAAATGCCAAAGGCCCATAATAAAATTTACATGGTTTCCCTGCATGCATGTAGGACTAGAAAAGAGATGTAGGCATGCTTTAGAATAGTGAGAAAATGAAAATGAAAAGGTTTGTAAAAGGCATTAAGGTTTCCTCTAAAACTGTTAACATGATTTGTTTATTTAAAAAATGTATTATTATTTTGAATTACATCAGACCACTGGAGGAATTGTTGTATTATAAAGATATTTAAACACGATTTACAGTGCAATGCAATCGGTTGTATCTGTTGTGTGGCTTTAGATGATATTGGATAGAATATTTTCTCAATGAAGCTGAAGAAATTTGTCATGGCTGCTAAGAGCCAAAATGGAAAACCATTAAAATAAAACCATTTAAAAGAAAGAAAGTAATTGCTGATTTATTCAGATTCTTTATGAGTAACTGAAATTTTCTTCAGCGAGTGTCTGATAAATGTATAAAACCATTAAGCTAATAAAAATTCTACATACTAAATGCAGAATAATAATTACAGCCAGAAGCATTAAATTAATTTATTAAATTGATTAAATCTCTTCTGAATCAATTTATGTTATAATGACTCTAGTCATGTGATTAGGGTCTCTTAAAACAATATTTTATCAGACCATCTGCAGTAGAGCCAGGCAAGTGTTTCATCTTTAATTTTATTCTGAAAAGTTATGACAAAGAGAAATTTTTCACATGGCTCATTTGTTTTCTGTGCTTCGAGTCAGATCTTCAGTGCCTTTTTTTTTTTTTTTACTGCCACACTTTCTCAAGTACCTGCTGTCCTAGAGTGCCTGAATGCAGAGGCAGGGGAGATGAGAGATACACTGAGGATAATGCTGTGCCATGTCACTGAGGGCTTTTAGGCATGACAAATCTTTACAATATTTTAAAGTGCATGCTGGCCCAAAACAAGTTAGTGGCAAATTCCTCCTGGATTCCAACAGGGGCACAAAAAGAAAAAAATTAGCAAATTTTTCTGCCAGGTCAGAGCCTTCCACATCAGCCCTGACTGATGGCAAAGGAACTCAGTCTTGGCTGAGAGCCCAGCCTTGTGTTTTTATTAATGGAGTAACACTTTTAGGAAATAAATTGTTTTATTAGTAATATTTTCTTGAATCTTTTTCAATATGGAAATTATAGGATGGGTAGCTAGACAGGTATATGGTAGAGAAATTCTTTAGAAGTTTGATATCACTAAAATTTCTTTGTCCAGGATTTTTTAGTTCAGTAATGCCTGTTTGAAATTTTTCTTCTCAAGTCATCCAGAGCCTTGATTTCTCTCTCCTGATTCTTGAGAAATGTTTGTTTCTCTCATGAATAAATGCTCAGGTACATTGTAGAGTGTACCCATGCACATTTATAAATGAATTTGTCAGCAAGTTGATTAAAAGATCTCCCTTTTGCCAAGGTAAATAAGGCAAGGTGTGCAGGGAGATCAAATTCACATAAAAGAATGCAGTCTAAGCTGATATTTCATGTTACATCCTCAGGAAACATGTAAGGTCAACCTTACTATGAACCATTTACAAGACAGAAATACTGATCATTTACTGCAGCAAGCACCTCCTTCTTTTTCTGGTTTAGAGGAATGAAGGATGCTCCAGATAATTCAATCCCATCCACTACCAAGTCCTCCCCACATTCTTCCCTTCTTATTTTGTGTGTTCCCACATCCTCATGTTAAGGTTATCTTGTTTTGCTCATGGGTCAATTGCTAAATTTGATTATAGACCAGTCTAGGCTTCTGTCCTTACTGCTAGAGATCCCTGCATATGGAATTTGTGCTGCCAGCTCCACATGGTCTCTTTTGTGGCAGTAACCAGTTTCAGTATATTTCCTGAAGGTGTGATTTAATCATTTAAATTTGGTCAATATTTGCTGCAGGACACACTTTTTCTTGCATTTGCTGGGAGATGTTTGACAACATCAAAGTTGATGTTTCAGTCTTGTGTTAAATGTATCGAACACTCTGCATCCAGTGGGTCTTCAAGGGATTCTTAGAGGTGCATAATCAAGGCAAATTTCTAAGGGTTTTTCCAAAATTGTCCATAGGTATGTCAATATGTACTTAGATTATATTGGCTGGAAGAAGTGCTCTCAGTGGTCTTTTTGCAGACTCCCAGAAGAAAGGGAGTTTTATTTAGCAAAAGCTCTAGAAGTGCTTAACTGAGCCCTGCTTGCCAAGCTGTTTTATCCGCTCAAGTAGAGCAATTGAGCACAAATAGAAATTCCAAGGCTCTTGTGAGAGAGCAGAGAGCAGAAGCAAAGAGAGATCATTTTTGGAGAGCTGATGTACTGTCCTTTAATATAGGTAAGAGCCAGGCAGGACTGTTTTGAGAGACCTTTTTGTAAATCTCTGTTTGTTTGTCACGAAGGGAAAAGAAATGCCAAATAACATCCACAGCAGGTAGGAGCAAATGTGATAATGAGAATTTCCAATATAAAAATTGCATGGCTTCTCTTGAATTTCTACAGCACATGGCATTAAAAGCAATTTACTCACATTTTTCATTACATAATGATAATGATTTTATTTGTAGACCATAATTAATACATGATGGGAAGGTTCCTGTGGTTAAAATACATTATGAGCTATCAGAGATGGAAACATACACAGCATGAGTTTTATTTCTTGGGATATTTTCATTGTTTTTTTCTATGCTCAAGTAGAGATTCTGCTTTTTAGCTATATTTTCTCAGTAAAATTAACATATCTGGTAATACCACAGTGAGAAGTAACATTTTTCATAAACACAAAGCGTATGATTTGAATGAGAGAGTAAACTTTGCATTTATAGAGCCAGTCTTTTGAAACAAGGTACTGTAAACAGGAGAATATGCATTAAAAAACATAAGGCTATTTTATATTAAAAAAAAAAATAGAATAAACTGCCATTCTTCATGTTCTAACAGATATGCTGTATTAAGTAAGTGTCATCTTTCACTGTCACTTTGTGAAGAAGCAGCCTGGCTCCTAAGGTAATTTTTTTTATTTGCTGCTAGCTTTTGATTTATTTCACACATTTGACCATGTGGTAACTTGATAATAACATTTTAAGCTGCTATCCTTTCCTCCGCATTTGGTGAAGGTTCCTTGGCTGGCCGTTTCAGGCAGGTTGCCTTTTGCTCCTCTTCATGTCTTGGTGCTGCACATCGATTTCTGTCAGTGTGTTTGCTTCTCACCTTACTGACTGTCAGAAATAATCAGCTCACTGCCTCCCATTCATTCAGGTGCAAATAGAAGCTGCACTTTGTCATATGAATACCAAGGGATGAAGCTAAAAGTCTTAGACCTTTTAAGTGAGTGTAGCATAAGCAGAGCAAGATGCACGCTGATGTATAAGCAAATGTTGTGCTCAATAATAAATTCTAAATAAATTCTTATTCACTGATTCACAACTTAGACAGTCCTCTAAGTATTCAGAAAATCCCATAGACATAATTGGCTTTGTTATCAAGTGAGTGAAAACTATAAAAATTCATAAAACAATTATTAAACTTTTAGTAACACACATCTGTGATGGCGTTCACAGGGGTCTCAGGATGAGGGAAGAGATGAGGATCTGACTCCATGTTTCAGAAGGCTTGATTTATTATTTTAT
>JAWWMN010000208.1:7573729-7589901 GCA_035047745.1 Catamblyrhynchus diadema | reverse complement strand
GGGGGTGTTTTTTTTTTTTTTTTTTTTTTTTTTTTTTTTTTTTTTTTTTGCTTTTGTTATCTTTTGAATTGTGGTGCAGCTGACAGGGTTGAAGCTTTTACCTGAAGCACCCAAACCTTTCTGTCTGCCCCTCACAAAGTGAAAAGGTTCTGCTTAACTCACACAGTCCATTAAATTCTGTACCATCCCGAAAGTGGAGCCTGTGTGACTCCATTCCTCACACTTGCCCCCCAGCAGGATAATTGGGACCTCATTAATGATCCTGAGCAGACCAGCTTTCAGCCTGGAAACATTCCAAAACCCAGGATACCTAATTAATAGCAGTCAGCCATAGCTGTCTTGTAAGAACGCTATAAGTCAGGCTCTGAGACTGAAGTTAAGCATCAGACTATCCTTTTCTCCATCCTAAACCCACAGAGAATTTTGTGGAACAGATCACATAAGCATGATAAATTTTGACCCTAAATGGAAAGGTAGTACACTTAAAGTCCCTTCAAGTGACTTTCATGTAAAGATATTTGATTGTATAATTTCATATTTTTGCTGTTATCCAAATCACATTTAAAATCCACAGCAATAGCACAATTTAGTAATGCTTTAAAGCTTTTATTTAAACAGAACAGATGAAAAGTGTAACCAGCAGGCCAAGGGGGCTGATTCTGCTCCTCTTTTCCATTTTTATGAGACCCTACCTGGAGTACTGTGTCCAGATATGGGGCCCCCTTTGGTGGTTGTGAGGGTCCCCAGGATGAGGTGAGAGATGAGCATGGACTCCAAGTTCTCAGAAGGCTGATTTATTATATCATGATATTATATTAAAAGAAAATTATGTACTAAAACCATACTAAAGAAAGAGAAATGGTGTCAGAAGGCTAGACTGACCAGAGAGTCTGACACAGCTGGACTGGGATTGGCCATTAATTAAAAAACAATTCACATGCTGGGTAAGTGATTCTCCAAATCACATTCCAGAGGAGCAAACATGGAGAAGCTGAAGCTTCCCAGGAGAAGAAATCCTGGCAAAGGAAATTTTCAGAAAATATGTCAGTGACAGCCCCCAGCACAGGAAGGATGTGGAGCTGCAGGTGTGAGCAGGGAGGGGTGCCACAAAGAATAGCAGAAGGCTGGCACACCTCTGCTATGGACACAGGAGCTGTTCAGCTTGGAAAAGAAAAGGCCCTGGGGAGACCCCACAGCACCTTCCAGTGCCTAAAGGGGCTGCAGGAAAGTTGGTGAGGGATTTTTAAAAAGGGCATGTAGTGACAGGACAGGGGGGAACGGCTTCAAGCTGAAAGAGAACAGGTTTGGTTTACATTTTAGAAAGAAATTCTTCCTAAGGGTGAAGCATTGGAAGAGGTTGCTCAGGGAAATTGTGGATTCCCCATTCCTGAAAGTCTTCAAGGCTGGGTTGAACGGGACCCCTGAGCAGCCTGGTCTAGTGGGAGGTGTCATGGAGGAATTTCTTCAGCATTTTTACTGCTGCTTTTTGTGTGATGTGATGACACAAAACAGAGGTCTTCATTGCCAGTTGTGAAAAGGGTTGTCACCTTCACTCATCAGGAGATTTGATGGTACCTGTATCTGATTCTGCAAATGGGGAGAGGGTGCAACAGTTGAAATGGTGGTAGGCTGAAAAGGAAGGTAAAGGAAATGCTTGCAAGGCCAAGACTAGCTATGATAACATTTTACCATTTGGGGAAAAAAAAAAAAAAAAGAATTCTTAAATTTACATGAGAAAACAGTGTCTCCAAAAAAAACAAAAAAAAGTGCTAAGTACTCTGCATTTTTCTCCTTCCAGTTCCCAGGGAGATATGGTTTTCCTTGGGTTAACTGCTGTGTTAACCATGGGCTAATGGTTGGCTTACAGACCAACATCGCTTTGAGGTGACAATAAGTCTGAAGTGATGGACAATTTCTTAGAATGCACTTGTAGAAGAGGGGGTTTATTGTTACAGATTTTAATGATGCTGAAGACCTGATAAGTCTGAAATCTTTGTGGTTAATTCACTTTGCACTCTTCAACTGCAGTTCAGTATACTAAAGACAACTATTAATGTTAACTTTTTCCTTTATTACATTGTTCATGATTTAGGCTGGTTAGGACAAAGCTTTCTTCATATGTTTATGTTAATCTTAGATATTGATTAGAGCAACAGCCTGGAGGGACAATTAGTATGCAAACAAGAAACCACATTGAAAGGAAACATGGCTACAACTGCTCTTTTTGGAAAAAAAACCTAATTTTTGGGATGATTGGCAGTGCTATGGTAATATAAAATAAATTTTAATGAGTGATTTAGTAAGGAAAATCAAAGTTAATAGCATTCATAATAACTGCAAACCTAATTTAGGAGAGTTGATGTGTTTCAGAGGGTCACAAACAGCTGCATTTTATTATTTATGCGAGAGTTATTGCTACATGCAATGCTAATTAATAATCACTTGAAGTAATAGGATTAAAACTTGACAAAAATCAAGCCAAGTGAGTTTTAAGCCATATTAGCAGTGGCATTTCCCCCTCAGATTTGTGACTAATGAGGCAGAAGGATAGCATGGATTTGTAATCATTTCTATGCATATGTAATTATGTCTGAGCTCTTGGAGGGAATGAGGGGACATTGTACAACAGCTCATTCCAAAAAAAGGGGAAAAGATGAAAAAAGCAAACAGGGCAGTGAATATTAACAGTGTATCTTGACCTTGTGTTTAAGTGCTATTACTGACTTCACTGAGAGTGAGAGAAACTATCATTAAACCATGATCCATGAAATCTCTTAGGCATATGTATTGCTTTAATGAGCAATACCTTAAATGCTTTAGACATATGTGTCCAATTTAAACATCTGTCGAGCTCAATCCAATTGTGCGCAATCTGTTTCAGCAAAATTTGAAATTATAGTGGAAAAAAAATGTAAAACACAATAAAAATAGAGGGGTTTTTATAACAAGGTAGAAAATAATAAAGTATATGTTTGAGAGAATTGTGTTCAGGGACATGAAAAAATGAAAGATTATTGTTTATCTGTGTTAACATATTCACGTTTTTGAAAGCAAAAATAAAAGGTAGAGGGAAAAAATGAGAGAGGGATTCTATTAAAATGGTTTTTGAAATAGATTGGAAAATCTAAAAAGAAGAAGAGAAAACAATTTTCCACCTACATTCATCTATATACAGTTGAATAGGAAACTTTGGCTTTCAATATTTTGGGTTTAACAGTTTTGTGAAAGATTTAAAGGTGCTTTTTTTTTCTTTTTCTGTACCAGTTTTTAATAGAATTGGAACAATAGTCAAACTGATGGAGCTGAAAGCAGTGGTTGTATTTCCAACAACTCTGTATTTCTTGTCAGGCTTTCATGTGAGTGTGACTGAAGTTGATGGTCAGTGCTCTGTCACGGTGACGAAGCAGAGAAGCAGCACCACTAAAAATGGGTCTGGAATGAGAAGGTGACCAGTGGATAAAAATCTAACACTTTTACTCACAGCCTCTGCTCAGACACAGCTTCTTCTATATGCACCAAGAGGGCCTTACCAGGCTTACTGCCTGCTATGATCTCCCTCTTTAAACATCCAGATATTCTTTCAGTTTGGTCTGAGCCTTCAGCTCTGTTATTTATTAATTCTTTACAGTCCCTTAGAGCTTTTGCCAAATACATTTTCAACACAGAAATTAAGCCCAAAACTTGTGCTAGGAGAGAATGAAATTATTCAGATTATGGAAGGGAAAATAGTTGAGACATGTGGTGTTCAGTAGGAGACCATGCTGAGATGAAAGTTGAGAACAATTTGGACATTTTTTCCCTAAATTTAAAATGGTTATATGTAAGTCAAAATCTCCCAGAATGTACTTTAAGTAATTACTTTAGAATTAGAAGAGGGTGGGGGGAAAAGCATAAAAAAATCTGTTGGAGAAAAAGTTACTGAAATATTTTCCTTACTCACCAGACAAAATTTTTGGCCAAACTCCTGCAACTCCCTTTGTGATGTGTCTGATTTTGATTGCTGCCTTTTTTACAGAAGGAACTGAGTCAGACACACCTGGTGTTTAGAACAGAGAGGTACTGTAAAAAAGAGTGGTCAGAGCCAATGCATGAGGGAAATGTTGGAATGGGAAAATTTACTTCAGATTGCTCTAGATGGGGCAATGATTGAGATAATTTGCAGCAGAAGCACTGAGCAAATATTCATGTAATGTGGTTCGTGGGGAATATGTTCAGAAGAAGGTAGAAATTACATATGCTTAACCAATGAATGTCAAAATTACTATTCAAAAAGTAATTGCTATGAAAGCTGTGATCATATTCAGAGAACAAAACGTTAGAACATTTTGAATGTGCCTTCCTATAACTACCCATGGTAGTCTCCTTTTCACTGTCATTTATTTTGAAATTTTATCCTGACTACTTCATTTTAAAAGTGTTTATCTTCCTCACAGAAAAATAAAAATTAATCACAAGTTCCTGTGGGGTTTTTGTCACCATTTTCCTCCTAATTTTTGAGACATGTTATGTTTCCAATATAGTTTTTTTAAATTATTTTTTAAGTCATGATTTAGTATATAGCTTTTAAGAAAATAAAAGTTTTTTGGCCCTCCATGTGGACTCTGATGCATAAAGAACAAACTAGCAAAATCATGTTTGGTATTATGAAATGAAATTTGCATGAAGTTGTTGTCAGAGTTATAAACCAACTGATGACTGTTATTTTCATTCCACATGGATCCATATAATTTTGGGTGCTTCTGGTAAAAGTGTTTGGGAACTTGAAAGTCTAGAGACATGCTGAATTTCCTTTTGTTTGATATTTACAAAAGGAACGAATTTTTCCTCTGTTAGATAAGGCAGACACTTCTCTATCTAGCTGAAAAAATAGAAATAATACACCTTCACTAAAATATTAAAAAAAAAAATTGACTTGGTAAGTCTTAATTTATGTGAATATTTTACATTGCTTTAGGAGCCATGGCTAGGACTCATCAAAAGAAATGAGGAGAGAACATGTTCGATACAAGGAACTAGTTCTTCAGGTAATGATCAATTAAGCTGTAGGAGTTTTTGTGCAGAATGCTCTGAGTGCTAAATGCCAATATAGATTTGAAACCAACCTAACAACTTCATAAAGGGAAAAACCCAGTTGAGGGTCATTAAAAATAATAGAAGTATTTTCTTGTCTTAGGAATATCCCTTGAACTGTAGCTTTTCAGGGGATAGGAGACTATATGGAGGCTGTGTTGCCATTTTCTTCTCCTCATACACATCCCTAGGTAGCCACAAGTAGCAACTGCTAGAAGACACTAAATTGATTTACTTTTGACCAAATGAAATGCTTTTCCTCTTAGGTTCTTAAGAATAGAAAATTTGTCACTCATAATAGAATTAAAATAATATTTATGCTAAAATTCGAGTGTTACAGTGTGCTGTGGTTGAAAATAAAAGTTTAATTCATGCTTTAGGGAAAACCAATCATTTGTTGATGAATAAACTAATACCTCAAATTTGAACAATATTCTCTAGAATCACTTCTACATTAACTTTAGTCTACTAGGTTATTTTATTTTCTAGATTAAAAAGTATATAGAACCAAAATTCAATCCACATCCTATCTTATTCCATTAGATTGATAATGCAAGTCAATGGTTTTTTTTTTCCTCTTGGATTGATGCCACCAAGAGCATCAGTAGCAAATGGTCACAAGAACTTTAAAATTCATTTCTCAGAAATGGAACTTTAGGAATTCACTTGCTATGAAAATTAATGTTAATGAATATTTTTGATAATGGAAGAGATCCAATCTAAGAATGAATCCTTTCCATTTAGCAAATGATGCAGCAATTAGTTAAAATAGAAAGTTCCTACAAGGATACTGGAAGCCATAAAACAGTTGTTCTACTAAATTGATCTGACTTGTTAAATTGATGAATCTCTAAGAAATTCATTTTAATTCAGTGCTAACACTGTGGGAATACTTCTGATGACTATTTTATTAGATGCCATGGGGCTACCAGTGCTTTGTAAGCCTTGCAAAAATCTAAGTTGTGTTTTTGTTAATTTTTGTAAGGAGAAAACTCACAAGAAAAGTCCATTAAAAAATACATGACTTTTCTCTTCGAGGTATAAGCGTGCTTTGGTCCTTTGTTCTGGAGACTATGTGACTCATTAGCCCTCCAAAAGTACTAAAATATTTTCCTTTTCTCTTTCTGCTCCTGTGAATACAAAGCCTATATATGCTTACCCCTAAATTTAAATCCAGGTCTAAATGTTCAACATCATTAGAGAATCAGGATAATTAGAGAATTAAACAGCTGAAGGAGTAAATACAAAGTCAGGGTCTGAAAGCTTGCTTTCAGCTTTAGACATAAGTACGCACCTCTCTCATCAGGGTGGTTCTATTCCAGGGTCCCAAGGACTTTTAGGTTTCTTGGTGATGCATGGTTCGTTTAGCTATTGTATTTAACAGAAACATGCTTAATTTTCTCTGCTTGTCTTTCGCTTCTTAACAGTTTGTTTTTATGTTTGTGTTTTTTTTTTTTTTTCTTATTCCATAAACATGCCTGGCTGTACTTCTGGGCAGATAAACAAAAGTAACCCAAGCATGAGGAGGCAGGGACCTGCCACAAGGGGTGCAGCCTCCTGGACATGCCTTTGGGACAATGGCAGTTTGATGCAACTCCCTCCCACCTACCCTGGTGTCAGCCTTGTGGCCAGGAGGACACCTGAGGGTATGGCACCAGGCAAAAGCAGTAATCAGCAGGTTTTCCCATAAAATGGTTTAATTTACACTACTAATGAGGCTTCCTTTTCCAACTAACACTATTAGTTGCTTTAAGCACAAATTGGACAAGCAATGAATTCTTGGCTCCATACATGGGGTGGGTCCTCTTTTGCACGTGATCAGATATTGAATATTGAACACTAAATACCCAATACTGGTCCTTTTTCACTGATGGGAACTCAGTAAAATTGTGAATAAACTCATACAGGGAGTTTATGCTAAGTGTACAGTTAGAGATCACTACTTGCTACTATCAGTCTACCTCATATATTTATTATTTCTTTATAGGTCTTATTTAAATATAAAAAATGGGAAGTAAAAGTAATAATTTTTCATAATAAAAAGGAAACACATTTTCTTTGATTCCTGTGTTTTTTTAGAAAAAGATTCAAGCAAACAGTATTTTTACTGAAATGAAAGAATGATGGAAATTACAAAATTATGAGACAGAAATAAAATGTTTAAATTATTCTTTATCACAGCATTCAGTGTTGTTAATCACAAAGATACATGAGGGGGCTGAATGGAAAACAAAACTAGTAGTTAGAAGAAATCAAAATAACTCTGCTTAGCTGAAAAAAACCCAAACATATGATATGCTGCTTATATTAGGAGCTTTTCATTTTTCATAACAGATGAATTTAACAGTATGGAGACTTCAATTCTCAGTGCACTACACAAAATACTGTTTTTCTTGTTTAATACAAACGTTTCAGCACAGACCAAGACATCCCCACACCCGGAGAAGAGAAACTGAACAGAAATTCCATCGAATTTCACGGCACAAAACCCTCTCACGCTCTGGGGACAGAGAAAAGGTGAGTGCAGCTCTGTCACTCAGAGCACAGGGCTGGGAAGCAGGGCTGTCCCCACGCTGACCTTCAGTGGAACATGGATGTAGGGAGCAGATGGCCGCTGTCAGCAGCGCTGTGCTGTTCCGACGCTCGCCGCCAGCGCCAAGTGCCAGCGCTCCGTGCTCCTTCCAGGTAGATTTGGCCTCTGGGAGAGAGATTTGGGTTTTCTTCAGTCAGAAGAGTCAGCACTGGTAGTTTCAGATGAGCTGTCACCAGGGATTTGGTGTGGAACCAAACTTCCTCTTTGTTCATCAGGGAAATTTCAGCTGAGCGTTGAAATATCACTCTCCAAAAATGTGTTGAGCTCTTTACTGTCGCAGACATATTTTGTGAAAATCCTTTTCTTTTGGATTTTTCCTGCTGAAGCTGAGAAGTTTCAGCAGCAAGATGTAAACAATGATTATCTGCTGCTGTGGAATGCAACAGGGGGATCCGTGATTGGTCTCCTGTGGATGTTTAGATTCAGTGACCAGTCACGGGAGAGCTGGCTCTCTCTCTCGGTCCGAGAGCTGCTTTTGTTATCATTCTCTCCTTTTCTATTCTTAGCTTAGCCTTCTGAGGAAACCTTTCCTTCTATTTAGTTTTAGTATAGTTATAATATATATATATATATATATATGTATATCATAAAATAATAAATCAAGCCTTCTGAACATGGAGTCAACATCCTGGTCTCTTCCCTCACCTGAAAACCCCAGTGACGACTGTCACACTTTACTCTCTGGAACTTCAGAGCTCTGAAACACCGAAAGGTTTAGTTGCATTTCCCCTGACATCAAATATTCCTATTTTCCACAAATTTTCCAGCAGAACTGATGAAGATTTGATGAATTAATTCAATATTTTAACTTTGCAGAACATTTAGTATGATCACAAACTGCTTCTTCAACCCACACCAACCAATTACTTTTTCACAACATGCAAGGTAATCATGTCAGAACTAAGAATGAAATTGTCATCAGTGATAGTCCCAGTCCTATAAAAAGAGGTTTAACTTTTAAGAAGGAAATACAGATTTTTGCTTTTTTACCTTTATATTTTTGCATAGTGGTCTTTTTCCCCCACTGATTTTAATTTTTGATTATCTTCAAAACTTGTAAATTATAATAAATTTTGTTGTAATAATTTTTTCAGAACATGCACAAAAACTTACTGATACTTCTCTATTCCTATTGAAATATGGAAAAATCAACAATTACTGTAAATTCTATATGCTTAATCACAAATGAAATTACAGTCAGGAAAGGTAAAAGTCACCTTCTGCTTCAATAGAAGTTTTGATAACAGTTTTGGTTATAGTATTATGAAGAACCCTGTTTTTTCTCTTTGGAAAAGAAGCTTTCAAACACTGATGTTTCCCCGTACTCTTCTTCTTAAAAGCAAAAATTGCTTTTAAAATACATTTAAATATTTTAGCCAATTCTAGTCCCAGTCCAATGGTTTGCTCTACTTACATTCATAAATGGTTGTCGAATTAGGATTTTGTGATGAATTATATGTGCAAAATATATTTAATTTGTACTTTTATTTTCCTCTTTTCCCTCTAGACGTATATGTATCTATAGTTTGCATGCATATAGAGAAGGGATGGTAATAGTTTGACCCTGAAGTAAATGAGTCATTCCCACTATTTAAATAATACACAAATGAGTCCATTCCATAGGTCCATGCCACTTCTCCTGTTTCCCAGGAATATCTATTGACAAACCTGTTCTCTCACTAATTAAAGGCAGTGAATTACTGAGTGTGCTGATTACTGAGCCTTTACTCTTCTATGGCCTTCACATACCTGCTCTGCCTAATGTCATGAAGTTTTGTTGGGTTTTTTTGCACAAAAAAGATATTTAGCAATTCTAAAGAGACTTAACAGAAAAATTCTCCAAATAGATTTCCATAAATGCTACTTAATTCTCAAATCGTGTTTGAAGAATTATCTGGGACACCATTTCAATGGAAGATTTATAAAGGCTGCTATATAGCAACTGACCTGCTGATAATTAATAATTAATATTTCTTGTTCATGTGAATTAATTAAAATCAGAGCTTAACAAAAGAAAATAAAAGTGTATAATGTCCTTCTTAGAACTATCTTGTAATATATCTTTTTTCTCCACTATGTATTTCTCCACTTAGTCTTGCCTTACAACCTTCCTGTACAGATGCCACCAAGAGCAGTAGTTCCAGCACTACTGATGGGCATAAAGTAATTTGCATGATTCTCATCCTTTCTTTTATGGTCTGCAACACTTGAGAAAAATCAAGCCACAGTTACTGAAACCTTTGACCAGTGTTACCATGGCAATAATAACAACAATAATGGTAGTTTTAGAAGATCTTAAAATAAAAATGCAAGCTTCAAGTTTTTGTGATTATTGGATTGACAGTTTTCCTTTACACTAGGAAAGCAGAATACAAAGAGCATGGCCAACAAATCAGCCATTTCTCACACTGGGCTCTCTCTAGACCTCTCTCCAGTTACCCTGTATTTTGTACTTTGCACTTCAGGAGAAGAGAGAAGCTTTTTTTTTTACCTCAAATGTCCTTTTGAGCTGAAAATTCTCTTCTCCAGAAATGTGGTCCACGAGGAGAAGGGAAAATGGCACCCATATGTAAATCTTGACCCTTCAAGGAATGTTCTGGAGAGGCTGAAAAGGGTGAACTATTGAATCCCTCCAGCCTTCTCTTCACATCCATTGGTGTGGATCACAGAGATCATTAGTGAAGGGTTTGAGGAGGAAGAAGCAGATGAAAGGAATTTGATTTCTGCTTGCAGGTATAGGGGAAATCTCTCTACTTGGAGGAAGTTGTCTGTTATGGATACAGAGTATATGATCTGGGTTGGCATGACTTGAACTCTTTTTGAACTATATGATTATATGAGGTTGGAGTCAAAGATTTTGGAGGTCCTTTCCAAGTTTAGTGATTCTATGATTCTGTTCTTAACTGTATATTTGAACAAGCCTTAGTTCTTCACTATTAAAAGTTCTTCACGATTACAACAGTAGATGTGTCTACAATCTTATGAAATGTCTTAAAAGAAGAATTAACAATTTTTTTTTTCTAAGCAACAAAATGGTCATGTCCAGTGGGATATGTTCTTCCTAAGCATGTTGAAAGTCTCTGCCAGATGCTTTATTCCTTTAACATTTGCAAAGTTTTTGTTTCTGTTCTCATGGGTCCCACTCTTGTGTTTAAAGCTGGAAAGGATAAATGTTGATGAAAACTCATTTTCATCAAAAATACCAAGCTGATCTCAAAGTAATCTATAAGCAAGTAACCCAGGCTCCAGAACACATATTTAGTAATATTCTGTTTTACTTGTACCAAATGTACAAATAAAACAGAATATTACTAAATATGTATTCATACTGTGTGCTCAACACGAATTATATTCAGAATCCAGAAGGTTTGAGCTGCTCACAGAAAAGAGACAAAGCTTTCTCCAGAGTAGGTTTGAAGGCACTAGAATGGCATATTGTTAAAAAGACAGAACATTATATTTATTCACTTAGGACCAGATTTTTGAAGGCATTATTACAACTGGAATTCAAACAGAATGCCAAGGTAGAGAATCAGATGCTTATTATCACTAATTTCAATGGGGGTTAAGTGCTTTTCAAAACTAAATTTTTTTAAGTGCTTGTTTGCATCACCTTATTATAAAAAGAAGAAAAAAAAAAAAAAAAGGAAAACCAGAATTAGAGTTTTTGTTAAATCCCAAAAGTTATTTTCTTACAGTGATTCCTGTGGGACATCCTCTTAGCAAGACTGGGCTGGAAGTGACTCAGTCCAGCTTGTGTAAGATGTGCATTGGTGAGTGGATATGATGTTTCCTTACTTAATATGTAAGAAATTTTTTTAATGATTTTAATATTCTAATTTGTTACTGTGACTTTATTGTAAAGAATAAAATGCATCATATTCACTTATTCAAATTCTTCTTGACTAAATTAGTATAACAGGAGTTTGCAAGGAGTTTAGTGCTTTTCTATCTTTTACAGAATTTTATCTGTAAACCCATGCTGTTTAATTCTATCTATGTTAATAAGATTATTTTAGAGATTTGGGCTTCTTTTTTTTAGTTTATGCAGGGACCAGGAGTATAAAGAAATTAAAATAATCAGTAAACTGTGTACAATGAAGCAATATTTGTTTACACATCTCTTCTTTTATAATATTCAAAACTGATCTTTAGTCTTATTTTTCTAATGATAATAATGGAAATTAGGCACAAAAAGATGACAATATTGTCTGGAGTGATGGGCAATCTAAGTGCTGAATGAACTTAAGCATAGATTTCTGATTTGGGATACTCTACAATAGGGGTTTAGGTAACTCATTTCCTATTTTAGACAACTCAACATCTCAGCCAAAGGTTATACTTCAACAGAAGAATTACAAGAATTTTCTTTGGGTTCTTTGATTCATTTATTAAGACAAATGTGTGGGGCCTTTGGTACTAATGTATGCTTAAGCTACTGTAGTATTCTAAACCCAGGATTACTAAATGCCATGGGTGGCACTGGTGATGAAAAGGGATTGTGGTGAAACAAGGTCAACAGTCTCCTTTTGAAAGGTGTGGTATTGGAGGAGAGTTCATTTATTAGATCCTTTACTCAAAATTGTCTGCTCTCACAGGATTTCAGGGTCATGTTCTGTCCTCAGAAAGCAGGATACAGCCTGAACCAAAGAATATTTCACTGAACATTTAGTTTTCAAGTCTCATTTCTGAAACCTGTAATGGAGATATCTTTGTTACTCAGGCTTTTTGGCAGAATTACATTTTATTACGGTCCCATTTTTAGAGGCTGAGAAATGATCTTTTCTCACACAAACTCAAATTTTGATTACTGTATTGTTCCATAATGTTGTTCACTAAAACCTTTGGGGTAACAATATCTTCATGTTCTCCTGCTTGAACATCTGCTGCTGGAATCTCTCATGCTGAGCATCCTTTATTGCAATGGGTTTCTCTGAGAACCTTGATTGATTGGCTCAATTTGCTGTATTGAAGCCTTGGATATTTTGGTATCCTGGACAAGTCCAGTTAACTGCAGAGGCTTACAGTCTTAAGTTTAGGCTTGCCTCAGTAGTCATGATCATATGTGTAATTCTTTAGTTTATTTTTCTGCTCCTCTTGGGCTAGAAAGTGCTGAATTTTACTACTGAATAGAGTTTGCATGTACCCAGAAAGCTGTGAAGATAATGATAATACTATTTCAGAGTTGGAAAAAAATCTTTCTTTTTCTGTAATTACAAGGCTATTGGAGGTAGATTTATTATACCATTTAAGTATGGCTCTTATGTTGGCAAAGCAGAAAAGAAATGTGGAAAGGTATGTTGATTCAGGAGGATACTAAAGCACAATTGTGATTCACACCAGAAAAAAAAAATGTCCCCTTCAGAGCCTAATTCAGAAAGAGCTTAAATAAAAGCCATTCTGCCAACGGCTCACCTGCTGCAGATTTAGCTTCCCACTCCATTATGCCCTAAGCAAAATCCAGTGTATTCCTTGCGTAAGTGTGAAGGTGTTCAGCTCCTACATCACTCCCAATCACTCCTACATAAGAAGAATTAAAAAGAAATTTAAAAAAAAGACTACTACATTGTAATTAAAAACCAATTAATATTTAAGAGTATGTTTCATTTAATAACTTCTCAGGAATCTTTTGTTACCCTTTCATTTTGTGAAAATGCCATGGTATCTACAGAAGGGTAACACTCTTCCTTAGAAGGATGATTCTTAAATCCACAAAGGACATTAAAGATTTATTATTTTTATTGCTAGTAACTTTTTTTTTATATGATATTCACAAAATGTGACTTCTTTCTGTCAAGTCTGTCACAAAACAAATTTTATTAACCTCATTACTCATAAGAAATGAATAAAAGAGTTTAGAGATTCCACTGAAGTGGATACATTGCCTTTATTTAAGTGAGTAGCTATAAATAAATTTTTATGTTATTTACCATCTTGCAATTCTTAGAACTCATAAATGAACTTTATAATCTGCAGTAGCTGCTATATAAGTGTGAATGATTGAAATGCTACAGTGTTTTGTAAATGTAATTTTAGCAAACACAATCGACCATTACTCAAAGTAAAACTTGATTTTCTAGAATGTTAGTTGTTTCTCTGAAGCCTAGCTGGAATTTCCAGGCTATAATTTTTCTCTCAAATGACTTGTTTGTTCTCAGTATTAACAGGTTATTAGGAGTCTCTGTCAGCTTCCACAATGATTTAAAACACAAACATGAAATTTGGCAAATGTATTCCAGGCTGATAACATGCATGTTTGTGCTCACATTGCTGGATGTGTTTGAGTGCTGTGACATTTCCTCCCTGCACAGAATTTGCAGAGGAAATAAATCTATGCCTTGAGTGGCCTTCCCTAGAGTTTGCACTGATTGCATACTTTTATGTAAATGGTGTTCAGTGGGAACTTGGGTGGATGTCAAATACTTGTCTCAAAGGGTAGAAATAACTGAGTCCATGTCATTGCCATCTTAATTTTGAGTGTCTGGAGTCTTCAAAATTAAGCTAAACCCTGTGACATGTGTCTTGCCTGTAACTGTAATTTAAGTCTTGATTCCTCCTTTCAATTTCATCACTCAAAGACATGACTACTATCTTGGCATTTGTATTTTTCCTGGCAAGGTCTCGTGACTTAGAGACGAGTGTAGATCGCCTAATTAGAGGGGCATTTGGCACCACTCCTCATGTGCAAGGTGAGGGAAAAGAGGCCTGAGAAAATGCATTCATGAAAGCTAAGAAGGTAGATTTTGTTCTGCCTGAGCTGCTGAGTCCCCTAAGGATGCTTCAAACGTAGGTGTAACTCTTGCTGGAATTCAAGATATTGTGGTTTAAAAGGCTCTGGCAGGTCCTTCACCCTTTAAAGAGCAGTGGCTGTGTGGGATGGGCATGAAAAAGTAAAAGTGGTCCTGATCAACATATTTTAGTCCTGAAGCTTTCTACTTCATCAACTAATGTAATAGCAGTGACATCATGAAATAATTAAATGTTTTATTAGCCCAGAAGTTCCTCACTGCTATTAAAAATATTTATAAAATTAATTTGAAGGCTACTGTGACCTGTTAATGTCTTCACTTCTGACATACTACAATCCAATGTTACCTAGAAAAAAATAACAGCTACCACCAGGATTAGAGAACTACTTCTTAGCAAGAATTGAGAAACATTTTTAGTTGAGTTGACTTTGGAGAATAAGAAAAGGACTGCTTTTTATAAAAATGTATAGTTCTTTTTTTTTTTCTCTGTATGTACTAACATGTTTTACATAGGAAAAAATCTATTAAATGGAGCAAAGAGGAGCCAATAAAAGTATTAACTTTATTAATTTTATGACCAGGAACATTTTAAAGAGTGATCGAAATTTATGTCTATTTATTGAGCTTTACTTCCCCAAATTTTCATGGTATTATGCTGCCCTACTATAAAAATAATAATAATAAAAACAATAAGTGAATAATTCACGTATTATTTCCTCCCTTTGGCCGTCTGTTTTCTGTCACATCCTTGGAATCTGCACCACTGACTCCACAGAGATGTCCCTTTCCAAAGTACTAAATAAGCACAAAAATGTGTCCCATTTGCCATTATTGCATTGGGGCAGCTTTCTGCTGTGCATGGGCACCAAAGCAACCTGGGACAGGGCAAGGGATGCAGGCAAAGGAGCTCAGAGTGATCAGGGGCAGGTGTCAGCATGGAGAGCTGCATCCTCAGCCCATAAACCAGGGGATATCTGAACACTTCTCTAGAGACTCCTGAATCAGGGCTGAAATGTCTCGGAGATTATGCTGGAGGTAAAGTATCTTCTGGAATGATTTTGGGCTTCGTTTTGCTGCCACTATTAATGAAGAGTGTCTTTTCCCAGGAGGGGAATCTTTCACTTCAGCAGGATTATCATTTTGAAGGAGTGTTGCTTCGCACAAGTTGTCCTGTTTCAATAAACCTTGTTTGACAGTGAAGGCTGCAGTGTTCTCCTGTGCTTTCTGAGACTGCACAAGGATAGATGTGTCTGGGCTTTTTACAGCTCTTCCTGTCAGATTAGTTTCAAGGAGTCGGGAGCATTAACAACTCCTTCACTTAAAGAGCGCTGGTAAGGATTTCTGTCTCCCTGTCTTCCATGCCTCTAATAATTGCCCAGCTCCTGGGAGAGGACTGTAGACCGCAAATGCTGCTCTGAGGTACCAAACTGATGGTGTCCCAGAAGTATCTGTGCAACAGAGAGGAGGGGACTATCGCCAGCTGGGGGCTGTGTACAAATCACAAATGGGATGGGGCTGCTGTGGAACGGGCCTTGAGCTGTTTGATTTTCCAGCATCACTCTCATTCCATGGTGATGACAATGGGAAGATGCCACCAGCTCACATCTCAGACAGCAGACCAAGAACTTAATGTTACAACTTACTTTATAAGTTTCTAGCCCAATCACACAAAGCAAAAGCACATTGACAGTAGTTCTATCCAATCACCATAAGCACACGTGCCTTTGGTTAAAACAATGCTTGCTTATTTCAAATACAAT
>JAWWMN010000208.1:7551078-7571773 GCA_035047745.1 Catamblyrhynchus diadema | reverse complement strand
ATTCATACACTTCATACATGATGCATAAATTCCATTCAAATACAGGATTCTGTCTGGTCAGTGTCAGCTTCTTCCTCCGAATCCTAACAGTGCCTTCGAGGCAGGAAGAAGTTGGTTTCTTCTGCTAAGAGAGCAATAAATTCTTTTTCTCTGAAAGATTTAGGTGTCCTGTGGCTGCTATCTCACTGCAAGTCCTTTCTTTAAATATGTATCCTACATAGCATAGTTTCTATTTTAAGAATTTTTATAATCTAAAACTATATTTAACACACTACTTAAGAGAATTAACACAGCATTACTTTCTAACACAACACATACAATATTCATTTTAATATTTGTGAAAAGCCAATCATAAAATACAAGCATTTTTCACAGGTGGGTGTGGAACTCCTGTGTCTGTGCTGATGAAGATATTCCTGCAAGGGAGTAGTAGTTAAGTGTGTTATTTTCCTCAGTCTGGTTGCTAATTTAATCCCAATATGTTAAACAACGTAATTAAACACACACACACACATGCTAAAAACTCTTGTTCTCTGTCAGAAGAGAGGGAACGTGTGTCAGACCCAGCCTTCAAGCTCTGTTAATTTTAATTTGAGCTTTGGAATTAGTAATCAGTTTTGCTGGAACACTGTTTCAAGAAATAGATCTTAGCATGCACGGAGCCTGGGCACAGTTTCAAATGAGTATTTGTTAAGAAGCCATTCCCTTGTCGTGTTATGGTACATTACAGAAGATTTATTTCCATTGTATTAAAAAATGCAAACCCCAGGGGAATGCTCTCTCCTCTTGTTGGCCAAGGGTGGTTTTGGAGTTTTTTTTTGGGTTTGTTTTTTTTTTTTTTGCGGGGCTTTTAATTAAAACAATGAGATGCAAAACCACTTATTTGTTTAGGCTGTTGTTACCATGCCAGGAGGCTAAGTCACTTGAAGCACTGAGAAAGGTGATGAGACTAAGTAAAAAGGGTGTAGGGAGGGGAGTGGGGGGCTCTGTCACACCTTCATTGCAGCTGAGCTGTGTTTCTGACATGTGGGAAGAATTCACAATACAAACCTGAGGCTTTGCTCTTGCAGGAGCCATCTGCTCTATTTGTGCAGAACCAGGGACATCTCAGATCTACAGATAAGTTTGGTAGAAAAGAGCCTTTTCATCTACCAAAAAAAAAAAAAATTTAAACAACAACAACAACAACAAAAAACCAAACAAGCAAACAAAACCAACCAACCAAAAGAGCTATGGCATCCCATTGCTGGAAAGTGAGACTAGGTGACTTCAGGCTAGAAATTAGCACAGCAAAGTTAATTAACTGGAGGTGAGGCTTGCCCAGGGCATGTGGTGGATTTTCCAGTGCTAATTTATGGAAGCCAGGAGCAGGAATCCCTGGATCAAGTGTGGTGGCATCCATAAAGCAAGATGCCAGAGGAGGATCACAGGGATTCTGCCTTTGAAATCTACTGATAAGGGGCTTCTCTTTTCATAGGGAAAGAGGCAAAAGGGGAAATATAGCTCAGGATAGTTAATATTTGGGTTTTGTGAGGGCAAATGGGAATGAAAGATGAAAACTGGGGTGGCCCCTGAGTCATGTGTTTATCCAGCAACATGTAATTCTGTGTTACAATAGGAGCTGAAGGAACCAGGAG
The DNA here is from genome assembly GCA_035047745.1 of Catamblyrhynchus diadema. NCBI lineage: Eukaryota > Metazoa > Chordata > Aves > Passeriformes > Thraupidae > Catamblyrhynchus > Catamblyrhynchus diadema. The sequence continues at coordinate 7,570,136 of JAWWMN010000208.1, read as the reverse complement.
GCAAGGCAGGCTGCACAACCTTGCTGCTGCTTCTCTGAGCCCTGAAACCACAGCAGAACCTTTCAGCTGAAGGGAAATCCCCAGGAGCTGGTGCCCAGGTGTGTGTCTGTACATCCATGGGGCTCTGGGGAGCACACCTCAAAACTTGTGCTCTGCTTGATAGAACAAATTGCTTTCTTTAAGCCCCAGTGCCACCGGCCCCTCCAAATGTGCAGTTTTTCCTCTTTCCTGTGTCCTTCTCCCCCTCCTGTACTAAAACCTCTCCCATCCCACAGTCCAGTGTCTCCGTGGAAGATGAGCTACCTCCCTTTGGAACAAAAGTAGATCTTTGCTGCCAGGACTCCTGCTGTGCCTTTTGATGCCTGTAAAGGGACAAAGCCCTCAGCAGGAGATTTTGGCTCCTGCATCCATCCCTAGCTGTGCCAGCAGGTGTATTAGCAGGTCTGTTCAGTCCAGGGTTTCACTGCATGTATGTAATGTTCAGTTTCCTAATTAAAGTGCCCCTTTCTGTTAGACACATTAACAGAGAGGGGTTCCATCCTGCTTCAGACTGGAATAACTGGAGAAGCCATGCAGGGACTACCCAGTTTAAACAGCAGCTTGAAATCCTGTGCTCTGGGCACAGCTGTGATTCCTGACCCAAGAGTCCTGGGTACCTGTGGGCATCATCCCTGCTCACACTGACATTCCCCTGTGTGTGCAGCTCCCTGTTCCATCCCCTGTGCTGGCTTATATTGCAGCTGTACCTCAGTGCTCGCACAGCAGCTCACTAACAGCTTTGCTCTCTGTCCTCGGGGAAGACTCCAAATTGAATTTGTAGCACTGACATCCCTGGTTTAAGATAAACCAGTCGGGATTTGACGACTGCTCTTTGCCCATGCATTTCCAGCTAATAAGGGTTTTGTCACTGTGGCTGCCCTCAGCTTTGCAAGCTGCAGCTCCACAGTCCTCCTGGTGGGAGGTGTTATCCCACACGCTCCTGATGCACCACTTTGAATTGGGAAACTGATGGCAGTCCCTGTATTCCCCCCACAGGAAAAGGGCAGGATGCTGGCCCCCAGCTCTGCTGCCATGCCAGAGCAGGGCTGGCAAACCTCAGGAGCCACAGGAAGCCCCCAGAACCTGAGGAAATTCAACAGCCAGGACTTCAGAGACCTGAGAGCCTCATGCCTGAGCCAAGGGCTGCTCTTTGAGGATGCCACCTTCCCTGCCCACATCAGCTCCATCGGTCCCACCCTGCTCCCGGAGGAGAAGCTCTGGCAGATCCAATGGAAGAGGCCCACGGTGAGTTCCAGAGCTGGGGAGCTTGGTGGCACTGCTGCTCCATGGGACCACTGGTGGCCAGTGGATAAATGCCAATTTTAAAATTTTACAAGTTTAATAGTAACAAAATGGCCATAAAAATAGTAATACAAATTAGAGCGATAAGAATTTGGACAATCAGAGTTAGAACAATAAAAAAGAATTACAAACGTTTGGATGCTTTCCTCTTGAAAGCATGGGTCACTAACAAAGGATTAGCCCTTAAAAGCAATAGCCTGTTGCATATTCAAATATCTCATACATGATTTAAATGTTCTTTTCAAACAAAGGGTGTTTTCTGGTTATTGTCAGCTTCCCCCCTTCATCTTGTAAATCAGTCATCTCAGTCCCCACCAAGTTTGGTTCTTCCTGATAAGGAGGCAATAATTCTTCTCCTGAATATTTGGTGTCTTGTTGCTGTTATCTCTGTACGAAGAATTTCTTGAACTAGTTAGAAAAAGTATCTTACATAGCGTAGTTTCTATTTTAATATTATGTTATAGCCTAAAACTATATTTAACACCCTATGGAAAAGGATTAATACATTATAACTTTCTAACGTAACACATATAATATTCATTTCAATGTTTGTGAAAAGCCAATCACAAAATACACATTTTTCACACTGGGGTGGGAGGTCTGTGTTGAGCAGGAAAGTAAACCTCAAGGGGAGCACTGGAAGCAGAGTTGTAAGGGGAGGGATCCTTGCTGTGGGATGTGTGGAGGGAAGATAACCTGTGAGAAACGATTGCTCACTTTTAAAAATTTTAAAAGTTTCTTAAACGTTAACAAAAATTACAACAAAAGGAATAAATAAGGAAAGATTACAGTGCTGGGAGCCCCCATGACTATCAGCCACGTGCTCGTCTGCAAAATGGATTTTGCCTTTTATATCTTTAGCCCCCTCCCAAATTTTTGTCAGTCAATTCCTTGTCTGCCGCCCATTGGTGGAGATTACTTTCTTATATCTTGGTTGGAGGTCAGATTTTGGTAATAAGCTGGTCCTCTCTACTGAGGCTATTAAAAGGGGGAGGGGAAAGAGCACTATGGAGGGACATATCACAGTAGCATCACTATGCATTTTAACATCTGCATAATGTCCATCTCTTAACTGTGAGAGCCAGCTATTACATTACTCACCTATAACACAACCTCTGCAACATTAATGATTCCATTAGGTACATTCTTGTAGGAAGTTTGCTTCCACCTGTGAGCCTGACCAGAACTACTGTTCCCACTTTGATCTGCTTCTAGAGGACTTTGTGCAGTCCTGAAAAGTTGTTAAATTCTGTTGAAGATCTCTGATTTCTGTAATCCAGGCGACTGACTCAGCAATACCTATTTTAAAGTAACTGGGGCAAGGCAGGAGATGAAGTTTGTGTGCTGATTCCCAGTTGCCATTTAATAGGCAGTTATCATCTGGCATATGGAAGTTTAGAATGGGAGGTAGGAATCACATGCTCAGCTCTTTTATCCTAGGACCTAATTTAGGAAATCTTCCCGTGGTCCAGCTGCTCTGTAGAGCACTGACTGCTGTGTGCCACTTGCTGCTGGTGCAGCTCCTGGATGAGCCATGTGCTGCCCCTTTTCTGGGTTTTGCCAATAGTGCCTGGGGCCTTTGGCTTCCCTGGGCTGGGACAATGCCTCAGGGTATAGGGACAGTGACTGTGAGACTGTAAAGAGACAGCATGGAAAAACAGGAAAATATTTATTTGGATGGCAGATGGGTTAGGGCAGTGAGGGTGTGCTGGAGCTTGGCAGCGTGGTGGCCTTGGCGCAGCAGCAGCAGAGGATGCAGCCAGCGTGGATGTTGGAACTCATGGATCCCAGAAGGGAAGCAGAGTAGCCTGGACAGCCTGCAGAGCTGCTAAATGTGGATGCCCACATGGAAAGGCAGGAAACACAGCACATGGTGGCACATGGTAGGTGTGGAGGTGCTGGGTGCAGATATTTGGGTGTGTTCTGTGGAGGTGCCATGAAGAGATCATTGTCTTCTGCAGAAGCTGCTCCCACCACAGGCTGAATTTCTAGGCTTCTCCTTAGGCAGTTTCCCTTCAAAGTCTGTGTCTGGTGAGAGTGCAGCTGGTGCTGTGTTTTTTACACCAGCACTCTGCCTATGGGCTCACAGCAGGTGGGAAAGTTGGCTGTATTAGGAAAGTAACTAAAAATGTAAAGGAGAAGAGTTAGTTGTCTCTGTTTCCAGTCTGAGAGAGAAAAAACAGGATAACTAAGCATCTAACTCACAAAAGACAAACACAGATATTAGAAAGGACTCTCCAGGGGCATTTTAAAGATGAATAAACTGGAATAAAATGTTATGATACAGTTCTCTTAAGTCTAACACCCCGGTGCTTTTGCAGCAGAGAAGTGTGGGACTACAAAAGCATACAAAGTGACTTAGAAACCCAAATACCACTGATTTTGAGGCACTGTGCTGTGGGATGAACATCTATCCCACTCTAATATCGTGAGAGTTATTTCATGTGCAAAGGGACTGACGTTCCTTGCCAAAAGCAGAATCTGCTGCTGCTAGTGCTTGAAGTTTGTCAGGTGAGGCAGGTATTGGAGAATTCCCTTCTATTTTGCTGAGTCCATGAATACTAAGGTTGTGAATAAAAGTTTTTGTGCCATTGGTTTCAAAAATTTACATATGTCCTCTCCATCCCAGCTCTTCCCTTCTGAAGAATTTTTTTACAGCAGCCAACAATTTTCCAGGGTGGTTTTTTTTTTTCAGGAAGGAGCAGGATCAAAATCCTTGGCTTTGCCAGAGCTCTCCTTCAAAAAATTAAACCATATGGCCCAGAGTTCGTGACATGAACATTGAAAAGCCTTTTGCTCTTTTATAGAGGCTAAAGCAGCATCACCAGTTGCCCTTCTATGACAAGGGACAAAAGTTGAGACTGCCAACTCAATTGGGTCATCTGGAACAGACAGTCAGGATTCCAGTGCTGAAGAAGACCCCTTTTTTCTTTTTCCTCAAAAATTTTGACCAAAATTTTCACCTGCAGATATCTCCCAACCATGCAGGCTTCACCTTGCCAGACAAGATGCAAGATAAAGGGCTGAGGAGAGCAACCAGAAATTCTCAAATGTCACCACAGCAGCTATGCTGTGTCACGGTGACATCAGAATGTGGCCTCCCTTTCCTGACAGAATGAAGCAGGGGGTAGAAGATGTTTCTGAATTGCAGTGTTTCCTTTCCATATATAGAGCTGCAGATGTTTTGAGTGAGGGGTCAGGCGGCAAATAAAGCTGTGTTTGCGTTTCATAAGTCCTGAAATGTTGCCAGCTGGGGGCTATGTACAAATCATGAACGAGACAGGGCTGCTGTGGAACGTGCCTTGAGCTGTTTTATTTTTCAGCATCAGTCTCATTACATGATTATGACAATGGGAAGATGCCATTAGCTCACATCCCAGGCAGCAGACTAAGAACTTAATGTTACAACTCACTTTATAAGTTTTTTGACCAATCACACACAGCAAAAGCACGTTGACAGTAGTTCTATCCAATCACCATAAGCACACGTGCCTTTGGTTAAAACAATGCTTGCTTATTTCAAATACAATACCTGCTTGTAAGCCTTAAAACACAATGCACAGGGCTCCATTATTAAGCTTCAACCTTCCTAACATCTTGCTAGATAAACTTTTCTGTAGCTTAGGGACTTATTCTAGACAAGCATTAATACACAGACCATTGTTCTATTTACCCTTGCTTTTGTACAGTTTAAATAATTTTTCTGCTGACCAATCTCATGGCTGCTGCTTAGCTCTAATCACAGTTCTACTGCCTCTGGAGCCTGCCTTTTGCAGCTTTCCCAAAACCCTCTGATTTTGTGGATTCCCACACAGATGGATTGTCTGATTTGGGTAGTAACAAAACTGGTGACAGTAGAAAGAATACCAGCCGATAGAGCACAACCAGTGTGCGAGACAGAGTATTAAGGAAACCAAAGCAAACAAGCAGAAATGTGCACCAATAAAGGAGGTTTTTTTAATCTCAGGGTCACCCAGTGAGCAAAATTTGTTGCTGTTGCTATCAAAAAGCCACAGGCTTTGCACTAATCAGAGGCAGGGCCATGAGATGCTACATGGCTGTGCCCTCTCCTGCAGGTGCTGGCTCCAGTAGCGTGTGTCAGGGGATGAGGGGCTGTGTACCCTCATCCCAGTGGGATGCCCCTTGGCCAGTGGCAGGCTGCTGGGTGTCCAGAGGATGGAAGGATGCTGATGCAGGTTGCAAACCTGAGGTGGGCATTTCTCAGGTTCTCTCGCTGCTCAGAGTGACCTTGAGATAAGTTAGAAAGTCTCTTTTCCCAGCCCGGCAGCTGAAGAAGGAGTCAGGGCTCTTCAGTTCTCAGTCTCAAGGTTGTTTATTGTATAAAATTATAAAATTCTTTCTCCTGTCCAGCCGAGGTCCACTCAGCAAGACAGTCCAAGGCACTCTGCCTGCCCCTGGGGTGGTGTTATCTTTTTATACTAAAAACTATGTGTACATAATTTTCCATAACTTCCCAATACCTATCACCTACGTTAGACAGTGAGCTTCTACTCTAAACCAATCTAAAAGTGCCAACAGCACAGCAGAAGATGGAGGCCAAGAAGAAGAAGGAGAAAGGCTGGATATGCCCAGACCCCTCTGTCTTGCCCCCTGAACCCCCATTCTAAAAACCCCAAAAAATCTATTTTTCACCCTGTGACAAACTAACTATTATTCTACTTAAACTCTTTTGACTTGTAATTCTTCATACAAGGTTGGTAATTGTTTTTTCCAAGGGCTAAATCAAAGGCACGGGGGTCTTGGGCTCTTGTGCCAGCGTCTATGAGCACCCTGGGCAGGGGCCCGAGTCTTCCAGGGCAGCCAGAGGAATTTCCTGGGTTCCGACAGGCATTGTGTGAAGGAAACCCAACACCATCCCAGAGGAAGGCTGATGACATCAGCCTTGGGGCCAGGAGGGAAAGTGAGTGTGATCCCAACCGCAACTGGCAGTTTGTTTTATATATAAACTGGCAGTTTGCTTATATAACAATTTGCATTATCACTTATAAGGCTTCATTAATCAGGATGTGAGGTGTCGATAGTATTAAAACTGGACTAATAATTATTACCTGCTCTAGTGTGATTAGGCTGCTAAAATGCAAAATAGGGAAGAAAGAATATTCTTGAGTCCATTTTTATGGTACATTCCCTTTTTCGCTACTGTCACCGTGATATTTTATGAAAAATCCCTTCGCCAGGATTTTTCTTCTCCTGGGAAGCTGGAAAGCTTCAGCTTCTCTCTGTTTTGCTGCTTTGGAATGTGATTTGGGGAATTGTTTACCCAGCATGTGAATTGTTTTAACTTAATGACCAATCCCAGTCCAGCTGTATCAGACTCTCTGGTCAGTCATGGGTTTTTATTTTTTATTATTCATTCCTTTTTAGCCTTCTGATGTCTCCTTTCTCTTTCTTTAGTATAGTTTTAGTATATCATGTATTATAATATAATATAATATAATATAATATAGTATAATATAATATAATATTATGATATAATATGATATAATATAATATAATTAATATAATATAACAGTAAATCAGCCTTCTGAGAACAAGGAGTCAAATTCTCATCTCTCATCTCATCCTGGGGACCTCACGACACCACACCCAATGATGAGGTTTTGAGTGCTACCAGTGGAAGAGCTTCCTGCTGGAGTTAATTCCATGTGAGAATGAAAAATTTGACTTTGAAGCACTTCGTGTAACAATAGTCATATTTAAAGATCCCAAGCTAACAAAAGAATTAGGGAAAATATGTCCTGTGAGTACTAAGCCTCTAGCATTAAGCTGGATCTGTCCTCTTAACTGTATTTCTACATGAATGTTAATTATACAATTTTAAAGGGTGAGACATCAAGTAAATATTTCTCTGGAGGAAAACTTAGGTTACAAGCTCTTTCGATATTCAGAAAAATTCTAATAAATATCTAATCAGAAGTGTCTGGCTGTTGCTTTGTAACAGTAAAATAAAAGAAAATACAATAATTAGTCTGCTTTGAATCCTGGAGAGACTCAGAAAATTTTATCACTGCCATTAAAAACATGAGAATTTTATCTGGTATTTGAAAAATTGTTCAAAACAATAATGTGTAGCTTTTGTGAACACACATTAATAAAATTTCATTTGATGGAACTGATTTAAAAAAAAAAACTTGTATCCAAGATAGAGATGCAACTCTTCCTAGAAATAGTCCTCAGTCTGTCATTTGCTTGCACGACATGGGAGATACTGAAGAAGTGAATTCAGAGACTAAAAATATCACAGAGCATTGATCAGAATTAAGATCAGTTCCAACAGAGCAGCTCTAGAAATCAGAGCGCTCCTGGGAGAAATTAGCAATACTTGGTCGTCAGAGAAGTCAATGTGCTAGACCCTGTGCTCGTGCAGATTAGCACTGAGATCAATAAAGCTCTTACTTTGTCACAGCTTTTGCTGCTGTTAAATTGAGGTAATATTTATGACAGCCCTTTGTAGCGTTCTGTCTCTTGGAAACGTGTAGGTGGCCAGAAGGGGACGGTGCGTGGTGGAAATGCATCACGAAACATTAGGCGTGAAATGGAGGAGAATAATGGTGGAGATGACATGGTTATGGCTGCACACACTTGATCTGGAAGTACTTCAGCAGCATATTGTCCCATCAACAGACTGAACCTTTAAGAGGGGAGGCAGTGTATGGAGCCTTAATGCAGCGTTTTCCATCTGCTGTGATGCTGGATGTCGGCATTAATTCCATAGGCTCGTGATTTAGCACTCTCACACCTGATGTTTTCTACTCACCCCCCCCGGCAGCCATCAGTTGAAGTGGAGACTGGAATTTGTCTTGCTTTAGGAGAAACAAAGTGATTTTTACAGAAATATTAAATAGCAGAACAGATTGCAAAACCCCAGGCTAGATATCACTAGGAGCTTAAGAGACATTCTTCAGGGCAATTTTTTTCTACTTCACTTCATAAGTAGGATAAGGTAAACACCTACTCTTTATGAACAAACATTGCTTTATATAAACCCACAGACAGGAGACACTAACTTACAAAAGTTAAAGCCTGATAGAAATGTGATGTATATTACCTCTACCTTAATGGAAATGTGAGGATGTGCTTTCATTTTATAGAATGAACTTTCTTCCCACAAATTCAAGGAAAATATACTTCTTCCTTTTAAAAACTTCAGTCTAGCTGAATTGAGGTTACAACCCTAAAATGTTTCCTAACACTAATCTCACATATTACCAGGGTGATAATAACTTTCTGCAGCTGACAGTGGTGGAAAGCGAACAGGGAATAGGATTGCTGATCTTTCATTTTTGTTCTTCCAGTCACCTTTTCTGAACATATATGCCATTAAATCCTTAGTCTAGGAAATAAAACAAAGATTCATTGCCTCAAAGTAGAATTTCCCAGATACCAAAGCAGAGGAAAAGATGAGGTTGCTGGTTTATAAAAGAGGGAGGCAAAGCATATGACCTACCTTGTCTGCTACAGTGGTATTTCAATACGTGCATGTAGAATTTAAAAATATATATCTCAAAAAAACATGTATTTCCTTCCCTCTCCTGAAGTCCCAATATGAAACACTCATGTGAAATTTCATATTAATCGATATACATTTTTTAGTTTATATTCATGTTTGGCATGCCAAAAGGTATATAAGGTGAAGCCCAAATTCAAGTAAGCATTGGCAAAGCTTTTTTTTATTCATTACTTATTTAATGTATGATCATTTTTATGAGAAAAACAAAGCCTTGAGTAGTTCTTTATTCATCTGTCCTAAATAGAGTGGTTCAGCACATTCAGGTTCCTTAGATGGTCTCGATCTTTATCCTCTTCTACAGTGAGCTCAAGCTCTTCAATATCCCAGTCCCTGCTTTTGTCTTTCTTCACTTGGGTGGTGTGATTGTAATATTTGCTGTTGAAGACTAAGGCATAGAATTTTTTTGAGAATTTTAGCCTTTTCCTTGTCCAGGAAAGCCAGGTCTCCCCTTTACTTCCAGAGAAGGCCCACATAATCCCATCTTTCTTTTGCTTACAACATATCTACAGAAACCCTACCCTACCCCTTATACTTAATACGCCTGTCCAGACTCAATTCCAACTGAACCTTGGCTTCCTTTACCTGGCCCCTAGCTTCCAGGGCAATTCCCTTATATTTCTCCCAGACCTGTCCTTGTTTCCACTTCCTGAAAGGTGCTTTTTTTTGCTCTGAGTTTTCTCAGCAGCTCCTTATTCATCCTTGAACGCCTCCTGGCATTTTTGCCAATTTTTGTCCTTGCTAGGATGCATTGCTCTTGAGTTTAGAGGAAATGATCCCCGAAATTCAGACAGCATTTTAGGACCCCTCTGTCCTTGCAGGGTCTATCCCATCAGACTTTATCTCTCCTTGGAGAGGCCAAAGTCTGTTCTCCTGAAGTCCAGGGCAGTGAGTTTGCTGTGTGCCCTCCTCACTGCCCCGAGGAACTCCAACTTCACCATCCCATGGTCCCTGCAGCCAAGGCTGCCCTGGAGCATCACATTGCCCACAAGTTCCACCCTGCTGGTGAGCACAAGGTCCAGCATGGCACCTCTTCTTATTGGCTTCTCAGTCCCTTGTGTCTGGGGGTTTTCATTGACCCGTTCGAGGGGCCTCCATGAATGTTTGCGCCCGGCTGTGTTGTCCATCCAACAGACTGAGGTTTAAATCCCTATAAGGACCAGGGCTTGTGAGTCCCAGCTGCATGAAGAGGGCTTCATTGCCACTATCCTACTGATCAGGTGGCCTATAGCAGATCCCTATTAAATATGTCCTGTACCCCGTTTAATCTTGACCCACAAGCTCTTGGCTCTCTCCTCTTCCTTTGCCAGGCAATTCCATACTCTCCAGCTGGTCACTGACAAAGAGGGATGCACCCTTCTCCACCCACTATGTGTATTGGGGAGGAGATCATCTAGAGGCCCCAAGAGTTTAGGAAACTTTAGTGTTGAAGTCCTTTGTGGTGCAAAAGTGTTCTTGTCCTTGCAATGGGATAGACAAGTTGGAGTTTTGATAACTTTGAGAATTAATGACTAGAAACTGTCTTGATAGCTTAACTAACTGACAGTGTGCTCCAAACCAAAAATTTTCTGAACTATTGAGGAAGTGCAAGACATGATGGGTTTCTCATATTTTTATATGATGAGTATTTTATAACTTTGTCCTTGCTATTGCTGAGAAACTCTATGGTTCCCCTCTGTAATCAGGAGTGCCTGGAGGGCATCTCTTATGTGTGACAGAGCAGCAATCCTCCTGTTCATTCATAGCACATTTCCTTGTCAGCATGGTTGTTTTTAACAACATTGCCACAAAAGGGAGAGTAACAGCGCTGAGGGGTTTCTAAGACTTCTCTGGGAATTTGTGGCATTTGTTTGTTTAGGACCTCCATAACTGTTCTGGCATTTTTCTCCAGATTGAGGATCATGAAGCACCACATCTGAGAAAATAATCAGTATCTTATCTAAATTAAAATCTAAATGAAATCTATGTGCCTTGCAATTCAACCTTTTCTGTCTGTTTTATTGTTGGGCTCAATTCACTCTTGTTTCAAAGAAGGTGCAAAAATGCTAAAATCTCCAAAAAGAATCAGCCAGTACAAAGAAATCTATTCAAAGGAAGCACGAGAATAAAGAGGAAGAGCAAATTCAGGTATCACATTAGTCTGTTCTCATCCTTTTCCTTCCTTTTTACTACAGACATGACATGATAGGAATGCTGGATACTAACTACTAGCACAGGTAGGTTTTAACCTGGCTGAGAAAAGTAGGAAAATCATGTCTATGTCTGCCTGGCTATTTAATTTAAATGATTCTAGATAATTGTGGGGATCCCTCAGGAAAATGAAACAGTTTAAAGTCAGGCATAGGTTATGCAAAAGATTTATTTAACTTTACCAAAAGCAGAATGCTATAGTAAAACTAATTAAAAAGAAAGTGTACCAGCTTTAGCTAGTTCAAAGCCAGAAAATATTTTAATATTCTATGCGTATGTCACACTATATTCTGTAAAAGTATAATGGTGCTGCTAATTTGTTTTTAATCTAATCTTCTCAGTATTGGAAACAAACACTCAGGATCTCTGGGAGGTTTGGTAGTTTACCCTTTCTTTTTTTCACCTCCTCTTCTGGACTGCGTGGATAAAAACTACTCATTGTTCTTTGAAGTGCAACATAAAAACTGTAGTCAGCAATTGAGAGTTCGCTTGTAAGTTTTACGAGCCTTTTTCACATTATGTTGATGTATAAATACAGTTTTTATTTTTGAGTATATAGTGAGCCTGCAGGGAGCAAAAAAAAGCAAAATAAAAAGAGCTTTTTGTGTTATGTCTCAGACTACACCTACTTTATAGAGCACAGACTATATTCAGGGCAAATACAATAGGATAAGGAATTCAGCTGCAATGCTGTCTTGATTCTGATGGGAATGAAGCTAACTTTCTTCAGAACAGCCAGTGTGGGGGGTTTGGTAGAATCACAGAATGGTTTGTGTTGGTGTGGTTTTGGTTGGAAGACCACCCAGTTCCAATCCTTCTGCCCAATCCTTCTGCCATGGGCAGCAGCTCCTTCCCCTAGACCAGGCTGCTCATTTGTGTGGAGCAGTGCTGGTAACACATCAGTGCTTTGACTCCTGCCAAATAGTGCTTGCACTGTGCCAAAGATTTCTTTTAGTCTTGCTCTGTCCCCTCCAGCTTGTAGCTTGGGTTGGGCAGGAAACTGAGCTGGGACAGTGCCAGGGCAGCTATCCTGAATTGGCCAAAGGGATGTTCCACGCCAGATCACATCATGATCAGCAAAAAACTGTGCAGAGCTGCTGGTTCTTAGGAACTGCTTGGGTGCTGCTCTGCTCATGGGACGTGGTAAATGGTTGCCTTTGCATCAATTTATTCCATCTCCTTCACTCACTAAACTGTCTTTCATATTGACCTATGAGTTTTATTTGTTTTTACACTTTCTGTTCTTCCCCTTTCCCACTGGGATGGTGGGCTGGGGAGAGGCCAGCAGTGGTGTGGGTTGGACAGATGCTGGACAGCGCTGACCACCACAACTGCAGAAGTGCTGCTGTGCTCTACAAAGGCAGGCAGGAATGTGTCCATGAAAGAGGGATGTGCCACCTAGCATATTTGCAGAGAGACAGTCAGGAAGCACTGCAATGAATATGAATGATCAGCTTTTAAAACAAACAGGAAGGAACACTGCTGCGAGACCTAGCTGTTTGCCTTTGAAGAATTTGTTTTGCATGAATCATGCACAGACAGAAGAATTTCAGAAGTTTACAAGTCACTGCAACAAACCTACTACTAGTACAGCTACCAGTACCTCTGTGTCAAGAATATGTGAAAATAAATCAGACGTGTATTTTACTGCTTCTAACTGTTTCATAGTGACAGAAAAAAAAAAAAAAAAAAGTTGTTTGTTTTCTATTAGTTCACTATTATGTTCTTATTTTCCCAGGTAGAATAATGCTGCATAGTCCCTTAAGAATAATTAGGGTTGCAGAAACTAATTGGAATCTTCTTGATATTCACAATCATATGTTAAATATACTTGTCTTAAGATACACAGTTGGAATCACAGGTAAGTTTGTTTAATGTGCTGTTTGCATAAAATTGCACAGCATTTATACTTCCTGTTTTCATGTAGTTTCACTGAAAAGCATTGGTTTTGCAATTAGGTATTTGGAATTAAAACAAAACAAAACAAAACAAAACAACAAAGCCAAAAGACACAAAAAACCCCAACAACAACAAAAAACCCACCAAAACTGAAAAACAACCCAGCACCAAAATGCAATAAAACAGTTTCAAAGACAAAATACATCAAAGTATAGAAGTTTAATAGTAAGAAATGAAGTGGAAGCAATTTCTGTGATTCAACCAGTCAATAATCCATTGAAAGTTAAGACAGAAAATGAGAGAAGACACTGAGCAGCCAATTAAGTATCATTAGTGGGTATTCTTTCCTTTTCATGTTGTACTGTAAAACATCCAAGGAGCAGCGGTAATGCAAGGACCTTAGACACACAGACTGATTTTCTGCTTTTTCTCTTCTGCTATCATCCATTCAGTGTGACCCACTGATGGAGCAACTGCATTCACTAATTATTTAACTATTCTTTGTGCCCTTGGATCAACATCATTTGGCTCAAAGGGCAGACAGGGAAATATTTCAAAGAGGTTTTCTGAGAGTCAAATCTGAAAATCCTATATATTGGACTTGGTCTTGAATGGATTTTGCAAAATGGAGTTGCTTCTTTCTCTGAAATTCAGCAATTATTTTTTTCAGTGATAGGCAGAACTTATGCAAGCAATGATAGCTTGGATATATCCGCCTCTTTCAAGCATTACAAAATCTAGTTTTTTAAGCAATTACTTCTCAAAGCATCTATATTCTCCTAAAAGCTCCCCTAAGTACCGGGAATTGTCCTACCCCTAGCTTTATTTTCTCATTGCAAGAGGGAGCTGCTAAAAAAATTACATTTTGTGAATGAAGAAAATTCTCAACATCCTGAGACTTTGTCTGACTTGTCAAGCCTAAAATAAGTGATAAAATAAGACTAAAATAATAAATATTCAGTGCCCAAAATAAGACTACAGTTGATGGGGTTCAATTTCACCGTGACTTTCTAAAACGATAAAACCTTACAGATTGTAAGGATGAACTGTTGTACATTTGGCAAACTGAAATGCTGCCAGAGCAAGTTCAGAGCTCCCTCTTTGTAACAGTGAGATACGTGCTGTGGCTAAAAATTCATCATATTTTCTTCCTCTGTGCCAATGAAAATGTTATTTAGAAGACCATCTTGTTATACAAACACAGCACATCAACCTGCAGATTCTAACCCGATGTAACACTAATGTGAGCAACAGTAAAGACTGAAGCAGGAGAGTTTGCTGAATGCATGCTTTATTTTAATTTGCTGCCTTGCTCAGCAGAGCTCATAATAAAAACACAGTAAGTTAAAAATAATGTGCATTTTTAAAGTTTTTTACATATGTTCTCATACAGATTGTAAAAAAAAAAAAAAATGTTCCTCCAGGCTTTCCCCAGATAATGCTTCCTCCTTCTGCAGTATGGCTGTTAACCTGAAAGAATATCCTACCTGTGAACAGGCCTTTACTTTCAGGGATGAGGCTCCACTGATTCCTTTTATAGCCATAGGTACTATTCTTTTCATTCACAGTTTCTGAAAGAACAGCTGTATGAAAATTTTTTGGTGTTTAGTTTGTTTACTGTTGTGAAAAGTAATTTAAGTACAACTGAAAGGACCTATAATTTACCATTTCCACTTCAAACTTTACTGGCATATTAACATTAGAGCTGGTTAATGATATAGGAATGTGCTCTGCGGATGCTAATTCTGAATGGCACAATTCTAAACATTTCAAGACAGGTGTTCAAAAATGCTGCTTTCTGTGTCAGTGGCTCTGTGGTGTTCAAGATATGGACTGCAAGATATGCACAGTGAAAACTGACTAAAAAGAGTTACTCTATTTTCTTTGGTAAATTTAAGACACAGGTGCTTCATTTTACATTATGCAGAAATACCTCTCTGCTGGTGGTCTCTTAGGTAGCAAATTAAAATTTTATGAACTGCTAAGTTGGAAAAAACTTTTTTTTTTTTTTTTTTTGCTGATTAACATACAATATCTAGCTCTGTTTTCAGATTGAGTGCACATACAAAGTCACCTTTCAGCTGTTCCTTTAAGTGCATCACATAATGGACACTTTTTCCTAGGATGTGAGCAACCTGCTCTCTTGTACAACATTATTGTCCTTTTTGGTTTGTTCTTTCAGTACCACAGAAGTCAGTTTTAAGTTTTCATATTTGTTTCCAAGGATATCTGGTATTTTCTTTACTTTGAGAATTATAGATGTAAAGAATTTTACCATCTCTTTTCTTGGCCAGAATTTAACAGAACTGTTAGAAATATTTTATAATTTAAAAAATGTGTTTTTTGTTTGAGAAGTGTCTAATGCAAACCCCTGTTTAAAAATTTAGCATGCTCTTTGAGCAACTTTGAGTTATAGCACTGGAATCAGGCAAGTGCCCCCTGCCACAACCACTTCTATTATGCTCAACAGCAGCAGATAAGGAACACGTAGAGGGTCTTCTAAAAAAGAAATATTCTTAACCTCATAGTTTAGCTTTGTAGCTAAATAGAGAAAACCCAAAGATGTGTGTGTATTTATTGAATTCCCCAAAATGTTCATAAAAGGAAAGGTTTAGATTAGATATTAGGAAAAGTTCTTCACAGAAAGGGTGGTCAAGCACTGGAACAGTCTGCCCGGGGAAGTAGAGGAATCAGTGTCCCTGGAAGTGTTCAAAACACATGGAAATATGGTGCTTAGGTACATGGTTTAGTGATGAACCTGGCAGTATCAAGTTAATGGTTGGACTTGGTGACCTTAGAGGTCTTTTCTAACCAAAGTAATCCCATGATTTCTATGTGCAGCACACTAGTGTTGAGTCACCTTCAGAGGAATATTTTTATACAGATGCCTGTGAATGAAATGCTTTGTCGTGTTGGTCAGCAAACATTTCTGAGACAATGTGCAAACTTGGCTGATTAACACAAGAAACATGTTTGCAACTGGATGTGGATGCAATCATTACATGACAAAATTGGGAATCCACTGGTTTATAGTGAGAAGGGGGATTTTTGGAGACAAGAACCATGTTTCAATCACTTCTTACCAAAGCTTACTCAAGACTGCCAAAAGGTCGCTTTAAAAATTATGAGGAGCGGTCAACGACCTGGAAATTTGAATTATAAAGCGCTGACTTGAACAGGCTTACCCCAGGAACAACATAATCCTCTCACTTGGGTGTCCTTGGTGTCTCTCTAATGACTTTATGGACTTGTTGGAGAAGGAGCGGTAGGCAATGGCACTCAGGTTGCCATCTGCAGAGGTTGGCCAGCTGGAACTGAGGCCAACAAAGAGCAGAATTCATTGGAAAAGCAGAAAGGGACCCTGTACGTACTTGGCAGCATGGTGGGCTCTGCTTTCTCGAGGGCAGAGCAAGTTTTCTCAAGCCTTTAAAATGAGTGCCCACGTAGCCAGGTCACTATTCTCACATCTTCTGCACACATGGAGAGAAGTTACATTTATGAGCTGACATTACTTAGACCAAGTGAAGGAATTAATTAGAAGCTGACTCTGAGCACGCATATATTTTTCATACGCTGTAAATCAATTTTTCATGATTTCAAATTGTGTTGAGAGATGAACTATTCAGTTAAAAAAAAAGAAACAAAAAAAGTAAAGGAAATGTAAATCTCTCCATGAACTAGTGCAATGTAATATACAATGATGCACAACAACTGAAGGGTTCCACATTTATCAGAACATGATGTACATGTAGGATGCTCAACTGCATTTTGAAGCGTTGCCTCTTTGAAATGCCCTCTTACATTAACTCCAAAAGAGCTAATGATAAAATTTCCTGGCAGCAGCTTCTTCTCTTAAATATGGAATGTGCTGCGTTTAGCATGTATGAGGTAGTTAATTTGTACAAGAAACAAGTTACTTAATAACCTGTAGATTTGGGTATTGCATGATAAAGATGGCAATTCATTAATCAATTTATAGACATAAATACATTATAGTTCAAGGAAAAAAAAAAACTCAGATTTAATTTTTAAATTAAAACAATGGTGTGATGCAGTCATTTATTTGATTGTTCTTCAGCTGTCTGACACATGGTGAGATTACTGAGGTATGGAGCCAAAAATCCAGCACTTTATTTAGTTTTGCTTATTGAAATAAGGAAGGGGCATTAATGATGAAGTTCAAAACTGTGTAATAGAAAGTAATGTACTGTGAAATAAATTTATGTTTGGAAATCAAGAAAAATACAATCAAAAGTTCAGGGCTTAGATGTATTTGGAATCCACTTCATATTGTTTTTATAGAAGAATGGTTGTGACATGCAGGCTTGTGAAATTGCAGGAATGTGTTATGAAAGCAAATTAATTTCTGAAAAATAAAATACTTCAGGCTTTTCTTGAAGTACAGGAACTGTAAAAAGTTGTCGGAAATGACCACATGCTATCTAATTATTGACTTAGTTTTGCATTTTCATATAATAGATTTTTGTATTCTGTATTTTGGGAAGCCAGTGATAGTGATTGTTTGTTCAACTTGAGTCAGGGGAAACACAGAGAAATAGTGGTAATGGATGTGATTCCAGCATGATAATAATAATGGATTATAATTAAAAAAAAAATTTAAAATGCATGCACATATGGAAGCATGCTTCCACGTGCTTCATACACACCTATCACAAGTCAAAAAATCATCTCTCTTTCAAATAAAGAAAGTTTTTCTTAAAAAATTTCCACTTAAAACTAATAGAAATGTAATAGTAATGTAATAATTAAATTATTGGCCGACAAGACAGCTAGGTGTTTGCTTAACAATAGCATGACAAAAAATATTTTCTTTTTACCATGTTGTATTTCAGCAAACTGACAGAGAAATTTGAATAGCACTACTGAATATGCTATGTGTTCTAATAAACTACTGTTGAATTTGTAATTATTAGCAGAGCCTATTTATGTTTCACTTTGTGGTACAAAGGTTTCCTGACCAAGCTTGTGAGATCCTAAATCACATGCTTTAAACCACTTTCTCTTTCTGAATCTCTAAATTCAGAAAGAGAATATGTTATTACAACTGAAAACTCAACTTGTTGGAAAATCAAATAAACACCTGTTAGTAAGCCTACAGTGTTGTTCATTACTTTTTAGACATTCACAATATTATTTGCTTTTAAAGAGGTATGAAAAACTAAATAAAGATCCATATATATAAAAGCATGTTTCTCTAGCAGCAATCTCTTGATTTCATGCCCAAATCCAAGCAATTTAGATGATTTTAAACATCATTTTTTCAAAATCGTTTTCTCATATTGACCCCAGTGATTAAATATTATCTCAAGCGAGAAAAGGTTAAATTCATTAAACTCTTCCCACCTTCAGAGAGATAGCTCTGATCAAAATCACATTTGGCTTCATTTTCAGTGCAGGCGTGGTGCTGATGGCTGTAATTATAATACATTCATTGGAATGTGAAAAAGCTGTGCAAAAAAATCACTGCAAATGTATCATGTGTGGCAGTTGCCTGGAGACTGAGGGGGCATCATTTGCAGTCTTCAGGTATTCAGCAGTTACAGCTTGCAAATATAACAGGTAAGAAAAACACCAAAGGTTTTGCATTCAGTCATCATGGTATCTTCACAAAGAAGAATGGTTTTGGTATGGATTTTTTGCATAAGATGGAATGGGAGGTTATAATTCTTAGCTCTGAATCCAGCTGTTTTCTTTTCAAAAGACTTCAGCTATCGCCGGCTGGGGTCTCTGTACAAATCACAAACAGGACGGGGCTGCTGAGGAACGTGCCTTGAGCTGTTTTATTTTCCAGCATCAGTCTCATTCCATGGTGATGACAATGGGAAGATGCCACCAGCTCACATCCCAGGCAGCAGGCCAAGAACTCAATGTTACAACTC
Source organism: Catamblyrhynchus diadema (assembly GCA_035047745.1). Lineage (NCBI taxonomy): Eukaryota > Metazoa > Chordata > Aves > Passeriformes > Thraupidae > Catamblyrhynchus > Catamblyrhynchus diadema. The sequence goes on along the minus strand of JAWWMN010000208.1, from coordinate 7,551,278 downwards.
ACTTTATAAGTTTTTTGACCAATCACACAAAGCAAAAGCACATTGACAGCAGTTCTATCCCATCACTATAGGCACACGTACCTTTGGTTAAAACAATGCTTGCTCATTTCAAATACAATATCAACTTGTAAGCCTTAAAACACAATGCACAGAGCTCCATTATTAAGCTTCAACCTTCCTAATATCTTGCTAGATAAACT
>JAWWMN010000208.1:7529714-7543717 GCA_035047745.1 Catamblyrhynchus diadema | reverse complement strand
CCATTGTTTACATTTTGTTCCTGAGGCCTCTCAGCTTCTCAGGAGGAAAAATCCTAAGGAAAGGATTTTCCATAAAACATGTCTGTGACAAAAGGTGTAATGGCTTCACACTTGAAGTGAGCATCTTTAGATATTAGGAAGGAGTTCTTTCCCATGAGTGTGGTGAGGCACTGAAACAGGCTGTGCAGAGAAGCTGCGGATGGTCCATCTCTGGAAGCATTCAAGACCAGGATGATGGAGCTCTGAGCAGCCAGGTCTAGGGAAAGGTGTCCCTGCCCATGTCAGGGGACATTGGAAGGAGAGGTTCTGTAAGGTCCCTTCCAAATCAAACCATTCTGTGACTGATTATCAAAAAGAAAAAGGTGGGAGTGCACTCGTGTGCATCTCTGTGTCTGCATACATAAAAGCCGTCTATTATTGACATAGATCATTGTTTAAGCAAAGAAAGCCAAATAAAAATGCATTTTTTACAGCACAGTATTGTTTCCCTCTGTGTGTTATTTGTATGCTGTAGCTGGTTTCAGTGGCTTGTGTCCTCCCACACTGGTGTTCTGCAGCTGATTTCCAGCATTGCTGAGTACAGTTTTGGGTCATTACATGTATCCTCAGGAACAGATTACTGGTACTAGGTTAAAAGGAAAGGCAGAGAAACATTTCTAATAATTTTTATGATTTTGCAGTGCTATTTTTGATTAAAAACCTAACTTCTCTGTGATAATTTCTTCTTCTGAAATTGTTAATAAAATATAGGAAAGGAGGTCCTTACTCAGAATATCTCACAATATACTTTATTCCAAATTTAGGTATAACACTAATACTTCCAGTGGGAAATAGTAAAGTTTGGACAAGAGTGCTTACTACTTAAATATGTGGGAAAGCAATGGGCAAAAAAAAAAAAAAACAAAAAAAACTAGTAATTACAGCAAATTATTTTGTCTTGGGGAAAAACATGCACATTTGCTGCATTTTCTTATTGAATTGCCTGATGGAATAGGAAAGCATGTGGGTAGGAGATTAATAATTCAGTCTGTAATACAAATAATGTGATTTATTTGACTATTAAGTTAACATGCACTATATATCACATTGGTGTATTACTACACAAAAACACTGTTATAAGAGGGAATTTAAAACATTTTACTGTAAGAACTTCCATAAGGAAGTAGGCATCTCATTATTCCATTCAGGAGTGAAAATAAAATGCTATTTCAGCTTTTTAAAAGATTAATTTTACTGTCTATTGACATGATAAAAAAGGGGGAAATTTTAGTTACATTATCAGAGTCATGTAGGCAGCAAGATTTTCCTTCTCTCTTTTTTCTTTTTAATTTTGAAAGCTTGGAGAAAGGAAGGGAGATTCTAGGAAACCTTTAAATTTCCAGCATCTTTGGGTTTGGGTTTGTATTGTTTTTTTCTCCTCTCACATGGATAAAGTTGATAAAAAATCTGTGACCAGGAATGTCAATATGTTTAAATAGAATTCAAACCTGTATCCAGGCCTACTGAAAATCCACTCTGCCAAAACTGTGCTCTGTGGTACAAAATAATGTTTCAGGCAGACAACTTGACATGCACCAAAGACATATAGATATATTAAAAAATGTTATACTTTCTATACTGCATAAAGGAGAAAGGGGGTTAAAGAGCAAAGATTACACCTTGACTTTCTTTGCTCTCATGTGATAAAAGCATGTAGTTGTGTTCACAGGGGCAACAGCTAACACGGGCTAAAAATGAATTTTCTTTCTCATCTCCAGCTGTAATTGACTTTCATCTTCTTTGTGGCCAAGGGCTATTATTCTGCACACCTGCACTCAGCCAGGAGTACAATGAAAAAAAGAATCAATCTCTGAAAAGAAAGTTATCACCAGCCAATAACACTGGGCCACTTCCATGGGTCTTGCAGTGTTTCATCCAACTGCCAAAATGCCTGGCCATTGCGAACTGGTGGCAGCCTCTCAGCTGCTCTTCCTGGTGAGCACAGCCACAGGGTGACCAAAGCCATGCAGGTGGTATAGAATCTGCTGTTAAAGCAGGGGAATTCATCAGGGCAAAACGAAAACGGCGTTAATTTGTGTATCCCGAAAACAGTAGTGGACAGGAGGGCATGAAAAGCATTGTTTCTGAGGAGTTGGGTGAGTGCTTCTGTATTCTCTGTGCATTGGCTTTTTATATGTTCAAAGCTGCTCGTGCTCTGTGATTTTCTGAGTTTTAAATTCAAGTATTGCAGAAATTTATTGATCGGTAGCAAACTGCCAAAGCATTCACTGAGAATGTTTGTGTTCCAGGCTTTTAGATTGCATGTACAAATGTTCTTATCATGACTGGGTAAGCATTGCTGTTAGATTTTGTTTCCTGGTGTCGACATGTATAATTTCAAATGATCACTCTGCGAATTTGCCACATTGAATTCATTTATTTCAGCAACTATTTCTGTTATTAAACTAATTTGCTTGAAGGCAAATATAGAGGTGATCTGGATATTTTCAAAATAAATATAATCAGTTTTTGACTGCCTTGGGAAAGTATGCTTATGTTTTATGTAGAAGAGATATCTAAAATACATCTAAAATATATCTATCTAAAATATTGTCATAGCCCTGCCACAGAGCTTGCTGTCAGGAGGGCAGAATTGTTTGTTTCTCTGCAGAAGAACCTCATTGTTATAGTGTTGTTGGGATCCCCAGGACGAGGTGGGAGATAAGAATCTGACTCCAAGTTCTCAGAAGGCTGATTTATTATATTTTGATATTATATTAAATTAATTCATTATATATATTAATATATACTATTATATATAATAGTATATATACTATTATATATATAATACTATGTATATACTATTATAGATATATTACTATATTAATGGATTATATTATATTATTATATTTATTTATTATATTTTGATATTATATTATATTATATTATAAGAAATTATATACTAAAACTATATTAAAGAAAGAGAAAGGATACATCAGAAGGCTAGACAAGAATGAATAATAACCCGTGACTGAGCAGAAAGTCCGACACAGCTGGCTGTGATTGGTCATTAAGTAAAAACAATTCACATGGAACCAATCAAAGATGCACCTGGACATTCCAAAGCAGCAAAACAGAGGGAGAAGTGATCAGACAATTATTGTTTACATTTTTTTTTCTGAGGCTTCTCAGGGGAAAAATCCTGGTGAAGGAATTTTTTCAGAAAATATCATGGCCACACCTCATAATTGGAAATATTATAATCATGTTTTTCTCATGTTTAAAATCTGCAATTGAAAAACATTTCAGAATTGATTGCAAAAAGATTTTGAAATCTTTTCTTTGGTGAAGATGCTTCTGCCAGAACTCTCTGACAAACAATTAAGATAAGACCTCTTATCTCCGGTAGTTTATCTGCACAGAGTCCAAGACCAATCTGTCAGCATGAGAACCAAACACCAACCCCCAAGTTCCCCCAGTTTAAATTCAGGAATTCCCCACACAGCTTCAGACAACATGGTGGTGTATCACCTTTCAGGGGAGAAATACCTGGAGAACCTGCATGTGCTCAAGAGGAGCTCAGAGGGCAATCAGCCCTGTGAGAAACGCACATTTTGCTTTTATTTAAGGGTGTCTGAGCTCTCACAGAGGAGGAGCTTAGCAGAGTGACTTGCCAGGGTTTATTTGGACAGACAGCAATCCACAAGAACAGACAAAGGTTTAGACAGCTGGCAAATCAGACATAAAGGGGTTCTGCAGGTGACTGAGACATTTAGAAAGGACTTCTCACATGCTTAAGTAGGAATTGAACTGCACAGATTGACAGACACAACCTCAGCTGAGTTGATGACATGCTGCATTTCTGGGCTAGCAAGTGTCAGTGTCTTAAACTGTTTTGTTTCCGCCAGTACAGCTATTCCAGCTGTGGTCTGCTCCTGTGACAATTTGATTGGACTGTCTGTTTATAAATCCAGCGTGACTGGCTGTTTCTGGAGTATCCCAGATGTTAAGGAGTTAAATGGGATGAAAGGAGGGAAGTGAAAACTCAGTTAATAGATACATCAAAAATCTTCAGTTAATTCTTTTTTAATGCTTTTTTTGTGAGACTTGGATGATAGTTTGGTATAGTTAGAGAGCCTGGCTGAAATCACCCGGCTTTGCAACTCCCCCACTGAGCTACAGGGAAGCTGTGATCACATTAACCTCTGTCTGCAGATGGAGCCACCTTCCTGCGAACCTTCCTGCAAATCCCACTTGGAATCTGTCAGGTAAAGCTGAAGAGAGCCTGCTCCCTGGGTCATCTTCTTTGCAGGTTTATTTAGGCTGAGACTGGCCTAAATGAAAGAAAAATTATCTCATCTTCATGAAGGCAAAAAGAAAAATTTTAAGACCTTGCCTAATCAGAATGGTTTCTTTTAAAAGTGTTGTGACTAGATGTCATCAATTAAAGTCACATTCCAAAACCACTCATTATAAAGCCAATTATATGAGAACCAGAACCACCTTCTGGATGCAATGGAAATAAGTAAAAAAATTAACTTTGAAACTGCATTCACAATCTGTAAGCAGGCCCTCAAAAATGAATCCCCTGGCTGCCTTCTTTCCTAGCACTCCCCACTGTGGTATTTGCTGGGGTCCCCAGGACGAGGGAGGAATTGAGAATCTGACTCCATGTTCTTAGAAGGCTAATTTATTATTTTATGGTGTTATATTATATTAAAGAATGCTATAGTAAACTATACTAAAGAATAGAGAAAGGATACAGACAAAAGGTTACAAAGAATGGTAATGAAAACTCGTGACTCCTCAGAGCCTCGACACAGCCTGACTGTGACTGGTCATCAAGTAAAAACAATTCACACGTTGGATAAACAATCTCCAACCACATCCCAAAGCAGCAAAACACAGGAGAGAAAAATGAGATAATTTTGGTTTTCCTTTTTCCTCTGAGGCTTCAGCTTCCCAGGATAAGAATCCTGGGCAAGGGGATTTTTCAGAAAACATGACAGTGACACCCCACTGCAGCCTTCACCTCCGGCTGTCACCAAGCTCTACCAGCCCAGCAATTCCTCTCTCTTCAGCTCAGTTCAGAGAAGCTGATTGCTATTAATGTGATATCCTACATTTATATCCTAACATTGGAAATGTCAGGTGGTGTTTTCCCCCTGCCATGGTATGCTGCACCTGTTTTCAGAACACAGGCCAAGAGCTGATTTAAATTACAGCTGTAGTGCCATCAAATGTGATTTCACTTTCTCAAATCTAAAAGCAGAGCATGTGCCAAATGGTTCCTATAAAGCAGTTCCCATATACACTCCTTGTGTAGCTGAAGTGCAGCTTTATCTAGGAGAGAGAAATTTCCTCAGACACACAAAATAAAACCGTTTTTAAAACCATAAATCTGCTTAATGTTGACTACTTGTACACTCAATAAAATAAATTGATGTTATGGTATATTTTTTGGTGCACTATTAGCAGAGAAACAGCTTTCTTTTCCTGTTGTTGAAGAAAAGCAAAGAACAGCAGCAGGCAGGTACACGTTCTGCACTTCCACTGACCCATTTATTCCTCACTCCTCACTGCCTGTGTTCCCCACCTTCCTGGGGTTCCACATCTCTGCCAGTATTAGGCTGTGTTTGGAGGGTTTTCAGAAATAATCCTTTTCTCTGGATGATAAATCAGGAAGTGAAGCTAATCAGAAATTCCCAAAGGAATATACCAATATGGCAGTTTTAGGCATCGCACCTGAAATCACTTCACTGTTGGTCATAGTGCATCAAAAATCTTCTCTAAGCTGATTGACAGCTCAGTTCTTATTGTTTATGTGGATATTTTTTTCCAGGAGCAAATTTAGTTGCAGTTTTTACTTGGAAAAAAAAAAAAATTACCTCATTGTCAATATTGAAGGCCCTTGCTTTTAGGAGGATCAGCACCAGCTAAGAAAACATCATCTCAGGCTTTCTTGAATATTCTAAACCTGAAAACCTTGCTCAAGGCACGGCAAATGGAACAACTGCTGAATTACCAGGCTCCATATGAGCAAGTCAGTAGATACTGCCTTATTCACATACTTCTCTCTGAACTTGTTTTCTTTTCTGAGGCTACTTAGTAATTCCTTCAGCTTAATGAGCTAACATTTGGCAACCAGCGAGGAACTTTGATTTAGTGATGTGACAGCCTTAAAAATCTGCAGCAAGTGTGCTCAGAGCTGGCTGCTGGCACTCTGGCATGCTAGCAGGTACAGACTTCAACTGGAAACATGCATTTTGTTCCTGACAGAAACTCCTCTTTGCTCCTGTGTTACTTGTGCTGAATGTCAGCCCCTGTCAGTGTGGGACTGCTTGCTGTCATCACATGAAATTAGCCTAACATAGAAACTTATTGACTTGTGGGTATTAACAGCCAAGGGAGATTTTTAATTCAGAACGAGATTCCAAGCATAAGGAGCTCACTCTGTGACTCCAGTCTAGTTGAATTTTCTAATATTTAAAGCATTGCAATCATACTTATTGATGCTTGTAATTCAAGCTTCCCTTGATAATACAGTTTAAAAAAATCTGAAAGCTTATCCTTGGGGAGAAAAAAAAATAAAACTTAATTGGGTTTTAAATCATAAATTTATAGCACTGAAGACTGTTATGTAACAGACCCCAAAGAAGTATCAGTGTTTGTTTCTAAAAAGTGACACTTCTCAGTATTATTTATTGATTTTCTCTGATACAATTGTACAGAATTCAGTGAAGGTAAAGGTTGTGAAACAGAACCAGAATGGAAACAACTGAACAAACTGATAGGAACAATTAACCCCTGTCCCATTATTCATCACCAGGTTTTTTTCTAAAAAATCTGGGGGATTTACACATTTTTCTTAGGATGAGAAAACAGATCCTGTTACATTAGCAAAGTTGTGTTTAGGTGGAAAAAAAACAAAACCCATACATGTCTTTGTCATACAGAACCTGATATTTACATCTTCTCCATTTTTTTTGACTGCTTTTAGACTCTTTTTGAAGAAAATTCTGAATTGTGACTATTAAACCACTCAGGTGATAATGGGGAAATAATATTCTGATAGCACTGAGCAGTTCACTCTGGCTGTCATCAAACATGAGCGTAGAGTTTCAGGAACATGTATCCAAAGGCCTAAGTACTTTTGGTGATAATTGCAAAATATTATTTTTGTGCTTTGTCACTGCAATTATCAGCATCAGGTCTGCACGATATTATTATCTCCATATTGAGTTGAAGTAACCCTAAAAGTAATTTATTTTCTTTCCTTGTTGAACTACCTAATATGTCATCCAGAAATTTGATGAAATGGCCACTAAAATCCATTTTAAGTCTGCTATAATTGAGACTTAGTTTTTATTTGTTTCAATTTGTGAAAACAAGTATTTAAGACAGAAATGAGTTTTGGTATTGGGATTTGGCTAAAGACAGAATTTCCTTTAAAAGAGTAAATAAATAACATGATGCTGTGGCTTAAAAATTGAATTTTCCCATTTAGTACTCCCAATAAAACCAGATGCCACTCCCTTTCACCCCTCCGACTGCAGGCACAAAAGGCAGAGATCACAGGCTGAGACAAGAAACTGGAAATAGCAATGAGCTGAATCAAACAGTAACAGCAACAATATTAAATATAAGAGGTATAAAAAAAGGAAACTGTTCACAGAGAAAACAAAAAAGCCCAGTACTAGACAATACCAGATGTCTGCCTCCACCATGTGTTCTCCATCAGACAGAAACCCTTTCTGTCCCTTCCCCTTGCCCCCAGCAAGGACATGAGGTGGTACAGAATAACCTCCTGGCCAGGCCCTCTGCCAGCTACTGCAAAATTAACCCTGTCCTGGACAGAACCAAGATGCCAAGGAGCTCTTAGTGAAATTAATTGGAATGGCATAGAAAGATGAATAATTTTTTTTTTAATCCTTAGCGCAGAAGAAATTCCTAAATAAGTTTCAGTGCCCGACAAGAGTAAAACAAGTGGTGTGCTCTGCTCTCCTGCTCTCCAGTGAAGCTGATGAAGGTGCATATGGTCCAATGTTCACAGCCATGTGTTTAAATTTTTTACCTTGCCCTCCCTAAAATAAATATTAATCCCATATTTTTCCTAGTGATAAACAGTATTTATGACAGAAGAGATCAGAAACTGATTTTGTTTATGCATTTACCTGTATTTAGGTGAAAAAAACCCCCATACATGTCTTTGTCATATAGCACCTGATATTTACACCATCTCCATTTTTATGACTGCTTTTAGACTTTATTTGAAGAAAATTCTGAATACGTTCATATAAATATGAATATATATTTGTTATCTGGAATTGCAATAGACTGATAAGTAAGATGATGCTGGTATTTGCTAGCATTTTCTGTGATGAAAGTGGACAGTCTTCTCTGGATGACATTTTGCTTTATACCTAGGAAAGAATGGGTTTCTCTGGTTCCCCAGACACACTCTTATCAATGAGTAAAATTTGGCTAAAGAATGTGTTATAATTGTTCATCTTTGTGGGAGTGCAAATAAGATACTAGATTTCTCATCTAAAGAGATGCCAGAAAATTCTTTGTGTTCCTGGAGATTTCAATAGTCTGCCCAGATAAGGATCATTGATTTGATTTGCTATCTCCTGTGTACTTAGAAAGCAATCACAATTCCTACTTTTTAATACTTTTTCTTTTACATGGAATATAGAAGGGACATGGCAACAAATACAAAAATATATACAGACATAGATGTATGTGTTTATTTAAAAAATTTCAGGAGCTTTTCTTAAACTCTTGATCTTTATCTACAACCAAAATAAGGTATATATTAATGGATTTTTCAGTGGCTTATGGACTGGCTTTTCTGCTTTCTTATGTCAACTAAGTGTTCTTTCTTCAGTGAAGTTATAGCTTTCAAAAATCTGCAATAAGTTTTAATTGCTGGAAAGTAATTATGACCTTTAAGTTTGGTAAAAATTACTTAGAATCATGTTACTTCATTAAGAATAATTAAAATATCTATTTGGTCTCTTGAGGAGTGAGAAAATACTTCTCAGGCATCTTGTTGCACAGGAGTAGCCCTTTCACAACCTGGTATTTTCAGGTTCCTCCGTGGCAGGGAGGAAATGATGAATCTGACTCCATGTTCTTAGAAGGGTTATTTATTATTTTATGATCTATATGATATTAAAGAATGCTATACTAAAACTATGTTAAAGAATAGACAAAGGATGCAGACAGAAGGCTTAACAAGATACTAATGAAAAACTCATGACTCTCCAAAGCCTTAACAGAGCTGGACTGTGATTGGTCATTAAGTCAAAACAATTCACATGAAACCAATCAATGACCAGTTGGTAAACAATGTCCAAACCATATTCCAAAGCAGCAAACAAAGGAGAAGCAATGAGAAAATTATTGTTTTCATTTTTCTCTGAGGCTTCTCAACTTCCCAGGAGAAGAAATCCTGGTGAAGTGATTTTTTAGAAAATATGACGGCGACACAACCGCACTTATATCTTTTGTGCAAAAGGAGGTGTTTGTTTACTCCCACCTTTGCAAATCCATTTCACTGAACTCGAGATCCCTTTGCTAATTCACACAGCTGTAACAGTCCTTGACAATAGTCTGCATCTCATCTTCCCAGACTGGCACCATGTCAAGAGGAAAACGCTGATGTCAAGAAAGCCAGTGTGACAATGGCAGGTAATGTGACTCCGAGTGAATTTCAGCTTTTCAGTCAAAACTTCCGCAAAAAAAGCAAGTTCCATCATCTCCAAACTACTGGTAAAACCAGCCAAAATCTATGAAATGCTATTCATAGACTGGAGGAGGGGACTAGAAGGGGGAAAAGAAAGGCAAAGGGTCAGGGAAAGAAATCTCTCCCCTTTGCTCTTCAATCCCTGTGATTGGATTATTGTTTTGATAGCAATATTTTTTGATTACTTTTGCAGGGTATTTCTCTTTTCTTTTGCTTTAATATTAGATTTATCATGTCTTTCATAACAAGTACCTTGGGATTCTGAAAACCTCACTACTGCTCCTAACATGGTACAGTGTAATTATCCTGTTTTGGTTTGGGGGTTCTGTTTCTTTTGCTGTTTTTTCACCTCTGCTCTTCCTTGCTCTCCTGCCCCTGCCTAACAAAGATTCACTGAAATGGAAAGCAGGCTTGTAATAACTGCCTGCTATGTTTTTGCTTAATGTACTGTGCAAAATATGACAAGGGTGACTGTTAGTAGATGTAGCAGCAATCAAAATGTTTCCTTATTCCAGCTGTTGTATCCCCTACATGCAATAGGTAGAAAAGATGTTAAACAACCTGGGAGAGTAAGTTTAAAATCTTAAGGTCAAAAAATGCAACTCAATCTTTTTTTTTCTTTCCCTGAATAGGAAAAATGTGATGAAATAGTGTAGGATCTAAGCCTAATTTTTTTTTTCCAATCCTTGCTATGTTAACTTCCCTCAATATTTATAATATACATAATTTTTTCAGTAAAGACTGCAGAAGTGTCTTTGTGCCATATTGAAATTGATCAAGATTGCTGACCCCTGCAGCTAGATGCTGTTTAACTAAGAAACCTTTGTGTTAATTTAATTCAATTTAAATCATTCGTAACATCCTACTAACAAACTATATTAATAAACCATTCCAGTCCAACACACATTTTGCTAATTGCAGTCTCTGTGAAAACATTATTTAATGCATCTAATTGCTATAGATTTACTTTAAAAGCTAACCTGTCACAATACCACATGTTTTTCTTGCATTTTCTGAAAGAATATGCTGTGTTTCAAACCTCCATACACAAGACATGAAACAGTTGCTGTCACCCATACTCTTTCTGTTTCTGGCTTTGATTCTTATATTTGAGAGGTATCTGCATGCCAATTTTTGTTGCATTGCTAATCCAAATATATTCATCCTGGATGCATTCATTACCCTGGGCTATCTTTGGTATTCCAAGAAAAGATGCAGCATGATGTATATTCATTTTTCCAGTTCTATAACTTTATTTGTTTGTTTGTAAATCAATCTATTTCAAGCCTCAAATCGAGGCTTGCAATGAGAGATTGAATCAAGAATCAAGCAATTCCCTGGCTTCTGTTTTGACAGAAGTTCCAGGTTTTTCTGCAGACCTCTGCGTAAGATTTACTCTGTAAAGAAAAGGTGTCTCTGTAGGTGAGAAACAGAACAACTGTATTAGCAAAAGCTGCCAAGTAGGCTGACTTAAAAGTCAGTCTTAAATGTAAATTTAACTTACCACACACTTGACACACTTGTTATAGTTAAATGAGACTCAGAGAACCTGCTTTGGGAAGTATGGAGGGCTCAGGGCACTACAGTTATCATGATCAGATGCATCTAGAGTAATGGATAGATATGCTTATTTTGTAAATGAACAAATGTGTGTAATTGCATAATTGCTTCCAGGATAAATGTCCTGCAGGGTATCTGCATGTGGAAAATTAATTATGATATTTTCCTGGATAGAATCAGAAAAAAAAAAAAAAAAAGTAAGTCCAGAATTGTGTGCAATCATGAATGCTTTTCTATGTTTTGGAAAAAAAAACCAGTTTTTTTTTTCACTGAAAGAAAGCACAAAGCTGTTTAAAACGCCAGTTTAGAAACTGATTTATATTTCCAGATTCATTCTGTCCTACATGCCTTATTAATAAATACAGAGGAGCCAGCCACATTCCACATTACCAACAAGACTTTTCAGCGTGGCTTTCAGGTGTGGCATTGGCGCGTGGTTCTTACAGACAATTACAATGCCCTGCACACATCTCCATTCCCTGCCCATCTCTGTCATAACTCCTCTCCTGAATGCCTGGGTCTCTGATCCAGCAAAGCCTCTTACTGCCTTACAGCAGGGTATTACATGGAGAAAATTTTGGGTATTCATAGACCCAAAATTTTGGTTATTAGCAACATCCTTACTAAAATCCTACTGATTTTCTTTTTCCAAATTTTCTTTTGCTCCGTGTGCCAATAGAAGTGGACTAAAAATACCAACTGATAGTATTGATCCTTGCTGTTTTTTGTGTTCTGTATGTTCAGTACACATATTGGCATATTCCCAGTGCAATCACAAAATAAGCATTCCCTGAAAACTTGATGGAGATTTTTTTTAATAATTTATGTTTCAACGCTATAGAGAAAGAATATGTTTCACAGTTACCATTTTTCATACAATTTCCTTTTGGAATCTTTAAATTCCTTCTATGGAGTCAGAAGAAATTTTATTTTTCTATCAGGACAATAAAATAGCCTACCCAAGTGGAATATTTTAGGTTATACCACAGTACTTCCCTTCAGTGCTGAATGTGAACATTTCTTCTAAAGGTTTTTCTCCTGAGATGTATCAATGAGCTATTTCCTCTGCTTATCTCTTCAAGAATCTGAAAATGTAAGATATAAAATGTATTACCTCATAGGAAATTTTTCTGTGAATTATTTTGCAAGACACCTTACTCTGAGCCTCTAGTTTTGCAGTCATAACATTCTTATTTTAAAGCTGTGGGATTGCCTCCTTCTTTCTCTTCAATTTTCACACTTCCTTTTGGACATTCATAATTAAGAGCAAATCTCAGATTTTATTTGATTTCTTCCTAATCCTTTCCAGAAGCTTTATGGGAGACACTCACTTCACAATCCTTCTGATCAGAGCTGGGTAAATGACTGTTTCCATCAGGAGGGCTCATGCCTTTGGAAAGGTTTAGAAAAAGGCTTTATCTGAAAATAAAAGACAGACAGTTAGCTGGTAGTCTGGGAACTTCAAAAAAGAGAAGCCTTTCTGTGCCTCTCTCATTCATTATGCTGCAAATGTTGAAATGTTTTCCCTTAAGCCTTACCCAGCAGAGTTAGTATTTACAAGGCATTACATGAAATAAGATGTTATGCCGTGGGGAAAGCATGATGGAAGGGGAAAAAGAAGATAACTGTATAATATGAATTTTAGGGGGAAAAAACTTGCTGTTTTCCTCACAGGCAGAGAGAGTAGGTGGAGTGCAAATCAAACCTACCAAAAAAAGATCAGACTGATCTCAAGGTTCAGGTATACATTTCTAGAAGGAGCATGCTTCCAGGCAAAAAATATCTTGACCAATGGCTGTTTTGTGAATATCAAGGGGGTACAGAGCTGAGGCTGACTTGCTCTTTGCCCTATCACTCCTCTCAGCACTTGTGGGGCTCCTTGACTCTCATTAGCTGTGCTTCCATCTTTCCCGTGGCACCTAGTAGGGACTTCTTTCGAAGATACCAATTAAAAATTGGAAATGCTAAATTTTTCAGTACTGGTTGAAAAAGGAGGCTTTTATGGAAACTGAAAAGATGGGGAAGCCTACCAATTGCTAGGTGCCTGTGTACTAAAATAAGCAGGGGAGTATTTGGGAACTGACTTTCTGGACTCCAGCGCCCAAATTCTTCTTTGTCTTTGTCCTCAGGGCGCATAAATACTTCAGCTAATGATGACAAGAGCTCTTTTCTGGCTTGTGGGAACTTCATGAGGATAAATGCATTTAGAAAGAGCTCCCACTGTCATGGATCCCACGATGAAAGAGGCAAGCTAGCTGTCTGCAGGAACATTATTTGGCTGTTATGAGCTTTGTGTCTGGCTGTAACTGACTTGTTCTCCTTCTAGCAGCCAGCACAAGACTTGTTAATAACCAGCTTTAAAATTATCCAGAAAACAATCTGCAATTTGTACATAATTAAATAAGACTTTTAATTTGGATGGTTTCCATCATTCCTTCTTCTTCAGCTTTGAAGTATTTTACAAGGTGAAAGCATAGTTTAAGCAGACAGTGTGTAATAAAATCTGTCTTGAGGGAAAGGAAGGTGGAGGCAACTTGGGTTCACAACTTAGTTTTGAAGTGTTGGGTTTTGCTGCTGATGTTTGATTCTATGTGTCTTGAAAGCAAAACAAACTCTCAAAGTAGGGAAAAAGGGAAAGGGAAAGGAAGGGAAAGGAAAGAAAGGAAAGGAAAGGAAAGGAAAGGAAAGGAAAGGAAAGGAAAGGAAAGGAAAG
>JAWWMN010000208.1:7502917-7521627 GCA_035047745.1 Catamblyrhynchus diadema | reverse complement strand
AAAATAATAAATCAAGCCTTCTGATCATGGAGTCAAAGATCTCGTCTCTTCCTTCATCCAAGAACACTTGTGACCACCGTCACAAAGACACTTCACAAAGCATTCACCAAGCAAACTCTAGCCAGTCCAACTTCAAGTACTATCCAGATTCTGAGAAGAGGAATTTAGGAGAAGAAAAAGAGAGGAAGAGACACAAAAGAGAGTGAAAGATCAACAGTATGGTGTCCAGTGGCTTGGTAAAGAAATAGAGCTCATATCAATATCTTGACCTTGTACATAATACCTTGTAGATTCTGACACTTTATCAATACCAACAATCAAAAGATATTTAAATCTTGTATATAATGTGAAGGCAAACTCTGTGCAATTTATTTATTATTTTATCTACAGCAAAGCATTCACTTCTGATTGAGACCATTACACCCAAATAGCACTGGACTGATACAGAAACAGAGTCTCTGAAATGTCTGGCCATAGTTTATCCCTACTGCATGTGCAAGAGAAGCCAAAAAGCTGTCTCAAGGGAGGCTTCACCAGACTGGCTCTGACAAAGACAGTAGTTAGTTTGTCTTTTCAGGTCTTCATGTAGAGAAGATAGCCAAAGTTGTTATTATATAAGAAAAGATTTGAAATATGAGGTATCAAAATAATTCGAGATAAGCTGTCGTGCACTAAGAAGTTTAGTATCTCTATATCACCTCAGAAATTAAAAAGAAATTAAAAGAAATTTGGCTTAATCCTAAAACAGGATTGTGTGGCCGGGTTATTGCAGGAAAATGTCTTTGATTTATGTTTTTAAACATTTTTTCCTTAAAATAAGGCATTCACGTAAACCAATGTGAGCTGGAATGGGCACTGTTAAAAGAGATATAGTAAAATGCATCACTCTGCGTTTTCAATAAATTTTAAAAGAATGCGAAATTTTGCTTCTGGAACTTGTTACTGATCAGGTTATATTTCTATAAGAAGTCTCTGCAGAAGTGAGAGAAGAGACAGCTGAGAAGGGGCTTCATCAATGTCATAAGAATCCAAAAGGAGGGTGTAAAGAGGATGGACCAGGCTCTTCTTGAGGATGCCAAGCCACAGAACGAGAAACAGGTAGAGATTGATGCTCAGGAAGTTGTGCCTGAATATGAGGAAGAACTTCTTTACTCTGTGAGTGACTGCACACTAGAGCAGACTGCCTGGAGTGTGGAGTCTTCCTCTCTGGAAATATCCCAGAATCATCTGGACAGATTCCTGTGCCACGTGCTTTAGGATGACTCTGCTTGAGCAGGGAGGTTGGAACAGGAGACCCACTGTGGTAGGAGCTCCACTGAGGTGGGAGAAGAGACAACTGAGAAGGGGCTTCATCAACGCCATAAGAATCCAAAAGGAGGGTGCCAAGTGATGTCACCAGGCTCTTCTTGGCGATGCCAAGCCATAGAACAAGGAACAGGTAGAGATTGATGCTCAGGAAGTTCTGCCTGAATACGAGGAAGAACTTTACTGTGGGAGTGACTGCACACCAGAGCAGACTGCCTGGAGTGTGGAGTCTCCCTCACTGGAAGCATCCCAGAGCCATCTGGACAGAATCCACGTGCTTTAGGATGACTCTGCTTGAGCAGGGAGGTTGGAACAGGAGAACCACGGTGGTCCCTTCCAACCTGACCCTTTCTGTGTGATTGTGTGATTCTGTGAACCTGTGAGAGTTTGCCTTTCGCTACTGGGCCAGAATAACCCAACAGGTTTTCTCAGCACCAGTACACAGTTTTAATTTTATTTCATCCACCAGTGCTAATACAGGACTGCAAGGCAAGAATTTAAAATGAATCATTACAATGCTGTAAAAGATGAAAAAGAATCTGTGTGTGTCAGTCATCTTCAGGGGGCAAGGAATAATGAAAATTAAGTGCACACAGGAATGAGTTTTCTATTGTCAGTGATGAAAGTGATAATAGCCCCAAGTCAAAGCAAAATGACAAATGAAAGGAACCTATAGAAAATCGCCTGAGGGAGGTCCTGAGGCCAGTGCTCAGCACCACATATACACATTCTAGACTGATATTTAATGAAGCTCTGGTTGACTCTGTAATGAATGTTGAAGGCTCTCTGGAGCATCAAACATTATTTAAGACTGCTAGAAGCAAATGCTTTATTTTTTTGTTTGGTAGCGGGGAGGGGGAAGGGAAATTTCTGAAACAGTTTTTCGGCTCTTTTAATGAATAAATTGAATTTGGAAGCGCAGAAAAATCCTTTCATGATGCAGAGAGAATTAATTTTGATGTTGTATTTGTAACATCTTAATACATCTAAAATGGAAGAGGAAATAGAGCAGGGATAGCCTAATGGGTTAATGAGAAAAATTAGGCTGGTTTTGAAGTCTCTATTATTTATGTCAACAAGGGACTAGTCTGACCCTTGTGATATAAGAAACAGCCTAGAGATTTATAAATCATGTCTGTATGGTCTGTGCTCAAACAGCTGAAGGTGAAAAAGAAATTGAAATATATTCTAACTCATGATTTAATATGGGTGTGATGACTATACTGTATAAATGTATCTTCTAAAGACCTTTGGGACAGTACAACACTAAATAATGGTTCAAGTTATATATTAGTACTGGTGCTAGAGCCCATAGCACTGACAGGCAACGTTTCCTATCTGTTTTGATCTTATTCAAGTTATTTATCTGCCTTTTGTGGCTCTCCAGAGACATTTTTTGAAGTTAACATCACTACATCAGCTTTTGTCCAATTGTTGGCCCAAATTACATCAGATTTTCTTCTCTCCTCCCCCATTTTTTTTCCAGCATACAAATTTTGCTGTTGCTAAAATCAATTTAAGCAGAATATGGTCTAATCCGGTCTCAACTAGCAATTGGCTTTATTTGCATTTTTAAGGCTCAAAATGTGTCAACCCCCTGGAGAGGAGATACTAAATTCCTATCTCTTTTTTTTTGCTTCCTTGCCCAGGCATGCAGTGTGTTAAAGACACAAATATAAAAGGATTCTGGAAAAAAAAAAATCTTATTGAACACTGGCAAGTGTCAGCTCATGTTTATTGCAATGAGAAAAATTTAGACTTCTTTAAGTGAATGCCAACTCTTGAGATGCTGAAATTTGTGAGTTCACCTACTTCAGCTAGCAGTTGTGTGTCTACTTCCCACAAAGGAGACATAAAAGAAAGAAAATGATCCATTTTATTCGACAATAATTTTTTTTCATATTACCTAGACAGACTCTATTTTAACCATCATTCTAAAAAAGATATCATTTCCTTCAGTGAATAATGCATAATAGCAGGCCCACATTGTTGGGTGTCCAAATGCTTTGCTCACAGGTCATCTTAAGAGCTCTAAACCATCCTGAAAACTCATTAGTATTTCTAGGCATTGAAGCTGGTTGAAAAATGATGTAGAGCATACATTAAAAAATTCAGAGTAGTTGACATAATATGGATGGGCATGGTTGATGTTGAAGGAAATTTAACCCTTCTGCATAATCACCAGACAGTAGATTTTCTGTTTTAAACATAAAAAGGGTGGGACCCCCTCACTCCCATCCAAAGATCTGATAGTTTACCAAATATTAGTCTTTACCACAACAATATCTGAGAACCACATCATTCTGGAAATGAAATAAATTTAATTAAGGGTAAAATACAGCAGAGAAGCAAGCTTCCAAGAGTAGTTTTCAGGCTTTGGAGAAATACATTTCCCTTTTACCCCTGAAGAGTTAAGAAAGTCTCTTTTCTTTCCATCAGGTTTACTTCCCCCCTACAGTATGAAATAGAGAGAATATGGCACAATCAAACTAAACAATGCATATTTATTGCATATTTTTATGTAGGACCAGACAAGCTAAGCACACATGGCTTCCTGAAGCATTTCAGGTATCACTAAGGGAACTTCCCTCTGTTTCTGAACAAGTTTGGGCAAGCCAGACATGAGCATATGAGTCCAGGGTGGAAACTGAATTTAAAAACTAGAGCTCAGGAAAAAAGTTATCTAAGTATTTTAACACAGTGAACCCAAGACCAGGTAGCCTGTGGTATATTCAACAGCATTTCATGTCTTTTTTTAGTCAAACACCATCCTCATGCCTAGGAATGGTCCACATCTAAAGTTTTGTGTGAGTCCATAAAGCAAATTCCTGTTAGTAAGTTTGTTCCATTCATTTCTCCTGGCATGAAAACTTTTCTTCAGATTTTTTTTTTCTTTTGGTCTAGGTGTCTTATATTCTTCCAATCTTGTGTAACTTCTGCTGGAGGTAGTGGCTAAACTCACAAAAGGTGGAAAGCATGCTTCCCAAGAGGAGATTAGATGCAAAACCTATATATAATACTTATATTTATATTAGCAAGTATATATTCATATATAATTGTATTTATATTATAATTATATTATATAATTATAATAAATATTCAAATATTCATTTTATAAAGATAAAAATATATGTAAATATTTATATTTTTATATATGATACATATTATATATTATAGTATATAATATATATTAAATATATATATATAATAAGTATAATACTCTGAATTCTTCATTAAAAAAACAAAAAAAAAAGAGCTCATTTTAAGAATTAAAATAGATGCCTAAAGTGCAGAGATGTCAGACAGACTCTCTGTTCGAGCAGGGTCACACAACAGGCTTAAGGAAAGTGAATTTCTGCATGTGTGTGTGAATTAGGGAAGCGAGAAAAACATTTGCAACACTGGCAAAGCAATATGAGATTTCAAATAATAGTGATTTTCAGAATGTTATGCTTTTATGTGTTTCACTGATTGCTTCCCAGGGAGTTTCTGTATAAAATTTAGTCAGTTTGTAAATAGAAATTAGCTTTTTTGTCTTCTTTAACACCTTTTCTTTCAGGCTGGGGTCATACTTCTTACATGTGATTTTTTGACGAGGATATTAATTGATCTTCAGTCCAACCTCAGCATCTCCTGTCATCAGATAAATCCCTTTACTGCTAGGGCAAGAAGACCATACAGTCTTCTTCAAGGTGGAGCTGAAGGACCTCAAAAACTCTGTTCTGAGAGAGAATGAGCCACAGAATGAAACAGTTGGGTGCTGTGAGGGTGATGGGGTGGCCCTGAGGTGTGTTGGAAGCCTTGGGGTTTGTAAGCTGACCTCCAGCCTCATCTGCAAGCTGCAGAAAGCCCTACTCTCTGAAGGGAAAATTTGGAATTTTTTTTTCTAATATCCTTAATTTGCTTGCCTATTTAGAGAGCTGAATCACTTATATTTTAAATCAAACGCAAACATTTATTTTATATTGCTTTTTAATTGTATTTGAATTGCAAAATTCCCTATGATGTGCTTTGTTAAGAGGACTGCACATTAGTATGGATATGGTTGTTAGCAACAATAAGGATCAAAGCTTGCATCTCAAAATAGTGTTGATTACCATGTTATTCAGACAAAAGTATAAAATCACATGTATAAATTTAGACATGCTCAGACTGCAGTGCATTACTTGCCCCTGATGTCTCCAGAAAGACACAAATAAAATCTGAATGGTAGCTGTGAAACTTTATGATTCATTGGGAAAGAGTGGATATGTACAGATGCATGCACAAAAGTTTACATTTCAGAATAAACTAAAATAAAGTTATTTGCAATCCTCCTCATTACCTTTGAATGGTGGGAAAAGATCATGTTTACACACACATGTATGTGTGCATTTTTGAGCCCTTCTAAGATGATGTAGAACAAGGAAAAACCTCATGAGGATCAATATTCTATGCGAGCAAATCGATGCACATGAACAGTGAGGCTGTTCATTTGCAGGTCTCCTAAAGGAACAGGTTTTTAGATAATTTCACGACCAAAAGACCTTTTAGGATCTATGAAAACACACTCCAAAATGTCAAATGTATAGGAGCCAATTGTGTCACCTGCAATGGTAAATGCAGTACATTCTGTAACCTTTCCTGAAACAGATTTACTAAACAAATTGTCTGAGTTTTACAGCACTGTAAATGTTTCTTGTACTGTACTGTTAGGGAGTTGTGCTCCACAAATAATGGTGTCCTGTTAAAGGTCAGCCTGTTGTGGGATGCTTTGAGATTTTCTGTGGAAAGGAAATGCAGGCAGGGTATTTTTGGTGGATGCTAGATGGGATAGCCAAGTCTGGGGAAATTAACTATAAGGGAAGGGTGATCAGAATTTCTTAATTGGGTTGTTCTTGCAACTTGGTGCTTTAGAAACAGGCAATCCACCAGCTCATCCCCACACCCCCAAAAAAAAAAAATGCCCAGCAGCACATTGTACCTTTCATCACCATAACATCAGCTGCTACTGAATGAGATACCTGTCACTGTCATATTTTATGAAAAATCCCTTCACCAGGATTTCTCTCCTGAGAAGTTGAGAAGCCTGAGAAAAGAAATGTAAACAATATTTATCTGACTGCTTCAAATGTGGTTTGGAGGTTGCTCACCAACAGGCACATCTTTGATTGGTTCCATGTGAATTGTTTTTAATTACTGACCAAACCCAGTCGAGCTGTGTCGGGCTCTCTGAGTCTGTCAAAGGTTTTTATTATCATTCTTGTCTAGCCTTCTGATGTCTCCTTTCTCTTTCTTTAGTATAGTTTTAGTATATCACTTTTATGATAGTATAGTATCAATTTTATGATATTAGTATGTATATACATTAAATATATATATTATATTATTTAGTATATCAATTTTATGATATCATATTATATATTTAATATAATATCATAGTATAATAAATCAGCCTCCTGAGAACTTGGAGTCAATTCTCATCTCTCACCTCGTCCTGGGGACACTCACAACACCCAGCAGCCGGTGACCACAGATAACTGCAGCTCCTGTGCAATGCACTGAAGTAGGCAGGCATCCTAGGTTAATATTACCAGAATTTGTCATGTCAAACTCAGAACTGCAGAAGAGGAGTGAATTTCTTACCCTGTTCCCATTCTCTCCTCTGTAACTCTTTTATATGGAGCGCGACAATTCGGGGGCGGATGAAAGTATGAGAGTGCTTTCACCCAAACCAGCCCTTGCTCTGGGGGTAGAAGGAATCTGCATTTCTGTATCTTCCTCCACAGTAGAAGCTCATCCTAATCTCCACATTGAAGGCCACCATGGCCTTCTCCATGGGTCTGCTTCCTCAGCCTCGGATTTGGGCTTTCAGCTGAGAAAAGGAAGAGACGTGCCTGGTGTTCAGGCTCCTAGGCAAGGCAGCAGCCGCAGCGTCAACTCACAGACTCCTGTTCAGTGTTCTTGTCCTTGTCAGATGTCTCTCTATTTAGCAACCTGGCATTTTCCAGTTTTGGCTGGCAGAACTGGGCAGCAGTTTGTCACAAGGATTAAACCCAGCAGGTTTTGGCTTAGATGGCTACGTGATCGATCAAGTCAAGCACCCCCTAATGAAGAAAGATTAAAGCTTTAAAAAAAAATACATCATCACTTGCAATATATGACAAGGTTTCATATAATCAATGTGCCCAGCAAAGCCACACTATGCAGAGAGTATACTTAAACAGATAAAATTAATTTATTCCTTTTTTCATAGAACATAACAGGAGTTACAATTCATAATAAATCACAAAACCACATTTTGGTATGGGCTTGCTAACCCTACATATTTGCAGTATGTGTATTACTTGTAGAGAGTGCATTCCTAATCAGACAAGCCTTTAGCATCAGCTAAAAGAAACGTGTGATGTTGTTAAAACAAAATTTTTCTTTCTGAATATGAAGATGCCGTCCATGAAATATGCAATGAAATGCCTCTGTGATACCAAAGGCAGAGCTCTGACTCACATTGCTTATTTTCATTTCAGACATGCCTAAAGATCTGACAGAGGCTGGTACAAAGACATACATGCAGATGGAAGTGAAACATGAGGATACCTGACCACAGGAACATCCCAACCCATATCCCCGCGGCACAAGTGAAGGTGTACAGTGGATGCACTCCTGGCTAATTACAGGAGAGAGCCAAACTAAATGTTTCTTTTGGCTGTGGCATGGATTTGAGTTTCTGTGCAGAGGAAATGCAGACATGTAGGTTACATTCCAGAAGGTTTAGCAGCAAACCAGAAAGAACTCAGGCTTTATCATCATCCCAGGACTGTCCTGTCCTGAATTCTCACTTGTCCCAGTTCCCACTGGAAAATAAATTTTCATCTTAAGATGAAACTTGAGAAATTTTATTTCTCAAACTTGAGAAATTTTATTTGCCAAACCTGATAAGGAACAAGTTGCATGACATAAGGATCTGTCAGTAACTTATTGTGTAGATATTGAGCTGCTGAGTCAGTGATGAGAATCATTATGGGTATTTTTCCTGGAGAATGGCAGAACTTTACTGCCCCTCATAGATAGATAGATATTTATATAATATATACTTATGCACACACACACATATATATATGCACACACATATATATAACATATATATATATGTCTATACTATATATGTTATATATATTAATATATTATATATATGTTATATATTATACATATATAAATTTATATATATATATATATAATATATATAATTTTTTTTTACTACAACATGGTTAACAAATGCTATTTTACTATAACAGCTTCTCTTTCCTCCACCAGTGTTTATACCCATCAGAGGAGGAATTAATTTAACATGGCTTTAGCTTTATCATTTTAGGCTTCAAACTTCAAGATCTCCTCTGTCATTAAGCCTGTCCACCACATTTTGACCAAATTCAGCCAAATTTTGTTGGAGCTGCCAAATCTGACGAAGCCAGGGCGAAAGACAACTACAAAATATGTTGTGTCTGGTTGGGATGAAAGACAGATTATTAACAGGATATTTTGTGAGATGAAGTGAAAAATTCAATATCACCTATGTCTTCCATCCCCTCTCTCCCTTCTGATATAGATATTTGAATAGATATTTGTTTTTGGGGTTTTTGTTTTGGTTTTTTTTTTGAATGTATAGCAATCAAATAGTGGCACTGAACTGAGAGACATCTTCATGTTTCACACGGAGGTTCCACTGCTGCCCATTTCTTCATTTTTTTTAAAATATACTTGACTGACAAGCTGCTGATAAGAAGAAATACTTTGTGACAAGGGAAGAAATATGACTTGAGGGTGCCAGTGCTGGAATGAGTATCACACAGGTCTTCCATCAAAAATGCTAAATGTGGAATGGCATCTAAAACTGCACAGCTCGACAAATGGCCATTATACAGCCCATATCTGTAATTAGGACACCCTGCATCTACTCATGTATAAGGCCAAAATATTCTTAATATCTGAAATTTACTGCACCTAAGCCATGGCTTCCATGGGTTACTTTCCTAAAGGATGTCTTCCTAAATCAATTTCCTTCTTATCTTTGTTGGATTATTTTCACAGTGCATACCTAATGGTCTATTATTAAGCCATATGTTTTGATTTTTTGGTTTTGAATTAGTTTAAAGTGGGAAATGAGAGTTTTAAAAGATTTTCATTCTGTAGGAGTATTCTCTGCATGGAAAGTGTGCGTGTGTGACAGTATGAGAGCATGAGAGAGAAAAATAATGCAAGGTGACAGAATCTTCTATTCAGGATTTAACTTTCCTTTCATTGAACGATACCTGATGATGCTACTTCCTTTCTATAAATCACCAGAAATTAGTTTATTTCCTTCAGTGGAAAATAACAAATTCCTAGCAATGTGTAACATTTTCTACTCTGCTTTTTTTACATATAATTTCTTCCATTGTTCACACTTCTCTGTCCCCAAAACCTGAACTTTTGTCACAGTTTGCATTTGTTTTGAAAATGCTTTCCCTGTGATCTGATGAAATGACTTTTATAAAGTGCAATAGCTTTTTACTCCTCCAGTCTTTTGCTTTGATTCTGTTGTTTTAATTTTTAATGAAGATTTATTAATAGTTTTAGGGGGTCTTAGAAATTGCATTTTATCTTTTACAGAATTTGAAGAGACTTTTGTGGAGTTTAAATTATTTATGCTGTTATTATCATTGCCATTATTATTAATTGTACCTGTTTACTTTTAATGGTGCGCATTTTTTCATTTAAATCATCATCTTATAAAACATTAAAACCACACTGGAATGCATGAGTGGCAAGAAAGCCAGTCTAGCTTCACTTCTAGCCAGAATATATTTAGATATAATCTTTTTAAAGTAACATAGGGAAAAAAATATCACCAACATTCAGATCATCTTTAAACAAAACCCTAATATTCCAGATGTTGGAACTGAAGCTGAAATTTCAGAGCACCAATGCTGTAAATTGTGAGAATCAAAGGAAAGCCTGTGGAGTGATAAAAAGCACTTCCGGGGGAAACACATTAGAAAAGAAAACAGAAATATAAACAGAAATCTTGCTGACCAGGGTTTTTTGGTTTTTTTTCCTTTTCCCTTTCTGCCTTCTCTTGAAGTCTGGTATTGCAAAAGTATGCCAACTCTATCTTTGTGCTTTATATTTGGTCCCAAAAGCACAGTCCAGGCACCTAGCTCTAAAATTACAGTGGTGCTTAGAGTACAGATTTTCTATTCTCTGTTTTACATCTTGTGTTTTCTAACAGAGGGCTTGGCTGCCCATAAACAATGCAGTTTTACTGCAGAGGCCATCCTTATTCATACGAACCCCTAATACTTCCCTCCCATAGCCACTCATAATTCCCTAAACTGTGTCAATATTATCCTGTGGCAGGAAGCTAACAAGTTCATTTTACACTATGCTTGATCCTGGCAAACAATAATTAGTTTAAATTTTTCAATTAAGAGAAAAGCGTAGTTAAAAAAAACAAAAAACACAAAACCAAAACCTAAAACAAATGCAAACTGAAGCCACATCAATCTAATGCTTCCTTTATTTCCTAGTAGCCAGTTCTCCAGGAGTTTCTTTTGTCCATTTCATGGTTATTTCTGACTCCATGCAATAAAAGCTTGTTGATGCTTAAACAATATTTTAGTGCTCAGGAAATTCACTGTGCAAAAGTCAAGTATGACCTAAATATTATTAATAATTTGTTGTGATGTTGGGCAACATATGTTTGGCAAAGAGCAGGAGCAATAAGCTTTGAAGAGTCTATGTGTTTTGAGAGATGACTTTTCACAGGTGCTGAAGCTGTGTGGGTCTCAGATGCTCTTAAGGATCTGAGACAACAGAATATCTCTCCAAACCATTAAATTTTGAAAAGCAAGCGAACAGATGTTCAGTCTTTTAATTTAATATTTCAGGCAGCTGTGTAACTTTACCCTGTTGGGGCTTTTTAATTTTTTTTTTTTTCCACCTTTTTTCCCCTCTAACATTTAAAAACGAAGCTGGGTTTAAGGTCAGGCCTGACGACAGGTTGAGAAGGCTCTGGCAGCTGTTTAAATGTTTGTGACATCTGGCTCAGAAGCCAGGACTCTCATTTGCCAGAGCTGCTGCAGCACAGTGTCCCTGTCATTTCCCCAGGCAACTTCCCCTGGTGAACTAATGAAGGCACAGGTAAAATATTCTGGCTTTTTTTAGTTGGTTGATTTGGGTTTTTTTGGTTTTCTTTTTGTTTTGTTTTGTTTTGTTTGTTTGTTTTGTTTTATCTTCCTAACTGCTTCCTAACCACCAAGGTGATGAGAAGAACCATGAAACAAGATTGGGGAGTGAACTAATTCCAAAATCCTGCGGGAACAAGAGGAAGCACAGCAGTGTAAAGAAGTTTCTGGGGCTCACACAGCGCCTTTGCCTGAGACAGTAACATCTGTTCCTTTGTTTCTTCATGCTGAAGACATTTAACAATACAGAATTCTAGACGTAACTAGGAAGAAGTGTATTTTTTTTTTTTAAAGTCCCTCCATATAACAAATAGCATTTATAAGAAAAGCAGAGATATTTTACCAGGGTTTCCAGTGGTAGGTGAAAGGAAAATGGTTTTAAACTGAAAGAGGGTGGGTTTAGATTTGGCATAAACAAGAGATAGTTTTTTGATGAGAGGGATGAAGCAATTAAACAGGTTGCCCAGAGAAGTTCTGGTTGTCCTATCATGGGGGGTTTTAATGGTCAAGTTGGATGAGGAATGGAAAGGAACTTGAAATGGGCAAGAATATAAAGTTTAAACCATAAAAACCATCTTAGAAACCGAGAAGAAAAACAAAAGCTTTTGAAGGTATCCCTTACAAAATAAAAGACACATTGTGCTGCATTTGAGAGACTTGTCACTGCACTGGTGATGAGATGTGGCAAATTTTGCACAGGAGTCTGAAACAATATAATATTGCCTTTCTTCTTTCAAGAGCCTGCAAGAAAACCACCTCCCAAGCAGCACCTCTGAGAAAACTGGCACAGAACTTTTGATTTCTGGGTGATATATCCTCACTACTCACTTGTTTCTGCATTAAACACCTGAATAACTCTCAACAAGGCATGTTTCCATGTAAAAATCTCATTGAAGAGTTGTAAAGAGAAAGAAGATCTGGAGACACCTGAGCCTTTTTTAAAACTCTGTAGCTAAATGCAAACCGCACAGTGCAGAGGAAGGATTGAAACCACAATTTGCTTAAATTGTGATCTTTCAGTGTGAAATTCCTCTCCTATCCTTCAGCACTTGTGTCTCACTGGAATTGATGCTGTTATTACTGTGTCATCAGTTATTTTCTGGATGGCTGTAAGGTGTCCAAGTAGCCTTTGTTCTTTTGCTTGTGACACTTTGCTAGCTGGCCTTATCCCAAAAGGCGGCCCATGAAACTTGCTCCTGCCCCAGGGTGAGCCAAAAGTGCAAAGTCAATATTTCTCCATCCAATCAGAGCTGTCAGTAACCATCCTTTCTACTGGGATTACTTTCAGCAGACCAGTTGGTTTTGACCATTTGCTCTCACAGCTTATCCTTTCTGCAGTCACTGCAACTTGGATCCATCCAAATTCCACCTTTTCCCTTTTTTGGCTGTTTGTTGCCATGCTGTTAGCCCACAGATTTCCTACTTTTTTTTTTTTTCTTTTTTTTTTTTTTGCCTACATTCTCCTATTTCTTAGCTGCTTTCTGTCACCACAACAGTAAATTTTACAGCTGTGCATGACAGGGATGAACAATGAATGTAGATAATATATATGTACATCTTAAGGGATTCTGCTAACTCCTTGAAGACTTTAGGGTGTTAGTGATCAGTGTTCAGCAAAGCTTCAGGCGTTGTGATTTCTGCTTTGCATTGAACCTTTGGCTGTGTTTGAGTTGCTCTGGCCATGGGACTGCCATGGCAAGCAGTCACAGACCAGCCCTTCTGCAGCTGCTGCCATCTTAAGGGGATTTCTCAGTGTTTCCCTTAACAGCGTCACAGCAGAGGTAGCTCATTCCATTTGTCTGGACTGGAATATTGTGTCTCTTTTGAACGATGAATCAGCTGCTGTGCTTAGCTGGACACCTCCAAGCAAATTCTAGACGTGCTGTAGAGGTTGTCCTAATTTCCTATATTACACCCACAAGAGGAGTTTATTCATATAGAAGTTCAGCTAAAGATTTGTGGTTTGATTTTACTTTTTAATTTCTTTTCTCCTGGAGTAAATTTGTTGTTTTGGAAAGCAAGAACAGTGCTTACATTTGCTGTCCACATGACAGAAAATTTGCACAGGCTGGTGGGAACCTCACAACCCCAGTGTGAGGTGTGGATGGGTTTCTGCTCTGGCTCAAATCCTCCTGCTTGTTTTTTTTTTGGGATGGTTGGTGTGGGAGCCATGGCTGATTTCTCAGTGCAGGACTGCCCCAAACCCAAGCAGGGTGTGATGCTGCAGCTCTGCAGATTATCTCTTTCTGTACTCCTAAATCAGCCTCCCTCAAACACCTTTACCTATAGGATTTATCAGTGACACTGAGTTTTATCTCTAAGCATGTCACTCAGGATTTCCTGACTCTCAGTTTCATGAGTTTTGCCTCGATTTCATTGCATTTTTTTTTTTTTTATCTGCTGTTTTTCTTGGAGCTGGTGAGACCAGAACTGATATAATTCAGCATTTTGGGCTTGTTTCTTTGTTTGTGTTTTTATATTTTCATGGATAACCATATTTCTAAATCATTCCTGAAGCCTTCTCTGGACCGGGAGTATTTTCAGTTTGTTTTGTTGATAACATGATCTAAATCCCAGAATCTCCTGACCTAGTGAGTTCAACAAAAATGTCTATTTTCATGGTTTACATGGTCCTTGGGATTTTGTGCTTCTCCTTTCAGTTCTTTGCCTGTACAGTGAGAGTGTGTGGAAGGGGAGGCAACTTGTTGCTCCTGTTGCTTTCTGTGTTACCTGCTCCATTTTTTGCTTGCAATTACTCAGTAAAAACAAAACTGAGCTGTTCTCTGACCTGCCTGTGGTCACTCCCCCCAGTGACCTGTTTCTCTGGAACACAGGCATCAATATCATTAATACCAAGTCTAAACTAAAACTCCCTTTTAGGGGAGGAAGAAAGGCTCCTAGGCCAAGCAGGCAGCCCTTGAGCTGCTTTTTATAAGAATATTTTACCAGGGTTTCCAGTGGTAGGTCAAGGGAAAACGGTTTTAAACTGAAAGAGGGTGGGTTTAGATTGGGCATCAAGAAGAAATAGTTTTTTTCAGACAGGAGGCACAGAGCATGCTTGCTGGGGATTATACCTAAATACATCTTGAGAGACCATATCAGTGTTAAAAGCTAATCCTGCTTGCCTACAGGCCACACCTGAAAGGATCACCATGGCTCTAATGCTTAAAGCAGACATAAGCACCTCCTGGAAATTAACCTGCTTTAGAGTAGGGATGATCTGGTGGAGCAAATCTCCATCAACTGATGTTACACAGTGCTGAAGTTTCCTTGGTCTGTAATTAAGAGGATTCTCATAAGCAGGAGAAATCCATAAATAAATGTAAGAGTGTATCTGTAAAATAAACCTTTAAAATTGTGTTGGATTTCTTGCTGTTGTTTTTCTCCTAATATTCTAGTTCTGCAGCACATCATGTAAGGAAAAATTGATATTGAGGCAAGAAATCACACAGGTGGATACACAAAAACACACACTATCTCTGGTAGTATCGCTTCCAAGACACAAACCAAATAAAGTAAAGAAAAACACTGAGCAAATCATAAGGAGGGGGGAAATCCCCCTTCAAACAACAAGATAATTATCATAGTCACCCACTTGTTATCAATTCACAAGATAAATCAATGTATTTGTAACAGTGCCACCTGGTGATACCTACTGCAACATGACATCATGTTATACTTTTGGTATAGTTCTAAAAATCAATGTATTATTTTTATTGTTCTTGCTTGTCAGTTTGTATTCAGAAAGCCCTCTAAAATGTTCAGTTAGATTTAGGCGATATTTTCCAGGTTTTGCAGTTAAATTTTGACCTGAGACTAATAATTTTACTGTATTTCATGAGAAAAATTGCTAGAAGAGATTCTAGCAATTATTTTCTAGGAGTGTCAGAGTTTTATAATCACACATTAGGGACTGTATGCACATTAGATAATACGCAGATTATTTTTTCTATATTGTGTAGCCCTAAATAAAAACAATCTCAGCTGAAGACTCTGAATTTATCCCAACAGCATGCATCCCAACTCTGCCCCTCTAGCTTCTTCAAGTCCTCAATGCAGGGCTAAGTTCCATAATTAAGAACACCATCCAAGTCAGTAATGTTTTTTTCCAAGAAAATGGTGCAATTTTCCTCAGTTATAATAATAGCTTGAAACATAATGTGGAACTGTATGATTCTGAAAGCCATGACTGTAATCTCCAGAAAAATTAAGGAATAAGATTTCCATGAGTAATTCAGTAGCTGATAGTTGACCTTTTATTCATAATAAAAAAATATAAAAAGGGCCCACTAAACTTTCTTTGTTATTCTCTCTCCCTCATTAAAAACAAACAAAAAAAAAATTAGTTTGGTTTTATTTTTCCTATTTTCTTCAATATTATGTGGCAATCTGGAAGAAGATTTCTCCCCAGCTCTATTCCAAGGCAGGTAAGCTTGGAAAAGATTTATCTCACTCTCAGTTGCTACTGGGCAGTAAGTAGAACGATGTATTCACAAACATGACTGCTGAATCCAGCAAAGTGATCCATCTTTGTTGGTAGCTGAGCCCCTTTGCTTTTCCATGCACTTTGGAGAAGGTGCCTTTTTTTTTTTACAATAAATGTTCACAGAAAAATTGCTCATGTGTGAATGTTTTAACATTTAGAGGTGTTTGTATGCCAACACTTACAGACAAACACTTATGTATACAAGAAGCTCTTTCCTTCTTTTTTTTTTTTCACTCTTTCCCTACTCTTTTCTCATTTAGAAGAATGAAACAAAAGTTAAATCTATAAGGCAGCAATAAAACCGATTGTTCTTTTCATATTTTCTAGTCTAGAATTTAGAGCTAATATAATTGTTTAATGTGATCCAGAGCCCAGAATTGAAAAGAGTCATTCTTTTCCACGGGATTTGAATAATTTACTGGCTAAAATACATTTTTCGTCTGAATGTGTTAGAAAATACAAACTGCAGTACAGTTGTCAAATAATAGAAGGGCATTGCTGAATGATAGAACCATGAGCCCAGTTGCTATTTGAATAATTAGAAAAATTGACACTTGAATAACGGAAGGAAAATTAAAGGAAAATTAAAACCTTTATAAGAAGCAGCCTGCTACCTGCAAAATGACAGATAAGTGTAACAAAAATTAATAAAGTCACCATGTTGAATGATGACGTCCAGCAGCAGTAGTTTAAGAATTTGTATGTCACATTAAGACAGAGAGCTGTTTCAGTTCTATTCTTGGTGTTTCTAATTACCACTTTGAAAAATAAAAAAAAAAATAAAAAAAAAAAAAAAGCCAAAAAAGTAGCAGCAAACAGAAGCTAATTTTTATAGTGCTGGGACACAAAACAAGCCAACAATAGCAGTTGTTTACTGCAAATAGATCTGCAGAAATGTCAATTGGTGGTAACAGAGTCCCATGGTGATTATCAGAACAGAATTTCAGCTCCCCTTTTGGACAGAATTTTTCTGTGTGGATATATTAGCTCACATTTATAGTAGGGTTTGGAGAGCTGGAAATCCATGGACTCCTCCTAATTAGTACACAAATTTATTTACTTAAAGAACAATTAGACAACCTTTGAGTACTTTTTGTAAAAGGTGGAGTAATGCTGCTCATAGTCAGATATGTGAGCCAACCTCTACAAGACTTGGTTAAACTAAGCAACACTTTTTGAATCCCAAAATAAAAGCATATTTTCAGCATTAGGATATATCAGAGCAAAACCTCTTTTTGGAGTAACTGAACCCTGGGGCTGAACTGAGCCATCATGGCAGTAGGAATTGCACCTTCATGTTTCAAAAGTAAAGTGTTTGCTATTAAATCTTTCTAGAAGTAGACACTGACCTGCAATCATTACTGGGAAATCTGGTGTTGTGATGGAAGTATTGATGCCCATTGTAACATGGGATGTTTCCTACCAGCATGCAATTTAATTAAGTTCACATATGAGAAATGCCTTCTAAATTGAGACAATTCCCCACCCACAGAATTAACAAAATTTTTTACCTCGAAGGTGAACTGAAATGAGAAAAACACATTGAAGCTGCTCATCTGCTCAGTTATTTCCTTGGTGAACACTATCAGAACCCCAATAATATGTGAAGAAATTTACAAATCCACAAGTTCCTCATTTATTTTATTCTGGAAAATGCAAAGGTTACTGTGCAGTGCTTCCCATCCTGCTTTATATCTGTTGAGACAAGGTAAGGCTCTGGCTATTTATTTTTTTTTTTTCAGTTCAACAGTTACAGTTAGTATTTCACTCTGGTGCCTTGAATTCCATTTGGAAAAACTATTTTCTGTAGATACATGTAGCTGTGTTTGCACAGTGGGAAATACATTTAAATGAGGAAGTATTTGAACTGGTTATAGCAATTAAAATACAGAAAAGAAAAATTAAACTGTGTGTGACATTGTCATGGAAGGACTAGGGTGTCAAAGGGGAAGGATATAAACCACAATTGGAAAGAAAAAAAGGAAGCAAATTATTATTGATAGTCTCTGCTTTATACAAAGATGAACAGACACATGTGCACACATATTGTAACTTATTTGACATGTTGTAACCAGCAAATAAAATAAAAAAAAATGCCTTTGTCTGCAAAGAGAAGTCTAAAAAGGAAATAGGCTACTTGAGAGTTTGTACTTTTGGCACTTGGTACTTGACTTCCACCCCGACCATCCATAAAAAACCCAAAACAAACTAGCTTTTTTTCACTTTAAGGACCTCTTAATTGTGTCAAAGTTGTTGGCAGGAAGTTCAGCAACAAATATCTATGACCTGAAACCCAGGAAAATCTCAGAGTTCAACAGAAAGTGTCATCCCCTTCAAATTACTGAATTCCTGCACATCCTGTATCCACTGCATGTACCATCAGTCCATCTGACACCAATCTGGAAGATATTCTTAGTTAACCTTTATAACCTTGACAGTAAAAGTGAAATCTCTGAGCCAACATATGCACTCGGATTGGAGGTTTATTGGGGACCAAGTCAAAGTACCTACCTCTAATGCTTTTAACTAAAAAAATAAAAAATAAAAATCCCAAAAATCTCTTCGCTGAGGAAAAAGTTAAGAACATTTTTTTTGTTCCTTTTTGGGGTGAAAGATTGAAAGCTGAGAAGGAAGGGAGGGAGGGAGGGAGGCAGGGAGGGAGGAAGGAAGGAAGGAAGGAAGGAAGGAAGGAAAGAAGGAAAAAACAAAAAAAAAAA
>JAWWMN010000208.1:7442436-7495134 GCA_035047745.1 Catamblyrhynchus diadema | reverse complement strand
GAAGGAAGAAGAAGGTAAAGAAGAACAACTTGCCTCCACCCTAAAACCTCCATCTTGCTTCATATTTATTTCTATATCCTAATTTCCCAAACTCTAAGTTTTCCGCCCTGTGATATTACACACTTCTAACCAACTACACACCCACAATCCCAGTGCTATGAATCGATTTTGGAAGCCTCCTCTGCAGCCTCAGATCAAATGCAGTGTTCTCTTGTGGGTCTGTGCCTCTAAGCACAGAAAGTGTACAATTCTCAGCATCCAGGATTCCAACATCCTTCTTTATACAATTGAGGATTTCAAGGGTGTATCTTGGGTTACAGAAGCTACCCTTGTTAGGCTTTCAAATCTAATGTTCCTAAAAAGCAATGATTTTTTTTCTATGAGTTAGTAAATCTGTGGCTGAAGGAGATGTGTTGTTGAATTTATTTGCCAGGTTTTAAATGAGTGTTGAGTATCAAAGAAACAGAATGGCCATGGCCTGAAAAAGAGTTCATCTTGCAAACTCAAATACTCAAATTTCCCTCAAATGTCTTTCCTTCCAGTTTTTCAAGTTTAGGTCTCATTTTCTTCAAACAATATTGTTGCACTCTAACTATAAATTCCTATAGTTAGATATAAATACATATAATAAATATAAATTCCTCTAAAAATTATGCATATCTAAGTTGGGACATTGTATTGTCAGTCAAAAGATATAGGAACTTTGAGGAGAAAATTTGTCTTATCCACCTTTAAAAAATGTTATTTTTAAGTGACACTCACCCTTCTGGACTTGATCACTGTCAGCTTTTCTTTGTTATGTAGGCAAATTAGACCAGCCTAGACAAATGCCTCAGTCAATGTCTCAGTATTTAACTTTCAGACATTTGAGACCAGAGGAATCAATTCTCCCTTGTAAAGGAGAAGAACTGGTCTTTTGGCAAGGCCAGTTCAAGCAATGGGTGTGCATGGAACTCTTGGACTTTCTGGATGGTCTTTCTGGATGGTTGCCTCCTCCACCTCGGAGATGTGACACCAGATTGGAGAGTGTTCCCTGGGTGTCAATGTAAATAACCTCTTTATTAGCAAGCCCTGGTTCTGCTGGACTACTGGCAAGAGGAATCAAAAAAGGACAAGTGTCCCATTCTTCATTCCTTCTCTCCTTTGAAGAGGAGAAGAGGGCAGAGAGGTTAGGAAGGGCAGAAGGGTTAGGAAGGGCAAACTTCTGCATCTCTCTGATCATCCCAGAGAACACTGATAGAGGCTTTCTCTATCCATGTGGAACAACTCAAAGAAAGGTGGGTAGAAAGGAGGATTTTTCCTTATCTTCTAGTGTTTAAAACTTAGAGGAAAAAAAAAGTCCTTGTTTTTAATATATTGTCACTAAATAACAAATGAAGAATATTTATTAAGGCAACTTTCAACCTAATCTATATAGTATAATAGGTACTGACTATACATTGTCACTGTGATATTTTATGAAAAATCCCTTCTCCATGTTTTGCTCCTCTGGAATGTGATTTGGAGAATTGTTTACCCAGTGTGTGAACTGTTTTTAATTAATGGCCAATCACAGCCAGCTTGTCGTGCTCTCTGTGTCAGTCACAGGTTTTTATTATCATTCCTTTCTAGCCTTCTGATGTATCCTTTCTCTTTCTTTAATATAGTTTTAGTATATAATTTCTTTTAATATTATATAATAAAATAATAAATCAGCCTTCTGAGAACTTGGAGTCAAATTCTCATCTCTCACCTTGTCCTGGGAACCCTCACAACATCACCGCAACAATACATATTGAAATAAAGATTGATGGAGAAAAGGGATTAATAATTTTCTTGCAATTTGTATATACTTTTCATGTATTGTTTTCTCAATATCAGTCTACAGTGTGTGTCTGACATTTCAGGAAAAGTGGGAGCATTTAAAGCAGGTATTTGTTTTGTTTTATGTTTTGTAACAAAACTTGCAACTACTGTTTTTGCTATTTCATGGGAAATCTGTGTAAATCCATTAGAGGACCCACTGTGTCCTGCAGTGCTGACAAATCCAATTCTCAGCTTACTACTTTAGGGAAGCCTTCCTTTAAGAGTTAATCAGTGGGCAATGAAAACAGCAATGAGCAGTGGGCTGACTGCAATAGGACCTCTGAGCTTTTTACATGTTTTTCCTAATCAAAAGGAGTCAATTATTTTTCAAGTTGTGCAAAATGTCTAGTGGGCTGCCTGAAAGTTATGGAGACTGAGAGAAGTGTAAAATTGATCAAGATCCTCTTTTAAAAAATGGACAAAAGAAATGTTATTTTTACCTGAGAGATGTAGCTCAAAAGCATCTCTATTTTTTATCTTTTATTTTTTTATTATGTAATCTTCCCTAGAATTTTTAAATATATCACAAAACATATGCCTTCTTCTCTTAAAAGTGTGGTTTGAGATCCAGCACTTCTGCCTTGATCAACAGGAGGGTTCTCTATGTCCCCCGAGCATTAGCAGGTATAGGAAAATAAATGTAATGAAAGAATTACAGAACACTGTAATGAAATAATTACCAAAAACACTGTAATGAAAGAATTTGCAAACTGCAACAATTTGTGTAAGAACAGAAGACATATTTTTTTTGTCCAAATTACTTGCCATTTGCTAAAATTACTGTACTTTTTTAAACATTTTAAGCAGCAAAGACTTTCCCCCCCTTTATTAAAAACAATCTTCTCTCCTGAAAGGATGTCCATAGTGATCACAGCGGAATTCATCATCATAAGAAATAGCAGCTAGAAAGCACAATTATAAAGCAGTAGAAAGATAAATAGGTTTAAGACCTCTTGACCATTTAATATCTTTGTTTGTTATTTTCCCCATCATATGTTTAACCCGAGTGTTTTATGATTACACAGGAGATTTTATAGCACAGAATTTCTGCAAAGCTCTGCAGAGCACTGACATAAAATGTATTTCATGTAAGAATATTGAATATGAGACACAGTGAAAAATAAATCACACTCTCCTTATTTCATCTCTTTCTTCTCCATCTACCCTATTCAATTCAAGGTTTTTTTCTCTTCTGTATCAGGTTCATTTCTTGCAGCAGAAGCCTGTGTGAAGTTGGGTATTCTTACTTTTGTCAAAAAGAGAGTGATATAAGCTTCAAATTCTGCTTCTTACACCACAAGAGCCAAGTGGCCTCTTAATTTTCATTGTTCTTTTAGCATGGCTTTAATTTGTCACCTACCTTCCTTCAGTGCAGTAAATTTTTTACCTAATATTTCTTTTAGGCTATTTTAAACTTTTAATGAATGGACTATTAGAAGGCAATGAGGTTTCCATTGGCACGATGGCTGCATGATGGGTCTAGAAAGACCTGTGGATGCAGTGATTTGGTAATGTGATTGTTTTCCTATGTCACTGGACTAGAAAAGGAGTTCAGGTTTCAAATTAAGCCTGTAGAAAAGGCTACCTAATGATACACTTACCAAGCAGGCGAAGCAGATGGAAAAAAAATTAGTTTTCCCCATGCATTGCAAATGAAAATATCTCACACCATCAGTCTTGGGATTAGACAGTCCTGTGCCTAATGAAAAGCTGGGAGAGGTGTCTAGACTGCTGCCTTTTCACTCCCCAATTGTCCAGGGGTTTTTCATTTTTCAGGAGAGGAACACAACCTTTCTCAGACCATGAGAAATTAAAACAAACTAACTGAAGCAGCAAAATGCAAGGCATAGTTTCTGTGCCAACAATCTGCCTTTGACAGCTCTCAGAACCTGCCTTTGCCTCCCCAGAATTATTTACTCTTCCCACAGAAAAGGTAGTCAAGGTGAGACTTGCACAGTGATCACTCATGGTATAAAGTGTAGAAAGACAAGGGTAGGAAAAGTTGGTTTATGCAAGAAAAGAGAAAAAATAAAAGATTAAAACAACACTCAAGATATGGTGTTAATTAGTTAATTTATAAAGGACTGACAACATTGTAAACACCTTTATAAACCTATATAACTTTATACACCTATATATACACATATATATACATATATATATGTATATATATGTATATATGTATATATATGTAACTTTATAACACATATATATAACTATACATAACATATATATAACTTATATATACATAAGTTATATATATAGTTATATGTATATATTTATATTTATATATATAACTTTCTAAACACTTTTATAACTTTATAACTGAGGTGAGACACTGTGCAAGTTGCACAGTGATCACTCATGGTATAAAAAGTAGAAAGACAAGTGTAGGAAATGTTGGTTTATGCAAGAAAATAAGAAAAATAAAAAGATTAATACAAGAAGTGACTATAATCAACTGTAATCACTTCTTTTTTCTAACCTTTCTTTTCTTTCAGTTCCTTCTCACAAGTCACTGAAATCTCAACACTACTGTCCTGTTGTCCTCACACCCTGGTATCCACTTTTAGCACATTTTAAACCTTCTGTGTTAATGATGAGTTTTACATCACAGAAGTGGCACTTATGCATTGCACTTTATTAATCCACAATTTTGTGGGAAAACAGACCTTTTGCTTTTCACAGAATCGGACAAGGGAAACCACAAGGACCACCAAGCCCAACTCATAAGTGAATGGACCCATATGGGGATCAAACCCCCAGCCTTGGCTCGGGATATGGAATTAATTAGTTCAGAAAGGACTGATAAATTGATAATTGAATGGTTGAGTGGGGCTTGGAACACAGGCACTGTCAAATTCAGCCTGATAAATCCAGCCCTCTGAGCTAAACTTATTCAAGCCTGCTTTCCTCTTTAGTTATTTAGTGCTGCTTCAGATACCTTTTAGAGATATTTGCATGTGATAAATTGAGTTTCATTGGTGCCTTCCAACAAGTAGGAGTCTAATTATTGAATAATGCCAGAGCCTAAGACAATAATGATAGTAATTATAAAAACACTCCACATAAGCATGTAACTTTTGATCATTACAAAGCCATCCTCATTAAATAACAATGTTGGTTATCAAGGAAATTGCAAAGAATTGATTGGGTGAAACAATATGAAAAACACTGGCA
This sequence comes from Catamblyrhynchus diadema, assembly GCA_035047745.1. Classification (NCBI taxonomy): domain Eukaryota; kingdom Metazoa; phylum Chordata; class Aves; order Passeriformes; family Thraupidae; genus Catamblyrhynchus; species Catamblyrhynchus diadema. The sequence goes on along the minus strand of JAWWMN010000208.1, from coordinate 7,490,109 downwards.
ATTTCAATGTACCTCTAGCTTTACTTTTTTATTTTTTTTTTTTTTCAGAATAGCACTGTGGGAGTTATATGGAGAAGAAGTGAATTCCTCATTCCCTTCACACATTCATCAACAAACTATAAAGTGACAAATAATGGCATGATCTCGATAACTGGCTGGTTGAGGATCATCTTTCAAAGGCATTTAGCTGAGTATTGAATATCACACCAGTGGGATCTTTGGTTACTAGAGATACATATTTCAAAAGCTATTAGAAAACTATGGAAGAAGAGAAGAAATCCTACTAGCCATGATAGCTATGGGTAAAGGATCAACATTTTTAGTTTTAGTCATGGTTTTTGTAATAGGGGAGTACAAAATCCTGACTTATGCACTAAAATAAGGATGAATTATGAATCAAACTACTGAAAATCCCAGTTCTAATTTTGCAGAGTATTTAGGTGCCCATGAAAGTGTTTTTATAACTGCTTAGTGGTCTTGGTGCTTTCAGTCTCAAGGCTCCCTTGAATGCTGCGTGTTTTGTGTAAGATTGTTGTCTGGGATGCTTCATGCTCTAAAGGCTCTCTAAATTCCCAGTGGGGAAAGGAATGGGATGTATGAGCTGCTGGAGATTCCCATCCTCGCTGACTCTAAAGAAAAATCAGCTGAATGGCTCAGTCCAGACCCGGATCCTGAGACAGGTGAGGTAGGTGAGACTGGTGGAGCTCTATTACCACTGGCATTAGTCCAGGATGTGTTTTTAATTTTAAAAAGTGGCCTCGAGGCTTCTACCAATTGCAGTTAAGAATTAATATCCTCTGTTTGAAATAGCTCCTCCTCATGGAGCAAAAAGGCATTGTGAATATCCTTTTGTAATTTTCTTTATTTAACATTCTCTTAAGCTAATGAAACGTGCTTAGTATCCCCTCTTTGGGTCTAATTAATTTGGACAAAGTTAAAGGAAAAAAAAAATTTTATATATCTAGAGTATTTCTAGATATATTTCGAAAAATAGAAAACAGCTTTCTGAAAACTCCTCTCACAGGTTTGAATGCAGATGTATTATACACATATAAATAGGTGCTACATTCATCCACAGCTCTCTGAAGTCTATTGCCAGAGGAGAATTTGTTACATGCAGATGTTTCATTCTGATTCCTGATGTTTCATCAAGCCACATTGTCTTTGGAGATATAGTTGCTATTTTTCACAGAAAATTTAATTATTATGACTATTCCAGACTGGATTGAAAAGTTAATTAGAGGAGAAAATTCTATACTGGTATTTGGTATAATTTTTGATGTTTCGAGAGAGGAAAGAGGCTGCAAAATACTTGAAAGCTGTGTGCATAAGTCCTTGGTTGAGCTGGTTCCAGCCCTGAGAGACTGATATCTATCTTCAACCTATTATCTTTGCAGAATATTCACTTTGCTTTTGGCATTTTGTTTATCAGATTGCTTCAGGCAAAATTAGATTACTGACCTCATCAGTTGGAGTTTTGTTTTATTCTCAATAGAAAGCAGTTAGGTCCAACTCACATAAAGGATTGGCAGTGAAATTGGCACTGGGAGGCTTTTATTTTGCATTTGTTTGGGAGTTTGTTTTATTTTTTTCCTTTTACTTCTTTGGTGAAAGAGTTTTCACTGAGCTATGGGATCTGAGTGAAAATTGAAAGCTGGGTTAAACAGGGATGAAACAATTCAGCTATTTCCTCAGAAATAGGAGAGGGAAAATGTGCAGCTATTTCCCCTACTGTACATTAATCTGCTGTTGAAGTTTGTGTCTCTGAAAGAATACTGATTATTTTATAAATACTGCAGGTTCTTGTGTTTGCAGTTGAGACAGTTTACATTTTTTTTCTGCAAAGCAAGACTTACACATATGAAATAACACAATTAATGGAACTGAGAAAATTGTGAACGAGACAGTTAAAATAATTAGAACAGTGCTTCGTTATTCTCTTCTCATGTTTATTACTGAGATACTCATATTCAAAAATATGAAAAGAATAGCTTTTTTGAAAATATTGCTATAGTAAACCAAATCCCATTTTCCTCTTTCTGTGAGTGGCCAGATTGGGTGGTTCAGAAAGAAGCATGAGGAAGCAAGAGCAACTGTATGATCATATTTATCCATGCATTCTCCTCTTCATAACAATTAGCCCAAAATTGCCTTAGATCCTGAGACACCATAAGCAATCTGTGCCATCTGTACTGGCAGATAACTGTTAACAAACAAAAGGAGAGCCGGAGTAGTTCCTGAAAATCCGGAAGAAAATGAAAAATTTAATTTTTTTCTTTTCTCACCCCTCTAATGATGGATGATAACTAAGTGCCTTCAGCATTAAATTATGTTTCACATGCCCTAATCAAATGGAAATTCCTCTTCTGTGTATCAGCTGAGGCAGAAGCGTCTGATCCAGAGCTGGTGTTGCTCACCTGACACTCACATCCTACAGCATTGGCAACAGAGTCACTGATGTGCTCATCTCAGAACTTTTATCCCCTGCCCTTCTTCCAGACCTGCCAGCCAACCAACCTTCTCCTGACAGCACAAGCTGTGCGTGCAGCCTGTAAAAATGAGCATAGCATGAAGACAAGTGTGGAGACAGGAATGAAATTTGATGTCATTGAATTTTTGAATCAGCTAGCCACCAGCCAATAAACAGCCTTCACCTCATTGTGCTAACACAAATGGCGCTGAGATTTCTTATCTTTTTGTCTTATTAGGCACCATCTAATTAAAGGTGCTCCTTTAGCATTGGCTGAATTACTTCTCATTGTGCCCAAAATAAGGAGCCATGATCACTGGATTCCAGCCATGGATGAGGATGAAGACTTAAGGAGGCTGAGATGCGATGGAAACCAATAATTAGAAAATTCAATGAACTTTGTTACCGGTGGGATGTGGGATGCTGTAAGTGGAAAAAATTGCTTCTAAGGATGCCCCTTTCAGTGTCTGTACCCAGCTTGTGACAGGAGCTCATACACTGCAGCCTCTTCCAGCAGCAGCAGCATCAAACCTGCCTTTCCAGAGCTCCACAGAGATCCATCCATTTCCCATCTCTTGCCTGCTTACCCCAAGCTATGTGCTTAGCTCAGACGTATAAAGAACTGGAACTGATTCAAGGCTATAATTAACACATTTCTACAGTTTACACGGTTTAAATAAACCTACCTGATATTTTCAGGTGCTTTTATGCAGAATGCACTGAAAGGTCACAGGTTTTTATTTCACATCCCCTAGCTGATTAACTTCTTCAGCCTCAAGGAGGCTGCTTCATAGAAAATTAAAGTTGCATAAAATAATATTGACTGACCAGACCAGCACTTTTTTCCTTTGTTTGTTTTCACAAATATTTAAGTTATCTAATTTTAATGATATGAACATTGTGGAAAATCAATTTAAAATCTGAAAACACAGAATCCATGGAAACCAGCTTCTAAATTCTGACATGCCAAGGAAGGAGGCCAAGAGGGCTTGGAAAGTCATCTGGGAAAAAATAAAACCAATTTACCAATAATTAATGCATTCAATAAAAACATTTTAGTATAATCTAAAAATGAAAAAGAACCCCACAAACCATTAAATTCATATAACAAAACAAAATTTTAAGTACATTTTACAATGTGAACAGACTAAGTTTAGTTAGTGTAGAGCATTTATTTAAAAAACACAACACCTTTTTGACTATGTTAAATTAGTTTTTCACCTCAGAGACGTAATTTTCCATCACTTAATCAATCTGTTCTCACAGCAATATCTGTCCTGGGTGGTGATAGACAGAGAAATCTGTTCAAAAGACTTTGTTAGGGGAGCTCAAATATCACAGGAGGGATTTGCTGGCACGCTGACCACTTCAGGCTGCCTTTGGCTAGCTGAGCAGGGATCTCATATGGTGGCATCATCTGGCCAGCTCACCAGGAAAGGTGAAAGTCAACGAGTTAATCCTGTGGCACCACTGCTCAGGATAATGTCACAGCACAGAATCTTGTCAATGAGCCACACGGAGCCACTGAAGCCAGCATGAGGTTTAAATAACCTTGCTAAGAGTGTTAATGTCTGCCTCTTCAGGAAATGCTTCTTTTGCTCAGTTTCATCAGTAAGACACAGGAAAGTTTGGAAGGTTTCTTATCCTGGATGTGCCTGTTTCCCCAAACTTCTGCAGCAACACCAGAGCTGCTGCTCCAGCTGTACCAGCACCCAGTGTGTGAAGCTGATGGGCACTAAAAAAAGAGAGAATTATCCAGCTGTGACTCTGCAAATACCTGCAGTCTTACTGGCCATCAACAAGGGCATGTGAACCCTTATGACTTGGATGCTTTTATGACTGCTCAAAATTGTCCTTGGTCAATTTGGACGTAAAGAATTCAACATTTGTACATCCCATGCCTGTTTTCCTTCTATGAAGAGTAGCTCAATTCTGTCACTGCTCCTTTTCTGATGTTCCAGGCAAGCAAAAGAGAAGCAGAGTTCTTTTCCTAAGCATTGACTAAACCTCAAATATAAAGTACAATCAGTATCCAGTTCCTATGAAAGGAGTAGTGATAAAGGAGGGATGAAAATATCAAGGTTTTCTTGTATTTTAAGCACAAGCTTCCACTTTTAGCACTGAGACTCTGATCTGAACTTAGCTTCTTGATGGTATTTCTTTGTTTGTTTGTTTGTTCGTGTGGTTGTTTTGTTTTTTAAAGCTCTTTAATTTCCTCAAGTATCATAAACCAGGGAATTCACTGAATACATTTGATTTAGATTTAAAATGCTTCATGATTTAAAGTCTATAGTGTAAAATGTTTAAAATTTAAAGTCTATAGTCTAAAATAGTCTTTAAAACTATTTATTAATTAGTAGGGCTTTTTTTTGTTTTGGTTTTTTTTTTTTTTTTTTCTGAGAAATGTCATAGAAATGTGTAGAAACATTTCCGCTAAATATCAGAGAAGCTTTCCTGATTCAGGTTGAGGTCAAAAGTGTAACTCATAATGTATTTGAACAAGATGTGCAAAAGAGCCACTGAGATTGGCTCAGTTGATTAAAGCGTGGTGTTAATAATGCCAAGGCTGGGGGATTGATCCCCATATGGGTCCATTCACTTATGAGTTGGCCTTGATGGTCTTTGTGGGTTCCCTTCTCTGATTCTGTGAAAAGCAAAAGGTCTGTTTTCCCACAAAATTGTGGATTAATAAGTAAAATGAATAAGTGCCATAGAGCTTCAGTCCTGTCTCCATGCAGAAGGCTTTGGTGCTGCTCATTGCCAGTCTTGGGACCCTAACAACCTGGTCAACCAAGGATGAAAATCTCCCAGCCCATTTAAAGGCTAATCTGTGCCACAGAGCAATTATAGGGATTTTATTCCTTCTGTTGGCATCAGCCAGATTTCTCACTCATGGATTTCCTGTGATAGACTGGAAACAGAAAGATAAAAATGGAGATTTTTGGGAGAAAAAAGTTATACTTTAAAAGTTAAGTGGGGAGATACAAAAAAAAAAGCCAGAAAGAAAAAGCTGTAGCTCACAGACTATGGTAGTTAAAGTTGAGAGTTAGAGAAAAAAAAAAAAAAAAAAAAAAAAAAAAAAAAAAAAAAAACCCAAAAAAAACCCAAAACAACAACAAAACAACAGTTAATTAGGTGGAAAAGAAAGAGTACAGTTCTAGTTTTTTCCACTTAATTATTTTCCACCAGTTCTTTAGGAGGTTTAGAAATTTAGTGTTAAATTTAGGGAAAGCAGAGAGTTTTCAGCAATAAGTTTATCAGCAACTTATTCCAGGCAGTTTTGATCAGGACACAAACAAAAACTAATCCACAATAAGGTGGAGTCAATCTCATGAGAAAATCAATTACAAAGTTAGATTTGGATAATTTTTGAAAATAGAAAGCTTAATTTATGTATGTATTTCTCCCAAAACTGACATTGTAGGGATTAAATGTGCTTTTCTTTTGCTTCCCTGGAACATCAGAAAAGGAGCAGTGATAGTATTGAGCAGTGACAGTTTTGAGCTACTCTTCATAGAAGGAAAACAGGCATGGGATGTACAAATGTTGAATTCTTTATGTCACTGCTGTTTAACAGTACTTCCTAAGCATCGAGCAAAACCTCAAATATAAAGTACAATCAGTATCCAATTCCCATAAAGGGAGTAGTGATAAAAAAGGGATGAAAATATCATAGTGCTGTATGCTATGTCATTTCATTATAAGTTTTACAATTATTGTTCATTATTTAGGCAATAAAGGAAAGTCTAGACAAATGCGTCACAATATCTGTCACAAACACGGCGGCATGTGAGAGGCCAATGTTGAAGTGCACAGTACTTTTAAAACCTTATCATTAATTTCCTTAACTTCCTGAGTTTTCACCAGTGTCACCTGAATATTTAGTTGAATTGACCAAGAAATTCCTTAATTACAGTAGTACCTCTAGTTTCAAGGAAAATCTGTTTCTGGAATTCAAAGGAAAGGAAATATATGTCTTCCTTCAAAGGAAGACATTTGCCAAGTGTGAGATATGCTAATATTTGTGTTTAAAACATTTGCAAACGATTTTATGACCATTAATAACACTGTACTTCATCCACATGAAGATGTCCCTCTGGGAAAATAAAAGCCATCTGTTCCTTTCAAGAGTATTGCAGTAGTGCTAATATATGGTTCTAAGGAGATCTTTTCATAAGGTTAAAATCTTATATTTGTCACCAAATGGATTTATTTTTGTTGCCATTATCAGACCTCATTATATTTTTGGCACAAAGTGAAATGGGTTTGTGTCATTTTCTGTCGAATTTTACAAGTAAATTTTTTTTTCACTGATAATGCCTTGTAAATATAAATTTAAATCAAGTATTGACCTTGTGATAATTCATTCTTAGTGCGAACAGCACTGATTAGAATGGCCAATTGTACAAAATCAGTTGACTCCTACTCATAAATATTGTGGGAGGTGGTGTAAGTATTGCTTGCTTCTTATGGTAATTTATAGCCAATTTGGGAAGGAAAAAAAATTATTGTTAAACTTAACTGAGGCCACAGTTACTGATGCTTTAAATTCTGGAGATGCCTTCCATTTAAACAGAGTGAAAATATATTTAAAAAATTACAGTGACACAGAAAATTATGGTTTTGTCCTTTTGCAGTGCCTAGCAGTGTGGTTTTCAGAAGCCTTGTAACACAGAATAAGAAATTATTGCCCTAATTTTGCACAGATGGAAATTTGGCCAAATCTGTAATTCCAACCACCTCCTCAGCGGGCATCTCCAGCTACTGCTTCAGACCTGCTGAGCTGAACAGGCCACAGGAGAGTTTCTGCCAACCAGCCCTTGAGGCAGAGCATGCCAGGTTGGGAAAGACCTCCTTCCACCACTACCTGAATTTGATTCTCTGCAAGCGAAGCTGCTGCCATAAACAATATGAAAAACAGCAAGCATTTCAGGGCCAGCAGTGTATTTGGGTTTTCCTGAGTTTGTGTCCTTTGTTTATTGGTGTTTTGCACATTTCTGGCGAGTTCCAGTGACCAGCAGTCCCTGCAGGCAGTCATGTTTCAGCCCCACCAAAAGTTATAAAAGGGGAAGGATGCCTCTCCATGCTTCAGGATGAACATCCACACAGCTGAAAACATCCTGGTCCCCTCTCTCTTTGTGCATGGGAAGCTCCTGGGGGTGTGAGAGGTGCATCAAACCCAGCTGGGACATTGTCAGTCCCTACCCTGAAACCTGGCATAGCCACAGACCAACTATTGCTGCACAGAACTGGAGAGCAGCAGGGTGTCTGGTTCTCTGGCAGGGAATTGAATTCTGAAAGTGTTTTCCTTGATAATGGACATTAAAATATAGATAACAAGTTTTTATGAAATTTATGACAAGATGAGGTGAATGCTGAGAAGTTACATGGACCCTCGGGGTACGAGTTCAAATCAAAATGTGGCCCTGAAAGTCCTGGGTGACAGATTGCAGGACTCTGGGAGATAATTTGTGGAAGAGTTTAATATAAATTTTACATGTTATTCTACCCTTTGTGAGCCTTCTCTTTTTTTAGATATATTTTGAGACATGATATGGGAGCAATGGTTGTATCTGGAATAAAGCAGCTGTAATTACATTGTTGTGTTTTGGTTCAGCCTTGCTGTTCAGTGGCTATCACTGCTCAGATCCTTCCTCTTCATCTCTCCTCTACCTCAAATCTGCTCAAAGAATAACTTCAAAATTCTATTTGCTCCCATTTCTCTTTTCCTTGAGGAAAAAGAAAGCAGAGGCGGAGCCAAACACATTTAGCACAGATGCAACATAATAGAAACGAAGCAGTTTGATTCTTTATTTAAGGTGAAGGGGGAAAAACAAAAGGAAAAACAAAAAAAGAAAGTATTGAAAGGTATGTCTCTTTCAGAAACAATATTAAGATCCAATAGTAAAAGTATCATTCAGTTTGAACAATTGAATGCCATAATTGAGAATTAAAAAAAAAAAAAAAGGTCTAGCTTTTTGAAATCTGTAAACTCTCTCTGAGGACAACATATGGTGCTAAAAGTGCATTATGACTGAATGAAGCTAATATAAATGGAATTATTTGTGTACAAAAACCTGTCAGTGAAAAATCCCAAATCAAAGAGGCAATTCCTCTGGAAAAGCATTCCATGATCTTCTTCAGCATGGCCTGGTTGAACCCCTTAATGTTTCAGTGCTGCTACACCTTTAATCCAAATACAGATTGCAAGGTACAGTGTAAAGCTCTTAATGCAGAGTGCCATCAGAGTAAAATGAAATGCAGAAAACATTTGAAAATTGTTCCCCCTGAATTTTAAACTGACACAACCCACTGCCTTATATACAGCTTAAATTAAAACTACAAGCTAAAGGGGTAGGTTTTAGCATGTTTGTAAAATCACTTTATGGCCCAGAAAAAAGCTATTTTCCCTCACCTCCCCTTTAATTCACAGCTGTAATAACTCTCTTGATAATTTTCTTGTGTCTCTGGGTCTGACACAGGCATACACAAAATCCCAAACTTGATGAAAATATCTGGTGGGCTCCAACTGCATCCTTGTGCATCTTACTCTCCTCATTTTAAACATGTAATATTTCTATTTGAATTAATAATTAATGACCTATAAAGTGACATTAAACCATTTATTTGAAGCTAATCAAATAATTCACTGAAATCAATTGTCAAAATCAACGCATTTGTTACTTTTTTTAAAATTTAAACTTTCTGATACACTTTTCTGCTCTCTAATCATAAAAGTACACCATCCAAATACACTTCTTCTTTGATCAGGAAGATATAGTGTCAGTAAAACTAAAAAACTCCATGTCCAGAGTCCAGTTTAGTATTAACAAGGTCTTAGCTATGCTATGTTTGCATTCAGCCTCTGGGCCTTTTTTCCTAATGTTGCAGCATCATTTAAATGCAGCCTTGTGAAATTTAAGAAAAAAAACAGTTTATGTAGCTTCGTGGCTTGCTAAGCAGTGTTCTTCCAAAATTCTGGGAAAAAAAAGAAAGAAAGAAATTTCCATAAATGATCATAGCATTTCTTTTGTTATTCCCTACTTGTGAGTGGGAAAAATAAAAAAGGGGGAAAAAAGAAAAAAAAAAAAAAGGAACAGATACCACCACAAATTCCCCCAGTCCCTGAAAAAACCTGAAAAGGAAAACTAGAACTCTACATTCACCTGGTTTTCATCGAACCAGGCAATGTCACACAAAAGGAGTAAAAACTGCTTTGAGAACTTCTGGAATTGCTTTTTCATTGCATTAATGAAGAATATTATGTTGTTTTAAACGAACAAACAAACAAACAAACAAACAAACAAAAATACAACCACTCAAGCCAAACACAACTGAAGTCCATAACATGTAATCTTACACTTAATTCTTTCATGCTTACTCTAATATTCCATTGGCACTGGAAATAAGACAAGAGTTATTAACTCAGTATAAAACAGTCTCTCAGTTCAACATTGCAACAATTTTTGGGCCTCATACAGGCACACAAAATTACTTTTTTTCAAATAATTATGAGCTTTGTCTTAGGAAAGTATTCCCCTTAATGACTGAGAAGCCAGTTAGGCTGCATACCAACTTGTATTTAGCTCCTGTTTGATTGACTATTTTTAAGTGATAAGATTACATGAAAACTGAGGCAAAGTTAATTTCCTGTTTTATGTATCCATAGAACTGTGAATTAATAGCTATTTGTCCTTCTATTTTTCCTTAATGTCACTCAGAAAAGATGCTGGACCCATTCGTTCGTTATTTTTTTTTCTTTACATATAAATTTAACAGCCAGTTCCTGAAATGGCATATGGGTTTGTATATCCACCTACCATGCCAGATAACAAATGAGCTTTTTGTAGATCTAAGAATGCAATTGTGAATGTTGATTGTTTCCAGTGGTTTTTAGCTTCATACAAATAAAAGCTGTTTAGCATCTCGTGGAATGGTGTTAGTCATTTGCTAGCTAAAAGCTCCACAGAAGGTTGCCACTTGTATGATTTCTTCTAGCATTTGCCAGTTGTAATTAAAATAATGTTTGCAACAAAGTGGTGGTTACTGAATTGATTTGATTGCCTAATCTTGCATCCCCACAATAGTGTTGGAGAAGTGTCTCTGTAACCAGACTCATGACAAATTGAACTATAAGACTTTCTGCTAAGTGTTTCGGTGCGTGTTGTGTGCAGCTGAGGGGTTTTTATTCAGCCTATGCTTTTTTTTTGGCCTTTGGTATCTTTGACTGTTTTCTTTTTTTCTGTTAATCTTTCAGCAATCCAGACGGATGCACTGCTGTATAGCACTTCTGCTCTCTTAGTCTCTTGACCCTGAAACACTGACATGTTGCAGAGCAGAATTATGTTCTGGTTCCAAGAAACCCAGATCTTCCTGAGGCAAGACACTGAGGGCACTTGAGCTATGGTATTGCTGAGTCCTGTACAAGTTTCAGATGGTAAATATTTAACTACTTCCCTTTGTTGTCTTTCTGCTTTTAACAGTGCTTCCAAGAGTGATATTGTCATTCTAGCAGCATGCTGTGACTAATTCATGCCATCTTTTCAGTTTTCTGTTTCCTTCTCATTTTGAGCATACTGACTGCAGCCTATTGAAAGGTCATGTTACCAAATCTCTTTTAGCTCTGATAAATACCCCTTCCCTGTAAAGGTATCAAATTTATTTTGCCTTTTTATGAAAACACTGATGAAGTTTACTAATAAACATAGGGTTTTTTTTAGAAACACAGGGTTCTTACTATAGTTTTTAGCATTAATGGACACGGTGTTCTATGCAATCAAATTAAGAAAATCTCTTCCCTGAAAGACATTTTATGCAACAACCATTAAGGGCAAATTCCTTGGAGGGTTTAGGGTGTGTGACATTTGGGCATGGTTTAGAGAAACAAGTCTACAGACAAAATTGTGGACCAAACAGAAACTTAGCACTTGCAGAAGTCAGGAACAGGGCCTCACTTTCTACGCCCTGGGTTAAATGCTTGTGATGAAGGGGTGGTAGGTTTTAAGAAAATGTAAGGGAGAAAATCTATCTAACTCCAAGGAAGTTTATGCCACAAACATCGTCCCAGTATTCAGACAAACCCTGAATGATGTGCTCTGGAAATGCCCTAGCTGGGGAAATTGCCTTGTCATGACAAGAAATCCATCCTGTTGTTCATTGTTAATTCCTGCCATCCCCTGTTGCACTGTTTCTGCTCTTTCCTTTTTTTATTCACTCGAGAAGATATTGTATTGGGTTTGCACAGCCTAGTTTGGGTAGAAGGGGGGCTTCAGAGGTGGCTCCTGTGAGGAGCTGCTGGAATCTTCTTCCATGTCCAGCAGAGTCAGTCCCTGATGGCTCTGAAGATGGACATGCTGCTGGCGAAGGCTGGGCCAATTTAGAAATAACATCTCTGTGATAATAGGTTTTAAAATAAAGAAAAAAACCCATTATTGAGCAGATGTAGTTTTGGGCAAAGAGTGGGGTGAGAACTTGTGAGAGGAGGAGCTCTGCAGACACTGAGGTCAGCGCAGGAGGTGCAGGAGGTGCTGCAGGCACCAGAGCTGGGATTCCTCAGCAGCCCATGGTGGTGACCATCGTGAGGCAGCTGTGTCCCTGCAGCCCATGGAGATCCACAGGGATGCAGAGATCCACCTGCAGCCCCTGGAGGAGCCCCTCTCCAGAACAGGCAGATGCCTGAGAGGGGGCTGTGAGCCTGTGAGAGGCCCATGGAGAGAGGAGCCCCCACTGGAGCAGCCTTTCCTTGAGGGACAGCAGCCCAGGGAAGAGTGACCCAGGCTGCAGCAGCCTGAGATGGAACGCTGCCCATGGGATGGACTCACAGTGCAGCAGATCACAGGGATGAACCCCCAGTGGAGAAGTTAATGCAGAGCTGTATCCTGAGGGAGGGACCCCACTGTGGAGCAGGGACCCCTCCCCTTGAGCAGCAGGACAAACACAATGTGACGGACTGACCGTAACCCCCATTCCATGTCTCCATGCGCTGCTGGGGAGGAGGTAGAGCTGGGCAAGTTGTTTTTGACGGTTTATTTTACTTGTCATTATCCTGCTCTGATTTTGTAAGCAATGCATTAATTTCATATCTCTAATTAGAGCCTGTTTTGCCCTTGGTGGTATTTGATGAGTGATCTCCCCCAGTCCTTAGCTCAACCCATGAACCCTTCAAAACATCTTCTCTCCCCCGTCCAGGTGCAGAGGGGAGTGAGAGAGTGGCTTTGGTGGGTGCCAGGAACCTGAGCAGTGTCAAACCTCTACAGCTATCCAGCATAACAAAGCATCAAGCAAAGCAGCTCCCCTTGAGGACTACTGGAACCTTGTTTTCTATTTATCCGTGTACTTCACAAATTCTCTCTGGTGCAATTTCAAAATTAATCTATTTTGCTTATGATTCTCCTGATGAAAGAATGCAAGTTTAGAGTTTGTCCTTTGACAGACTTAGAATCATTTGTTTCAGATGATGAATGACTGTCATTTGTAGTCTTTTGCAGGTTGTTTTTGCAATGATTGATGCCCAAAAGCACCCTGAAGAGAATAATTTAGAAGAAAAGATTCTGCAGACAAATATTTAAGGTAAAATGACACACAGAACGTTTTAGTAAAACAAAAAATAACCAAAAAGGGAAGAGGACTATGAGATGTTTTGTATTCTTTTGTCTGTGAACTATAAGACTTTAAATCTTTTGTTGGTCTCATTCAATAAGGTATTTAAGCAGTACCAGAAATGCTGAAAGTAAAACACACATACAACTTTCTCAGTGTTATAAAAAAATCTCATCTCAAAGGATAAAAAATATTTGGCCTTTTTATTTTTTATCCCTGCTTCTAGCTCTGTTTCAAAAGAGTTGCTGTCTGTCCGCATCTTCAATCACTGGGCACAATTATTACAGTACTCTTTCTACTAAAAATAAATGGTACAGAAGTAATGTCATAGCCTGGCGACCCAGGCAAGGACAAATGAAATGTTTTTAAGAGTGTCCATTAACTATAATTTCTCTTGTATGTTGAATATTGGAGCTCTTCAGTAAGCAAATCTTTTTATACCAGAGATCTAATCATTACCAAAGTCCCTTTGAAGCCTCAGAGAAACTTATTAGCAAAGGATTTATGGCAGTTTTGAATTGCTTTCAGAAAGGTACATCACGTTTGCAGCTGGGACTCAGTGTGTAGAACAGCTGTCCTGACAGAGTCCTTGTACTGGCATGATGACATCCTGCCAGCTCTTTAAAACATTAAAGCATCTGGTTCACATTTAATTTTTGGACTCAGATGACTTATCTGCATTGCATTTTACTGTAGGGTATTTCATTCATTATTTATTGTACATAGGTGTTAAAAAAATCCAGCAACTTAGTGTTTGCCACACAAAAATCCTCACTGGCCTTTACAGGGCAACATATCAACATACATTTTCAGTAAATCAGGGAGATTAAGAAAGCAAAAGCTGTGTTGACTGGATTTATGAAAAACTGATTGAGTCTATTAAATGCCTGAAAAAATTCTTGAAAATGCCTGAATTTTTTACTGGAAAATTGCCATTACTGTTCTACTAGTGCTGAGACAACTTACAGTGTATATCTGAGCTGAACACATCTCTAACTCTGAAACTCCTTTCCCCTGTCATGGCCATAATGTGATGCTGACAGCAGCCAGCTCATGTCAGCCCTGCTTTGTTAAAAGCGAATGATCAGCGTGAAATACCGTAATTTCGTAATTTGATTTTTGAGGGCATGTATCTGGTACAAAACGATGAGTAACAGCCTGTTGCCTCATCACCTGTTGCCTCATAAACCTGCAGACTATTTCCAGTTCCAGTTGCATGGAAAAATGCATTTCAGATAAAGCAATTCCACAAGCAAAACAGGGATGTAATGGAATTTGAGTTTTGCAAGCACCACTTTTTGCACTATTGACAGATATTGACAAAGCATTCGAAAGTAACAGGAGTTTGGCAAACTAGCTCTCCAGCTTATAGGAAACAGAATAATGTTAGAAGATTGGCTGAAATACCAAAAAATCCTTTAACATCAACACTTTGAGATCATCAGGTGACCCTGCCATGGCAGGGGTTCAGAAGTAGATGATCTTCAAAGCCCTTCCAACCATTCTATGGTTCTCTCTACAAGGAAATAATTTCTTGAAAAATATCAAGCAAATTACTTTTATATTTTGCTACAGCAGCATAGCAAAAAGATGGTTATGTAGCAACATTATATTGATTTAACAATATTCCTATGGCAAGAACCCTTACATTCCATACAAGCCATGGATACCAGTTTCCAAACCTCTCCTGACATCATTAAAGATGATTATGTTATCATCTTTTTCTTCTTCCTAAATTATTAAAAAATCATTAGAAAAACATAAAATTGCAAAACTGTTGCAAAGTGATGGATGCACTTGTATTTTCCAAGTTTATGAAATGAGGTTTTATATACGTTTGGTATTCCTTCCAGAGAGAACCCAGTTCAACAAAGGGTATCTAGAACAGTTCCCTTATTTTTGTCATGCTATACATTAATTTTAATAATTAAAATTCTAAATTATTTTACTTCGTTTTTATTCAAAACCAGCATTAAAATTAGTATCTAATTAATATAAATACATTCAATTACATTTTTAGTACATTATGTGATACATTATGATAAGGTGAAAACAATGGCAATTATTAGGACACATAGGCATTCTAAAATTCAGGAATATGCATTTCCAGGGATAGAGATCTCTCCAACTATATTGTTGTGATCTATTAGAGTATAGAGTTTTAAACAGATCTTTTAAAGTTCTCAAAGGAAAAAATGTTTATGTTGTCAGAAGAAAGTATAATCTGAAGGTGCAAATCAGAAATAGCCTTCACTCAGAAGTATCATATGAATGACTAGAACAGCAGAAGATCAAGATGAGATTTTTCAAGTGTCTTCACTTTATTGAAGCCCAGCATGACTTTTGAGTCATGAACATACTTCTCAAAAGACAAAGCTCTTTTTCCTTCTGCTTTTGAGGATGAATTGTCCACAGAATTTTCTGGTTATTTTATTCTGGTGTAGGAAAATATAGAAAATTTCTTTCACCTAACCTTGATGATTTTTGGGTTTTTTTTTTTTTTTTTTTAGATTTTTGAGCCATTTAAAATTTTTAAAAGGGCTTCTTTAATTAGCCTTGTTTATTAAAAAAAAAAAAAAAAGGATTGATGAAGAGAAACAGAGATGTAGATACTTTGGGACAGAAAAATGTGACTGGCAACTTATTTTGCTGTCTGAGGAATCCATGCAGAGCAATGCTGATGCTGTCCCTGGAGCACACCACTCCCCATTTCATCTCTGCTCTGACAGACCAGTGTTTGAATGGCTGCACAAACTTCTTTAGGGAATGGAAAGAGACACTCCTACTGATCTTTCTTCAGGACAAAAAAAAACAGAAAATGATTCACTTTTTAGTAGAGTTAACTCTGCTGTGAACCTTTTGTGAAGAATTGTTTGAAGGCCAAAGTGCCAAAGCGCTGGATGTCAAAGCGGTAAAATTCCTGACAGGGGACATTACAGTGGTTGTTAATTGCCAAAGGCTTTGTATAGGCAGCTCTTGGGAAAGATACACACAGGCAGCATCCCTGCTACTGTCATGGCACCTGCTGTATAAAATTTATTGCCCCTCAGTTGTTAAAAGCCCCGTGGTGCAGAGCCTGTTATCTGTGAGCAGGCAGGAGGGACGTGGTTGTGCCTTTGGGCTGATCAGCTGCAAGGAAGCTGCCAGGAGCCAGAGCTCAGGTGTGATGCCTCTCCTGAGTCTCTACATCAGTGAGCAGTGTGGCATTCACATCCTCTGAAAAATCCCTTCGCCCAGGATTTTTCTCCTGGGAAGCTGAGATGCCTCAGAGGAAAAGGAAAACAATTCTTATCTCATTTGCTTCTCCTGTGTTGTGCTCATGTGGAATGTGTTTGGAGATTGTTTGCCCACAGGTGATTGTTTCATTGGTTTTTGCTGTGAGTTGTTTTCACTCATTGACCAATCAGGGTCAAGCTGTGTCAGGACCCTGGAAAGAGACACAAGTTTTCATTATTATCTTTTTAACATTCTGTAAGTATCCTTCCTGTATTCTTTAGTATAGTTTAGTACAGTATTCTTTAATATAATATAGTATCATAAAATAATAAATTAACCTTCTGAGAACATGGAGACAGGTTCATCATTCCTCCCTGCCACGAGGGTCCCTGCAAATACAATAGAGCAGGATGAGTGCTCTGGAGGAAATCAGTGCAGGCTGGATCCGCAGCAAGGAAAGAAGACATCTGATGTAGGAGCACCTACAGAAAGATATATACTCCTTTTATGCAAACCCTGGGATTGGGCATGATTTAGGATTATGTTTCCCCAGCTAAAGTGAAGATATTGCTTCATATTGAAAAAAAAAAATTGTGCATAGTAACTTTGGAATGAAATAGTTCCACAGTGCTTCAACAGCTGTTATGGTGAGAACCAAAGGAAACACTACAGAGGTGCATAATTCACATAAAATCTGAGATGCCATTGTTAATAATTTCACTGCCATGCCACTGAAACTGCAGAGCAAATAATACATATCTCCTAGAATTTACAATTACTGGTATTTGTTCTGGCCTTAGGAAAATAATTCAGATGCATAAATTGTCTTCCGTGTTCCCTCTCCTCAACCCAATACAGGCGCTTAGACAATTCAGTTTTCAATTCAATTTTCCCAAAATAAACATTAGGGGAGTTAAATCTAAACTACATAGGTAAACTTGAAAGATAAAATGTTTAAAACTTAGGAAAAACAAACAACTATTTAACCCATAGTTCTGAGTTTAAAGCAACTTCCTTTCTTATTTCAAAACATATATCCTTCATTATTGTTGTTAGTACCATTCCTGCTGTGCTGATTTATCAGTTGTTTTATGCGCCTTCTATTTGGGTCTGGAATTATCCCACATTCCTGCTTTCAAAGACTGCAAGCTCTTCATGACTTAGCTGCTACCATGATGCTGCTGAGCCTAACTTGCCTTGTTTCTGCTTGCACAGGGCAAGTAATCTTGTTGAACACAAAATTAATAGAAAGTATCACAGAGCTAATAGACTCCCTAATTGCTCAATTTTAGCACAGCTAGTTAGTTAAAATTTTAAATAAAAGAAAGAAAGAAAAAAAAAGAGGATTTTTTTTTTCTTGTGACAGATTTCAGATTTCTCTGGAGGCATTTCAATGACCTGATAAAAGACAGAACCTCAGGTCTATTCATTTAGATTTTCTTTCTTTGTTCCATGTTTTTCCCTCTGCAGCCCCCTGATCTTTGGCCAGCACTGAAGAGCCAGCTCTGCAACGCTGGGGGCTGATGCCAGACTTCATAAAGATTCCCACTGAAATGTACTGCACACCAAGGACTATGGTAAATTAAAAACCAATCCACATTGAATCTTTGCTTTCCTGCTTGTGCCTCTACATAAAGTGTCATGATAGTGCAATGCATTTCCTGAGATAGCAGCACCTAATGCCATGGGAAACATCCTTGTGTATCCCACTCAGCTTCCCTGTTGAGTTCTGGTACGGCATGAATTTATCTTGATTTCACTTTGTCCCTGTCCTAAACAGATGTCTCAGAGACAGCAGGTGATGTCAAAAGAAAACATCCTGTGTTTGGACAGCTCAATCATACCCCCAAATTTTGTTGTTTTATTGCATGAATCATTAACACAACAGTACTACACTTTAAGATTATGGATGAAAGGGAATATGAATTTTAAGTGGGTCCAAGTAATTAAGATACATTAGGGTTTTGATAGTCCAATCAAAGTGCAATGGGCACTTGCTATTAGCCCAGTTAAAGCACTGCTAAGTCACTGTTCAAAGGAATACACCCCTCCACCCCAATAATATTTTAAAATTTAGCTATATATTCACCTTCAGGCATCTATCCTTTTTCCTCAGTGTAGCATTCAGCCTTGAGGGTGACCATCTGCATCCCAAAATCCACAGTACCCATCAAGGAATTTGGAGGGAAATCAACTTATTAGTAGCATCCCAAGGGCTTTGCTGGGAGGAATGTGACATTTATGGTGAGGTTTCTTTCTCTTCAGTATGGGGCCTGCCCAGGGCTACTTTCTTTCATGTTTTCTTCAAGTAGTTTTCTTACTTGTTATTTTTTCCCCCACTGGATCCCAGCTGCAGCTTGATGATCACCACTTCACTGTTCCAGGTACACAACAGCATCCCATAGCCCCAGCTATCAGAAAAGTGGTTTTTTTTTCACTTGTTCTATAGAGACCGTACAGGTTTTCTAGATCTTGATCACATTTGCTATGCATGGAGATAAGCTTGAATAAGGCAGGTAATAATCTTGTGACAGAAAGACAAATGCTGTCACAGTAGAAACAAGCTGAAATGAACTCTAGCCAAGGAGAATCCCAGCAAGTCCTGAGGCCGGTGCTGGTGAGTTAATACTCAGCCTGTAGCCTCATTTTCCCTGAGCTGCAGCCAGCTCCCAAGTTCTGACCAACTTTCATTTTGTCTGATCTCTCCACGGCCTTTAAAATCAGACAACTGGGCTTTTGTTGATGTAAGAGCACTGACAGATGGAGAAACAAATTTAAAGTGGTCAAAGGCAGAGACAAATCAGGAGTGAAATGAAGGGAAAAGCATATTAAAGGGATTTTTGACCCCTTTAAAGCACGAGAAAGACTCAAGTGTTTATCCAGTTTAGTCCCCAAGTCACATGGGTACATATTTACACAAAGCCACATAAAAATGCACACAAATATCTGTGAATTTGATACAAACCTACTGATTGTACTTCTATGAAGAAAAAAGAGAGTTTATTGCTTGAACTCAGCAGTAGAACATTTTCCTATTTGGAATATGAAATACAAATCACACTTATTGCCAAAAAAGCTTGATGTCTCCTTGCGTCCTACTGAACATAAACCAGTGCCCCAGCTATCATACTTTTCTGGATGTACCTGAAAAGATGAGTTCTATAGCTCAGAGTGTTTATGTGTAACACAGTACCTTTATTCTTCTATATTCTACAGAAAACAAGAAAATTTCTTATATTTGTGATGTGCAAATTATGTGTCCTTTAAAAAATCCTAAAGCACATGCAGTCTAAAATACATGGTACAAAATTCTTATCAAAAATGTGTATGGGTTCATATCTGCATAGGGGATCCTGCATCAGATAATATTGGTGAGATTGTGTAAGAAATCAATTTATGAGCAGAAACAATTACATTCTGGCAGATTAATATTTGCTGGCAGATAAATAAGCAAATCATTATCTTACCAAAAGGTGTTTTCTAACATGCATATATGCACACATATGTGAAGACTGCTTATATTTATTTGTTCATGGAGAGGTTCCAAATGCTGAAGCACTTTAATAAAACAGGAACAAACTGGCAGTGGGAGCTTTTAATTAACAGAGAAAGCAGCAGTTTAACAAGCATCCTGAAACCTGTAGAGCTCCAAGATCTTAAACCTAATTTATGTACACATTTAAGTATATACCTTATTATGTACTCTTTGAGTGCTTAACTGCTTAAAACACTTTGAACAGGCTGCAGCAGCATTTTGCCAAATATTTTAGCTGTAAGTAGTGCTAGGTATTTGGGCTTCAACTATTTGATGAAATGAACTAAACAACTATAGAACAGCAGAAATTGAAATCAGGCCTGTGTGCTTTTCCAGAGTGGTGCTGATGAGTGCCAGCATGGCAGTGCTCATACTTCTCTTTGTCTTCCCATAATGACAGCAGAAAGAGATGTACTGTTAGGAGCTGCTTTTAAAATGTCTCTACCAAAAGAATCACCAGGGCCTTTTCTCTTGTATAGATAGCAATGATTTCCTTGATGTGAAAAACGCCAATCACTTGTTTTTAGAATTTTAAAAGTTTAATAGTAATAAAATGGTTTAAAAATTGTAGTAAAATTAGAGTAAAAAATTTTGGACAGTTAGGATTAGGACAATACGAGACAATAAAAACAAGGAGTTACAGACAGTCTGGGTACCTCTTTCTGGGCAAAACAAGTCCGAAAAAGGACACACATTAACAGAGGATTAACCCTTAAAAGCAATAGCCTGTTGAATATTCATGCTTCTCATACATGATGCATAAATTCCACTCAAACACAGGATTCTGTCTGGTCAGTGTCAGCTTCTTCCTCTGAATCCTGAGGCAGCTTCAGGACTGAGTGAGGCAGGAAGTTCATTTCTTCTGATAAGGGAGCAATAAATTCTTTTTCTCTGAAATATTCAGGTGTCCTGCGGCTGCTATCTCAGCACAAGTACCTCATTCCTCTCTTTAAAAAAAGTATCTTACATAGTTTCTATTTTAACATTATGTTATAACCTAAAACTATATTTAACACACTACTTAATTAATACAGCATCACTTTCTAACACAACACATATAATAGTCACTTTAATATTTGCAAAAAGCCAATCATAAAATACGCATTTTTCACACTTGAAAAGGAAACTCAGGGTGTATTCTTTTTAAAAAAGATCAGTGGGTTTTCTCTATTCCCTGGACTTTGAAAGCAGAGAACATTTACTCAGAATGAAGTATAGGCAAAGCCCCTGGAATGCCAGAGTGTCACAGCTGCCTTGGAGGCTTGGTGGAGTCATGGAGATGTATTTGCACATCTGTGCAGCATGTGGTACCCAATGTGCATGAATTCACTACTGGGATCCCACATTTATTTATTTTTTTTAGGAAACCTTTTCCTGTGAAAAAGCATTGTCTTTCTTTGCCTCCTAAAATGCTTATTGGTTGGGAAGCATGCCAATACATGGGTAAGATGGACAAGTGAGTTTTCTGTCATGAATATTAGGGTAGGATTGCTAAAATAAATACATCTGGACACAAACAGGTAAACAAAACACCCTACTCTAAGGATATCGAGTTCAGTGAAAGATTTCTTATATTAAAATTTACCACATTATGACAAAAATCCAAGTTTGACTTTACCTTACTCCTGCAAATTGGCTTTGACTCACAATTTACCTGTTATTTACACCCATTTATTTTTTTAAATGTCTGCAGTGTACAGTTAAAATGAGTGAAAGAGGAACTCCAGAGTACCTGTGATTTATTCACTAATAGGTGAAAACATTTACTGCAGTATTTAATCCATTATTAAGAAGGATATTAGCCAGAGTTAACATATGGAACTAAAATTCTTGGATCAAAAAACCTCCCAGAAATACCACGTGGTTTTAATTTTTCTTCCACATCTGATTCAATAACACTGGTGAAAGGCACCCTCTATTAACTAGCTCATTATTTTATTCATTATTATCCAGAAACATATTTTTAATCCCTTAAAAGAGAAATTTGAGATGCAGATAGGAGCAAGGGTGGGGAACCAGCCCCAAAATAATGAAAATAAAATGAGTCAGAGTGCATGAGTGCAAATCTCTAATTCAGACTTTGTTTCCTAGCATGGACTTTCCTGTGACAGTGGCTGTAAAGACAAAGGAAGATTCCATGCTAGAGCCTCTGTAAGCCTCAAAAGGCAGCATCCCTCCTCTGGGTCTCATTGAACCTTGGCTCTCTCGAGCTGGTGTGTGCTTTAGAACTTATCATCATTTCACTAGAAATTAAAGAGGGGCACAGTTGAGCAACAGAAAACCAGATTTGGATGAAATTAAGATCAGAAATTATAATTACCAGTGTTTACTGTTCTTTAGGAAACTCATCTGAGTAGTCCCAGCTGAAAGCTAGGGAAAGGCTGAAGGCTTCATTTCAGAGACAGCAACCTGTGTGCTCTGATCCTTACAGTGATAATGAGAAAAGGTGACGACAAAAGCATATAATACCTCTCAAAAGGTACCATCTCTACAAGATGATACTCACAGAACAATAGAAACATAAACCAGGATGAACCCTAAACCAAATGGCTGATT
This sequence comes from Catamblyrhynchus diadema, assembly GCA_035047745.1. Taxonomy (NCBI): domain Eukaryota; kingdom Metazoa; phylum Chordata; class Aves; order Passeriformes; family Thraupidae; genus Catamblyrhynchus; species Catamblyrhynchus diadema. The sequence continues at coordinate 7,467,733 of JAWWMN010000208.1, read as the reverse complement.
TTAACCACATAATGTTGAGACTGAAAACAAAAGGGCACTAAATGGAAATATTTTTGGTTTTCTGTAAAGGGATTCAAATTCCTAGCATGAGCACCAGCCTTCACTAACAGTTGCAATGTGTGCAAAAGCAGAACAAATGAAGCAAAACCCCAAACATCAAGCTGGTTTTGAAGTAATTTCACTTCCCTTCTCTACAGAGTTTTCTTCAGAATGCCATACTTTCATACAGAGGTACTGCTGTGCTTGCAGTACCTCAGGGGACAAAACACAGTACTCCAGATCCCTTAAAAAATCATCTTTGCATTTATACAAGTTGGTTTTAATGCAATAAATTTCGTTTTCCTTCGCTGTTCACAAACCCAGTGGGAAGCAGAGCCACAAAGCCTCCTTTTGTCGCTGAGAAGACGCCTTGAGGAACCTCTGTGCTGCTGCCACAGCCTCTCTGACAGGTTTGAGATCCCCAAACCAGGGACAAGCTATTGTGCCTTTGCACTCAGGACATCAGGAACAGGTATTTCACAGGCAGATGATTTAGTTCTGAAGAGAGGTGCAGAAAATCTGCTTGCTTTAAAGGCTGAGGTTCCCACCAGCGTCACCACCTGTAGCTCCTCTGTGGTTAAATATTGAGCATTTTCCTCCACTGTGGATGATTTACTGAACAGCTTTCTTCAAAACTTTAGGGAGGTACACCCCAATTACTATTTGGGGTGTAGTTGCTAAGGTAGCATGGTTTAAGACATAACTATAATGTTCTCAGTGTCTGAAAAATAACACATCTCACTAAAAAGGTTAACCTGAGCTGAACCAAGCTTGTGAAAACCAGGAGTTTTTTTTTTTTTTTTTCCCCAAATACAATAATGTACTTCTTCCTCAGGAGAGTTTTGTTAGCTAAATGCAAGTATATCTCTCAGACAGCCAGGCTACATTGCTTTCTTGTTTAAATTTTTGGTTATTTTTCATTAAATATGAAAAGTATTGCCTCCTGTATAATTTCTTCAGATATTTGTTCCTTCTTCAAAACCTCTGATATATTTGTTAATATTTTACTATTAAAAAAAAAAAGACATAATAGTATAATAATTTCATGATAGAATGCTGTTTTCACATAATAAACTGCATTTCATGGTCTAGCAGACTTGGCAGGGCAAATGTTGTCAAGTGTGGTGTATCCCAGTTAACTCAACATAATATGAAATTCCATTAGGGAAAGATGCAGCCTAAAGAGAGGACATGTAAACCATACTCAGGGTGTGCAAGACACGACTCATTTATGACATTCTGGCTTAGCAAAAGCTCTTTTGAGCACCTGTGAAAAGGCTAGAGTTTTTTGTAGGATTTTGTTGAGTCAAAGGAAGAGATTTAAAGTTTTAGAGATAGGAGACAAAAGTTGGTAGGTTTTGTAAAGAGCTGTCTGAGAGGAAGTTTACCAGTGTAACTGGATTTTTTACTATCTTTTATTTGAAACTTCTGAAGGAGGAAGTGCTTATCATGAGGGGTTCATGTACACACTCCTAGAAATGTCTCACACATAATTATTCTTTACTGGTGCTATATATTGTAGAAGTACATTAACTTTCCCTATTCTTTTTGCACTGCAGCTTGGACTGGCTTAATAAAAAAAAATCCCTCCTGCTGGTTTTTAACAATTGAAAAACTTCATTTCCCCAAACAATCATCACCTGATAAGCCCTTATTTTATAAACCTAGACTTACAAACTCCACTGAGGAACAGAAGCTCTACAGAGTCCCTAATCCTGAATTTCTAAAAATTTAAGTGATCTTCTATTCATTCACACTACAACACTCTGGGCAAACATGTAGGGAGGTTGTATTATTTGCCTTACAAACACCTTTTGAGGTTTCCCACAGAATAAAGTGCTGGTGCTACACCTGCTGCACAACAATGGCAGGTTCAGATGACCCAATATTAATTATAGCCTTATTAAAGAAGAAGTCTAGGTTAATTTCAGGGGGTTATTGCAAACCAAATCATACATTGTACACACAGGGTATATACAACGCAGGCACCTGGCTTCTGTCTGCTTTTCTCTAGGAAAACAGACTAGACATGCACAAGAACTCAAGGTTCAGCCGCCATTCATCCTTAAAAACATCCAAACATCAACATGCATGGGCATCTTTACATGCACAGGTGTGGTATTTTCGGGGTCCCCTGTCGTGGGGAGGAAATGATGAATCTGACTCCATGTTCTTAGAAGGCTAATTTATTATTTTATGCTATGATATTATATTATATTATATTATATTAAAGGATGCTATACTAAAACTATACTAAAAATAGAGAAAGGATGCAGACAGAAGGCTAGGAGATAATAATGAAAAACTTGTGACTCTCTCTTCCAGAGTTCCAACACAGCCTGAGATTGGTCATTAAGTCAAAACAATTCACATGAAACCAATGAAACAATCACCTGTTGGATAAACAATCACCAAACACATTCCAAAGCAGCAAAACACAGGAGAAGCAAATGAGATAATTATTGTTTTCATTTTTCTCTGAGGCTTCTCAGCTTCCCAGGAGAAGAATCCTGGGCAAAGAGGATTTTTCAGAAAATATGGTGCAGACCTTTCCACACCCCAACCACCACATTCCAACCCAGACAAAAACTCTGTTTTCTAAACTTTATTTCATAGATCACAGCCTGGTTTGGGTTGGAAGAGATCTGAAAGATCATCCATGGCAAGGACACCTTCCACCATCCCAGGCTGCTCCAAGCCATGTCCAGCCTGGCCAGGGATGGAGCAGCCACAGCTTCCCTGGGCACCCTGTGCCAGAGCCTCCCCACCTTCACAGGGAAGAATTTCTTCCTAACATCCAACCTAAAGCTCCTTTCTCTGAGTTCAGAGCCATCTGACAGCAGCACAGAGTGCCAGCACAGCAAAGCCTGACCAGCTGACACATCTCCACTGATACAGGGCAGGACAGCTCAGACAGAGCCAACACGTGCTCTGCAATATGTTCACTGCTGGTTTAGAGCAGCACATTACACCAATGCCCCATTCAGAAGATGTCAGGCTGTGTTGGCACATGGTCACAATGTGTTGTTACATGGTAATTTTCCCCTCAGCCCAAATATCTCTAGCTCGCATTCTGGCCAGCCGCTGCAAGGTAATCCCAGGCAGAAAGAGAGAAAAAAAATCCCAAATTCGTTCCCTATTGAGTCTGTGTACAACATAAATCTGTCTCATTTTTTCCCCCTTGTGTTTCAGCTTTTTGCCTGGCTGCAAGGAGACAGAGGTATAAGAGGAATACATTAAAAAATGCTTTCTTAACACCAACCACAAATTCACCTGTCTCCTCAGTGCTGATACATTTTCCTTCAAAAGTTTGCATCCTTTGACATCTTTGCAGTCTCTCCATGTTCCTGCTGCTGTTATTCAGCAATAGATAAGAAAACTTCAAAACCTTGCTCTGCAATAATGAGATTCAAAAGAAAAGATTTTTTTTTTCCCAATCTTTCTACATAAAAAAGGCCTGAATCGGAGCCCAGCAGTGCACAAATATTACTCATGTCATTGACACTAAGAAAAGGGGAGCTGTGAATAAAAAATGTTAAAAATGAACACAAGGAGCATTGTTTGCATATCAGAAAAATTAATCTACATAGAGAAGTGTAAGAGCCTGCAATTCAGAAAGCAAAGAATTAGGACAGCCCAGCTGAGAATAATTTTCTAGCCAGTTAATTTAATTGCATAAATCATTCCTTTGTTAGCAATAAAGAGATATAATTAAAATGAGATTGCTTCTCATTTCTATTCTCTGGAAACTAAAGGAATTGATTTTGGGGAAAGCATTCTTCCAAATACCAGATTGGCAAATTACATTTACCTTTTTAGAAAGGAGAAATTATTTTGCACTAATATCATGGAGGGTTTAATTAATTATAGATCTGCCATATGATCTTAAAGAAATAATTTACTCAATGCCCACAGAACAGAAGTTTGTAAGTGAGTGCATCCCTCTGATAGATGGTGTGCAGATTTTTACAAACAGGTCACAAGTTGAACAGGTGGCTGTCAGGAGAAAGAGGAGGGAATATAATAAATGTTTAAAGATAGGGGAAGGTTTGTGAAGAGATAATAAAGCACTGCTTCCTATTTATTGGCATATACCTGGATTACTGGTCATTGAACCCCTCTGAATTGGTTTTCTTTTAAATATTGTAATGATGGTTGTTTTCTATTCACAAATCTTCAGGGCTCAATAAGCAGTAACAGGTTAATAACAGAACAACAGTCAGAGAGGAAAAAAAACAAACATAAAGCCCACCAATTAAACAGAATATTGCTTTTGCTGAATATTGCAGGGGTTGGCCACTGCCAGGCCCCTAACAGGGCTGTAACAAACACATCAGACAGAAGAAATTCTTTCCTATGAGGGTGGTGAGGCACTGGCACAGGGTGCCCACAAAGCTGTGGCTGCCCCATCCCTGGCAGTGCCCAAGGCCAGGCTGGATGGGGCTTGGAGCAGCCTGGGACAGTGGAAGGTGTCCCTGCCATGGCAGGGGTGCTGGAACAAGATGAGCTTTTAGGTCCCTGCCAACCCAAACCATTCCCTGATCCTATGACAATATACTCAGCATCCTTTGGGATCCCTGCCTTCTCTTACCACCCTCTCTTTGTAACTACTTACCATGCAGGGGACCCCAGAAACTGAAAAAATTCTGCCTCTTCCATCCCATTTTACCCCTCCAAGGGCAGCCCCTCTTGCAAAACCTGCTCAGAAGGCAGGGAGCAGAATCCATTTCCTCTCTGCTGTACCAGGACAGGGTTTCACATCCACTTTCTCCCCAAAACAGATGCTCCTTGCTACATTTTTGAGACCAGGAGCCATCTCGGGAACACTTGGGGTGCTGCCCTCTCTCTCAGTTGTCCTTTTTGTCAGGCAAAAGCTGCCACCCTTCCACCTTCCTCCACAAGAAACCCCCCTGCCACCAAGGGTTCCCACTCCCCACGGCTGGGGCTCTTCAGTGGGCAGAACAGCAGGTACAAATTGGAGTCAGGTACAAATTAGAGCCAGGCTGCTTTGATAAACTCTCCAAACAGTCACACAAAGTCTTCCACACATCTCAGGCAGAGGCTGCCCAGGATTAGCACACCTGGTAAATCCTCCCTACACACAAAAGGCGCCTCTGCCTCATAACCTCTTCCTTTTCTGTGTGCTTTGGAACAGAACAGGAGCAGCCTTGGCTCAGGAACATCATTCCCCATGGGGACCACCGTGGTGGAGTGACAGCACAGCCATCAGCAGGGACTGTGCTGTGGAGGAGACAGGTAAGGCAAGAAATGGGCTCTGCATGCAAGAGTTAAACAGCAGATAGATTAGATCTCATCAGCTGAGTTTTCCAGGAAAAGCATTGTGTTGCTATGGAAACCCCAACATAACCTGGGTTTTCCCTCCTTTTGTTTGTTCATTTTCTACAAACACTGGCCTCTCCCAGTCCTCCCCAGGTGGACTTGCAGCTTGCAAAACCAGTGATTTTTTTTTTCCTTCTAAAGCCCATTTCTCTTTGCAGGTACATTTCTCAGTGATTGCCTTTCTCAGTATCACTGTCCCAGGCTGCAGACTCTCTCTTTGCAGTAAGGACTGGTTAATGTGCTGCCCATTAGAAACTCAGCTCCTGAACACCTTGCTGTCTTTTCTTCACGGGGAAAAAGGGACAAAAGCCTCACGGTAATAAAACTTTTCAGTGAAAAACCACATGGGAACTTTATCTTGTCACATAGTTTCTCCATTTCCAGCATCTCAAGAAACAGCATTTCCTTTGGAAAAAGGAATTTTGCAGGCAACAAGAATTTGGATGTTCAGCTCCAAGTTTTCTCTTTGGTCTTATTCCCAGGTATCTCCAGCCATTTATTTTACTGTATCATAATAAGGATTGCCTTTAATGAGCCTGATGGAAACATCAAGAGAATATTTCTAAAACTTGCCCTAGATACAAGAGACCTCAGCACACAGGTGCCTTTATCTGCCAGATTTCTTTACTTTGCACCTCACAACCTCGTGATTTACACACACTTGAGCTTTTCACACTCCCTCCTAATCCCCCTGCACAAATAACAGGGAGCAGACTCCCAAGTGAAGGCTCCTTCCTCCAGAGCAGCTCCTGCTTTGGCAGCATCAAGGGTCACATCCTTAGATGGAAATATATGTCAGTAAGCTTGAACTTGCAGCTTACCTGGTGCTGGCTAGTCCTAGAATTTATGAAAGCTGAAAAGCTGTTATCCTGAAGCTGAAGATTCAGCAGGTTTTCCTTTGGCTTCCTCAGCAGAGCTGTGGCAGGAATGGAACATGAATCCAGGGCCACTCTCTGTGCCAACATCCCCACCAAGTGGCCAGCTCCCAGCTCATCCCTCTGCCCCAGCAGCTGAAAATAGGAAAATACAAACCTGGCTCGCCTACTCTCACCCCAAACCTACAAAAGCTGACTTTTCAGACAGCTCTGAAGATCTTTCCAGCCACACTCCGGAGTAAAGGCAAGCGAGGAGTGATAAAAAGATTTCCTTCTATCCCTTAAAAGGTGTGCTGTTAACCCATTTTCCACCTTAGCCACTGTTATTTTTTCTGCTTGCAGAATTTAAAAACTTGTGTACAGATAGGTTATTGTTAATAACTCCACACATTTCAAACAAGTGTGGCCAGCCCAACTTGCTACAAGCTTTATGTTGTATATGAAATACTAAAGTACACACACAAAAGAAAAAATAAAATTAAACTACACTTTTAAACAGTAGCTAAGGCAGAAAGATTTTTTAAAAAAAAGCAAACCAAAAAAAAACGAGAAAATTTTGACAAACACTGCCCTCTTGAGGGAAAGGGAGCTGTATTGCCTCAGCAAAACCATTCTCCCTTCTCTGCTCTCCAGGCCACACTAAACTCCCCCCACTACCTTGCCATGTGGTTCAAGGTGGGTATAAGTTTTTGACAAGCAGCAGTAGGAATTAATTCACACCTAGGAATCAATTATCTCTAGATAAATCATACCTTAGTTATGATTTATAAGTATTCTATGTACAAATAAGCAACAGTGAAAGCACAAGAACCTATTGGAAATACAAAAACCTGGAAATCAAGAGTTTTTTTTTCTTCATGAATTGCAGCGTTTTATTTTACCCAAAATCTCTGAGAGCAGGAACCAGACTGCAGCTTTTTCTTTTTGTCCTGCAAATTCCTCATCAGTGGGATACACAAGCATCATCTCTCTAGCCTAAGAATCTTGATCTGCTGATTGGAATAATCCCCTGAAGTATCTGTTGGAAGGTTTTGGGAATCTCTTTCCCCAACCAGTTTTTATAAGGAAGGAGATGCTACTGTAGTATTTCAGAGTGCACTGGTGGCACTCAGGGACAAGGTTCAGTGGTGGAGGGGGCAGTGCTGGGTTAATGGCTGCACTTCATCTTAGAGGAGTTTTCCAACCTAAACAATTCTGTTACAGTGGGAAAATTAAAAAAATTTTAAAAAGCTTAAAGCAAAACTTTAGAAGAGTCGGATGCCTCCATAAGAGCTCTAGAAGGAACAAGCACCTGCCCTTCCTAACTGATTTGCTAGCACCTCTAGAGATGAATTAAAATTTTAAAGATGGCTTGAATCATCCTCCTCCTTTCATCACAAAAGACTGCTCATAGCACATTCCTACAAATGTACAGAGCAACATTTTTCAACTGAAACCTTATGCCAAGTCAGTTAGGGGAGTAGAAAGACCCAAGAGAAAAAGGGTTCAATATCTTTAGATCAACTAGTGTAAAATTAACATTTTATTTTTCCAAATAATGAAAACCACTCACAAGTTAAGGTACAAAACATCAATCTATATTTAAGAGCATCCTAACACAGACTGATGAACACAGGTGAGGGTTCAATACCCCACAAAGCAGACACAATGAGTTCAAGCATTGAGAGGGAGTGTACTGTTAACTAAAATGATATTAAAATGGTACTTCTGAGTGCTTACAGTTCCAAATATTTATGATGAGAGTAATTTGGCATTTAGATGGATGCTACTGCTCTGTCAGGATTTCATCTTAATTAAATAATGGTGGTGGAGCATCACCTGTTACTGACTTATCGTGAACATTCAAGCCAGACCAAGGCACCAGGTGTTCCCAGATCAAAATCTGCAGAACAGTTTCTACAAATGCAGGGTTCTGTCCAAAATGTTGAGCAGTTTGGTGATAGCAACACTTGCAATATTACCACTAAAACCAAGTGCAGACTGAAACACAAGAAACTGAGTGTTTTCTTATCCACATCAGCAAGCTCATGACATCAGGATCAGCCTGGAAAGCTAAACATGTTCTGACATGGTTTGAGAAAGCTGGATTGGCCTGGAATTATTATCCCTCCCATGCAAAGCAGGAGCCCTTGAGTTCAGGTACGAGCACAAACACAATGAAAGTAGAACACAAGTTCAGACAGGCTTAAGAAGCATCTACAGAAGATTGAATGCTGAACAGCCCTTCCCTTATTTCATCAATTTTTTCTGCTCTTGAGGCTGCAGAAGTCTTTACTGCCTTAAGGAGAGATTCATGACACTTGTCCAATACAGCCTTCAAAATTAGGTGTATTTCCTGGAAAGAGAAAATAAAGAAGGGAAGAAAAAAATCCATCAGCAAAGTTAAATCTTTATCAAGCACCAATGTCAAGTGAGTGGTCTGGTGGACTCAAATGATTTCAAGGGTGTTTCATCCATGGCTTAAGAAGCAGCATTCAGCAGCATTAAATATTCACAACACACAGGGGAGGCAGCTTAGAGTATCATTGCACTGTCCACATTACAACAGGAATGTTAGAAGATTTTTGGGGGGTAAAAAAAAAACCTCACCTTGGCTTTTGTTGCTTTTTCTTCAGCATCATCCTTCAGCTGCTCAATTTTGTCCTTTTTCTGTTTGATTTCCTTGCGAATGGCCATAACTTTGTCATACACAGCACCCCTCTTCTCCTGGACTTTGTTAAAATGTCTAAAGGTGAGAGAAAAAAAAGTTAGTACTGAGCTCCTTCCAGATGAAACTGAAGCCCACCACAAGCAAACCGTGCATTTTATGAGCATAAAACCAGCAGCTTCCAGAAGCAATGATATATAGAATTGACTTTCTCAGAAATTAATGTGATTTTTAAACTAGAACAACTTAGGTACAAGAAGTGAAACTCATACTTAGCAGGAGCCCATATGAACTTCCCACCTCAAGGACATTTCTTTTATTCACCAACAAAAAGTCTTTTCTTCAACCAAGGTTACCTCCCTTCCCCTCTTGCTTATCAAAGCATTTTATTTTATCACTCAAGGGAAATACCTGACACATTAAAAACAGAACTAGGCAGCAACTTTTGATGAAAAGGAGCATAAGATTATGTTGCTTTCATTGCTAAATTAAAAGCTGCTTCTCACAGAATCATTTAAGTTGGAAAAGACCTCTGAGATCAACCTATGTCACTTTGACCATGGCACTTGGTCTTTCCTTGAACACCTCCAGAGGCAGTGACTCCACACCACCCTGGGCAGCCCATTCCAAGGTCTAATCACCTTTCTGTCCAGAAATTCCTCCCAATGCCCAACCTATTTTCCTCCCAAATAATTTCTTTTAGCTGGCACAATACACTAAGTGCCACTCTGCACACCACAGAAACCTCAAGCCTGACTAAATCTTACTTGACTCTCCCATCCATGTGCAAGCAGCTCCCTTCCACCACAGCCAATAATGTTCCATGTTCCCTTTCCTCTCTATCTGTGTAGATGAAAATTGTTTAAAAATCAATTTTCTCCCTAAAAGCTCAGCACTAAGCTCACAGTGAAGCCAGGACCTTCCAGGGCTGCAGTTTTTGGTGCTGCCTTCAGCATATGGGAGGAAGGAATAGGGGCTGAGAGGCTTTGATCAAATGACACTTTTCCTTTTGTTTTAGAAGCATCATGTCAGGATAATGCTCCTCTGAGATGCGAGCCCCATTTCCCCATGGGTCTTGAACATCTTTGATAATGAGCAAAAGTGGCAAGGGAAATTATGAAAAATTCATGAAAGGCAAATGGGGCTTTGTTGAAGTCTGATAAGTTGGAAAATTATCCCAATGTGACATTCTCTTTAAGAAGATAAAAGAATCAAGAATAAGCATTATAAATTAAATTAGTGCTCCAATAAAAGAATTGCTGTCAAGTCACATTGCAATTATTGATTTGAGACCCCAAATCCCTGCCTGCAGCATTCCTGGTCTTCATACAGAGCTGTCCCACACTGCTCATTTTCCCCTCAGTGCTAAGCTGTGTGTTTGCAGCAGCCATGGACTTTGGCAGCACATAACAAAGACATAAAGCAGCATCAGGCAGAAACATCAACCCCTCCATACTCGAGCACGGTGCACTTGTGCTGCTCAATATCTTCACGCATCTTTTTGAGCTGGATCTCAGCTGTAGCAAGCTTCTCATGTTTTGCAGTCACCACTCTCTTCAGGGACATTTCATCTATCTTGGCCTTTTTCAGCTCTACCTGAGAACTCTCAAGTTGGTCCTCCAGATTTCTGGCCTAGAGTACAGAAGTATAGAAATGAAATAGAAATAAATTAAATGGGGGCAGGAAATTATCAAGACAGCATAGCCTGTAAATGTGCTAAGATTACAACTAGCTGGCTGCTTTTTGAAGATTTGATTGCCAGCTCCTTCTCCCAGTTCCCTGGTCTTTATCTGATTATAAATACATCCAAATGGACAAGGCCCCCTTCCTCAGGATGACTTTCAGAAGTGACTTTGACTTCTGCTATAGCTTTTTGCCAAGCCTCATTTGAACACATGCTATACAAATACCCAAAAAGACTCCATAACATTTTTCAATTGCTCCTAACAACTGCATTCTCCCAAAACCTAGTGGCAAATAGCAAGGCACTGTATTGTGACAAACATTTCATCAGAGAATGTCTGGCTTAGCAATATTAATAAATTTAAAGGCACTTAAGACATGACTCTTCCTGATGTAACAATTTTTTATTCTTAGTTTCCACTCTCAAGGCAGAAGAAACTCGATTTCACTTTTCTTTTCCCATCATTTCCTACCAACAACCCCAAGACAGCTCCAACTATTTTAGGTCAGGTTTCTATGGCAACAAAGCCTTTGACTATTCAAAGTGGTCAATAGCTAGTGCATAGTACATTAGCTAGTGCCACCCAGCAAAGCAGCAGCAATGTTTTACTGACATTTTTAAGAAAGAATTTGGAAACTTCAAAATGTCATTCTTTACAGTGAAAAGGAAAGAGGGGAACATTGCTTAGATATCAAACTCTCCCTAACAGGATATAATTTGGATAATACAGACCTCTGATGATACACTGGCCAGTCTCTCCACATTTTCTCCCTGTATTTCCATCTTCTTTTGGTATAACTGCAATTCCACTTGACATGATGGCAGAACCTCAACTACATCTCTATAACCTTCATATTTCTCAGTAACTTCTTGCTTTAAATAGAGAAAAAGAATATCAATAAACAGCTTTAGAGTTCTTTTATATAGAATTAAAGCATATTGAATTTTGAACCCTCCCCTCATTGTTTAAAGACCTAAGAAGTAATATTTAAGAGGTGGTGAAATGAGCTCTTCATAAAAAATATAAGGCATTTATTCGGAAGCACAGAAATAAAGGTGACATACAAGTGTTTTACACTGAATTAATCAGTAATCAACTTTTTCCAAGAGCTTTAAAAAAAAAAAAAAAAAAGCTGTGCATTGAAGAAATTCTACACTGGTAAAACAAGAGCTATGTAAAGCTTCGTACCTGAAATTACAGCAATTGAGTTTACACCTTTGGAACAAAAATAACCTTCAGAGGCAAAGTGCAAACCACTGAAGTGTGAGCAATCTCAAACCCCAAAAGTGAGTGGATATTAAAATTAAAAAATAAATAAATAAACCTAGGAGGGAATCCAGTGTTCAGCCTATTAGTGAAGACAGCCATCGATTCCAGAAACAGTGAATAACAACAGAAGCATTATGAAGCACACGTTCTAAATACAAGGGTATTTGGGAGCTGACAAAATATTGTCTCCTCTGGAGAGCAAACAGCCAAACAGATTCAAGAGTTCAACACCTGATTTCACAAGTGACTGCAATCTTGCTTTTCAAAAGGAAAAAAACAGCCCATCAAAAATACACCATCACCTCTACCACAAACCTTCAATTTTCTGAGGCTGTGATTTCATTTCAGACCAACCACTGTCCTGCTGGTGGTTTTACCATCACTCAAGAAGCAGCTCTAGATGATGACAGTCCAGCAAAACATGCTTTTTCTAACAGAATACCTCCTTGTGTGGACAGAGGAAAACCTCACCTTAGATCTCTTCAATTTCTTAATAGTCTCTTTCATCATCTCGTTGTAACTTTTCCGTTCTTCTGGACTCTCCACAATTTTAGATTTCAGCTGCTCTTGTTCTTCTTTCAAAGTAGCCAGAGACACTTTGCACTCATTCTAGTTAATGACAAAAACACTTTCAATATTAGTGATCAGGTGAACAAAGAGGAATTGTGTAGCAAGGTTTGCCATGGTCTTATGACTAGACAGGTTCTTTGGTGTGTAGCCATTCCTCATTAGGAAGCTCTAAAAATAACATTCCAAAACAAAGCAATCAACAGCCTATTTTGCTTCCCACATTTGCTTACAGGGGTGCAGAAGAACAGCAGTTAACTGGTGTTTTCCACCAAGAGCCTGCCAGCTAATCCTAGAATGGTTTGGGTTGGAAAGGACCTCAAAGATCATCTCATTCCAACCCTCTGCCATGGGCAGGGACACCTCCCACCAGACCAGGTTGCCCCCAGCTCCATCCAGCCTGGCATATTGCCACAAACTCTCTCCCTCAGAACTCCTGACCTAGGGATACTGAGGCAGTGACTGCAGCATTCCAGAGCCAGCTCTGTCACGCTGGGAGAACAGCAACAAGTTCAAAACCTCCTGTTGTGCCTCATTAGCCCACTCTATGTATGCAAGGTAAACCCACAGCACCTCAGAGGTCCAGATTTCTAGTGACTTAATTCCAAGAATAATCTGATCCTAGAAAGAGAGATGATTTCTCAGTTGATCTGCTGCCAGCACCTATATAGAGGTGTACTCACCAGTTTTTGGGTTCTCTCAGCAATATCTGTCTTCTTTTGAGAAGTCACTTCTTGCAAAGCTGTCTGAAAAAAAAAAAAAGCACCAAGCTTTCAACAAGCATCTCCTACAGCTGCTACCGTCCTTATCCTTCTATCATAGATCTGTTCAAAGGAGAAATCCCATTTATGGGTCCTTTGGAATGCCATAACCAGCAGAAAAAACTGCAATCCGTAAGATTTCAAACACAGGAAAGGAGAATTTTGTCATCAAAACCACTGGAAGCATGAGGGAGGCAGCCAGCAGTGGGTAACTAGGAATAGGGATAAGAGATTGGCCATCCCTATTCTCATTGACCCTGGCAGTATTTATACCCCCACAACTTTCTTTGCCAGGGACTCTGTTCTTCAGGGAAAAATATAATTTAACATAAAGTCCCAAATAATACTCAAACACAAGGTTAATAATGCAAATAGCAGAGACATGATTTGACAAAACAAAAAAAATCCTGACCATAGACTGTTATTTTCTTTCTCCCAAAGGAGCTAAAAAAGTTATCCATGAGACCTGAGAGGAAAGTTTCCTCTGCTGAAAAGTTACCCCTGCAGTTAACCCTATTCTTTTTGCCAGGCATTCCCTTGGATGATCCTTCTTAGGCCTCATTTCTTGCCATGGCCCAACTCCAGTTGCAATTCTTGGAATTGAAATAGAAAACAAAGAGGAACATCCCTGTGTTCCTGTTTGGAAGTGTGACGTTCATCTCCCAAGTCACTGTATAAATGCATTTCAAAAAAAAAGAGTCAACTATACCTTTGTATTCCCCAAGTCTGATTTAAAGCACATTTCACATTCCTTACAGTGAAACAAAGAGGGGTCCAACAGCATTTTGCTAAAATGGCCACTGTTTTAAGAAAAGTCCCTTTTATCCACTGAGTTAAAGGGAAGGGAATAAGACCAAGAGAAGTGAGGGGCCCACAGCAGGTTTTCAGAGAAATACAGAACAAGGTCCTACTTGTTTCCGACGATAGTCCTGCCTCAGCAGCTGCTCCAGCTCCCGAATGCTCTCTGTGAGCTGCTTGATCTCTGCCTCATGTTCAACTGGGACTGTGCTGAGGGAAAAATAAAGATATTGGGCAGTTTCAGCATCATTATAGTCCAGTCAGAGTACAGCAGATAAAACCATCACTGCCTCCACAGTTTACAGCCAGTAACTTCAGTCATCAGAGCAAGACAGTCTCAAATGAATAGATTGTATTTTCCTTTGCTTGTAAGATTTTGCAGTTGAAGCATAATCTAAAGAGCTATTTTGGCAAGAAGCAGCACAAACATAGAGGACTAAGTTTAAAGATCATGTTAAGCAAATCATGAAAGTACAACACTCCTACCAATTTTGGTGGTGACTTTCATTTATGAAATTTGCATATTACCTGTCATACCAATAGTTTATATTAGTGTAGACCTATCCCAGCTAGGGAACCCCCTGTGTAGCACACACCAAGAGCAGCTGTCAGAAAAAAAAAAAAACACTGTTTTGAAAGCTCTCTTGGAAACCAGCCATTTCTTCATCCTATTATCCACAAGCAAAAACAAAACTTAATGGTGCAAAGACACAGGCAGTAGGGCTAAATGGCCTGAAAAACAGAGATTGTGGCAAACATGTCAAATAACTAAGGAAGACAACTTTACTCGTGTATTAAGTTAAAGATGAGCTTCCTCCAGCTGTTGAAGGGATAAAGACACATCACTAAAAGGTAAGTAAGAACAAAAAGTCTCAACCTAGTTCTCCACATACAAATACAGGATTCCCTCAATGCAACCATACACTGTAAAAGTTTTTGGGGGTTTTTTTCTCTGCTAGCAGGGAATAAACCCCCTCAGCTCCCTCTCATCAGACTTGTGCTCCAGAGCCTTCCCAGCTTCATTGCCCTTTTGTGGACACACTCAATGTCCCTCTTGTAGTGAGGGGCCCAGAACTGGATGCAGCACTCAGGGAGTGTCACAGGGGGATGGTCACTGCCCTGGTCCTGCTGGCCACACTTGCTGATACAGGCCAGGTGCCATTGGCCTCCTTGGCCACACTGCTGGATCTTGTTCAGCTGCTGTCAACCAGCACCCCCAGGTCCTTTTCTGCTGGGCTATATTCCAGCCCCTCTGCCCCAAGCCTATAGCATTGAACCAAGTTATTATGACCCAAGAATGGGGCTCTGCACTCAGACTTGTTGAGCCCCACACAACTGGCCCACTGATCCAGCCCGAGCAGGAAAGGCGAGCAGTGCACCTCACAGTGCTCACTCCACACACTCACTTCAGTTTCTCCAGCTTCAGTGTTGCCTCCCGATTCACAGCCTCCAGGTGTTGGTTTTTCTCCATAGCTAATTTCTGCAAGTTAAATATTTAATTTTAGAGAAGTGTGGTTTCTCTCTGGGCTTTTATTAGAGCCTTGCTCATCGTTATTTCACATGAAATGCACCTTCTCTGAACTACTGAGACATTCAGAACAGAAGCCACCTCCTACCCAACTTTTCTCAAAATGGTACAAGGTGTCAATCCTTCACTTACCAGGCTGAAGTATCCAATAATTAATTGTAAGGGGAAATATATATATATACGTATATATCTAGTAATAATAATGTATAATATATAAAAAATATATATTATATATAATATATATTTTTTATATATATATGTAATATTTCTTTTCCCCTCATTATATTGGAGGAAAAAAAAACCCTTTCAGTAATACCCAAAGTAATAATCAGCACCTTCCTGAATTACTTGGCTACATTTAACACCCAACATGTTACAAAAACCTGTAGTTAAACTGCAGTCTTCACGCTCCTGGTTCTAGGTTAATATCAGTTATACTTTTATAGGCATCTGGAATAAATCAGCACCTAATCTTACATAGCTCTGTTGCAGCTCCAAGTAGGCCTCACGCCGGGATTCCCTGAAGTTCACAAAGTTGAGGATGCCACTCAAGAAGCGAACTGTCCTCTTGGTCTCTGAAACAGGAATTGCAAGAGCACACTGAGCTGGTTTCCAAAAGCATTGCAATTGCTTCCAAAAAGTTGGGCCAAGTGAATTTCAAGGAGACAGAAATTACAAAACACAGTCCAAATTAGTTCTTCCCCCACTCAGCTTGCAAAGATTTTAGACTACACAAAAACCAGCACCAAGCTGGTTACCAACACTTAGCAATTCTGTGTAATTTAACAAATGAATAGTGGCACCTGGAGAAAAGGCTGTTAACACACAGCCTCCCATTCCAACAGAAGCCAGGGAGAAAAGAGTGTCAATCTTGAACTACAGCTCTGAAGAGAGAACCTCTCTGTAGCTATCAGCCAAACTGAAGGCAGCAATTTGAACTGCAGGCACTTTCTGTCCTTATACCAAGCACTTTCTGAAAGATGATTACAAAAGCTCTAAATGGCTTAGACAAGACAGATCCAGAAGTGAAAGATTTCTTCAGAGCAGCACTTTCCAAGCTGTGTTGTGGCAGAATCACAACTGGGTACTGAAAGGAGTGGAGCACAGGCATAAGAAATCCTAAAGCATTCCAGAGCTGTCAGGGTAATTTCCATCCCCATCTATTATTACATTGTCATAAGTATGTCACAGCTCATCTCCGGACCAGCAGCTCAACAGATTCACAGCATTCAAAGCTGCCCTCAGTTACTGACTGCACCAGCCCACATAAGGAATAAGCGCTGTCCACTAGAAGCAGCTTGTTTAAGGGTCAGAAGAGCAACCAGAGGGACACTTCTCCACACTAGACACCCATCTGGCTATGCCCAAGGAGAAAAAGCACCTGGAATACCAAGCAGCACCCAGGAAACACAAGGATTACAAGGCACTTGCTTACTTGGGTTTAAAACATCAGCGATTTGGAAGTCACTGATCCGGCACATGGGCAGCAAGCGCTCCCTGCAAGGAGAACAAAACACAACCTCAGCTGCAGTGCCTGTGACTCAGGTTCTGTGACCATGGCTCTGTTCTTGTCCTGTACCCGTTTGCTGCAAAATAGATCTTGTCCTCTCAACCCAGAGCATCAGCCCAGCAAGCACAAGGCAAGCATCTTCTACTTACATGTGGATATACAAGTTACAGACAGGTAGAAAGCCTTCATGGATCTGTGGGTACATTATGTCAACGCTGAGTGGCATCTAAAGAGTAAAAAGAGTAAAAAGAGAGTCAGTGCATAAGTAGAGAATATTTAAAACAAAAATTATGCAGCATTTTCCACAGCATAAAGTAATTCTGATAGATTAAGAACACTGAGGATGATCTTCCCATCCACAGGGAATGCATATTAAAGACTGAAAATGTCAACAAAGTAAAAAACACACTTTTTTAAGGGTCAACTTTGGCTGGGAAAGACAAAAAAAACCAATAATAACTAAAGCAGCAACATTACAAGCTCAGGAACTGAATCTAAACTCTGTTTTATTTACTTCATGACTCGTGCAGCACAACATTATACAGCTACCAGCAAGAAGCTCCTTCTTTAAACACCCCAAAATTGACACACTCAGCTTTTTCATGGAGAAATCAGGAGGAGAATGTGGAGACAGTGGTACACTGTCCCCTTTCCCTGACATTTTAAACCTCACAGCACAGCGCGGCAGCTGCTGGCACTGCCTGGGAAGAACAGAGTTACCTTGTGCACATAATACTCTTCCCTTTTAGTTTATCCAGAAAAGCCATGACACAAAACCATTTACTCTCACTTTCAAGGATCAGCTCTTGCCTACCAGAGACAGTAGGTAAATTAACTGTTAGTCAATTTAGGTATCAGCCTCTCCTCACTTTCCTCTCAGTTAATGGAGGAGTGGAGATGATCAAATATAAAAAATAACATTTACATTCCTTCCAGATCAGTCCAACCTCCTCTAGCAGGAGCCCAGGATGGATTTTCAAGGCATGGTGTCCCTCCAAAACCTTGCCCACTCCCTCCTGGACCTTACAGACATTTCTGGCACCCTTAGCATCCCAAAGAACATGTAAGTCCAATATTTTTTTCACATCCCACCACCCCTGCCACAGGCAGCCCTACCATGTAGGCGTGCTCCAGTCGGATCCCACACACTTTCTGCAGGATTCTCAGGTAAATCAGGTGTAAAACTTCAAGCTGCAGGAAGAGAGGACATGAATCAGGATTCCATATGTTTGATTACTCAGGGCTCCCAGGCCAGGCCATGAAAGCATTCAGTTTTTAACACATGAAGGCTGAATTCACTGGCCCACCACGACAACCAAGTTTCACTTTCAACATTTTGCAGTTCAAGCGTTACTTGCTGATACTTTAATTTTAAGGGGCAGCAGTCAGCTCGGGCAATTACAGCCCTGACTGTGTGTGTCTGGTATTGGTTTTCATTACACTGCTGCTTGCTGAGCAGTATCCAGTCCAAACAATGCAAAAAAACCTAAAAAAGGTCACAGAAATGATAATCCTGTAGCAACAAGTGCCCTTCATTAGATTATTAAAATTAAGATGAAAAAAAATCATCTACAAGCCATACAATTATTCATTTATAGCACTAATCTATGATCAATTTTGCTTCTTAAAAATCATCTAAACAAGCAGGGCCAGACATATTGTAAGGGGAAAGATATAAATATATATATATGTGTACACACACACATATATATATATGTGTCTATATATCATATATAAAAATATATATATATACACGTAATATTTTTCCCCCAATATATTGGGGAAAAAAACCCACCGTTTCAGTAATACCCAAAGTAATAATCAGTACCTTCCTGAATCACTCGGCTACATTTAACATCCCAACATGTTGCATAAACCTGAAGTTAAAGCACAACCTTCAGGCTCCTAATTCCAGGTTAATATCACTTATACTTTTATAGGCATCTGGAATAAAACAGCACCTAATCTTACATAGCTCTGTTGTAGCTCCAAGTAGACCTCACGCCGGAATTCCCTGAAGTTCACAAAGTTGACACCACGGCGCTTCCCGGCAAGGCCCGAGGAGAGCCCCGAGACCACCCCAAGCCCACCCCCAGTCCGTTCCACCCAACCCCGCGGTCACTCAGGCCGGCTCAGCGCGTCCGTCCCACACGGGAGCCGGCGGGGCACGGAGCCGCCCCGCGCTCCCCTCACGCACCCTGGGGTTGCCGAACACGTCGCCCTTGACCAGGTTGCGGGCCTCGGCGCCCTCCAGGATGTGCGAGCGGAGGCAGCTGATGATGTCGTCGGGGCTGTAGCGGGGGAAGGTCATGGTCTCCATGGCGGCGGCGGGGACGTGATGGGGACGCGGCGGGGACGTGATGGGGACGCGGCGGTGGCGGGGACGCGGCGGTGGCGAGGACACAGCGGGGACACAACGACGGCACCACTACGCGCCCGCTGCTTGAATCCTCCGCGCCCCGCCCCCGCAGCCTCGCTGACCTATCAGAGATAGTATCGTCATCGGGAGGCGGGACTCGGCGCGTTCCCGCCCTCTCCTAGCCTATCAGCGGCCGCGTTGTCGTGGTGGGCGAGGTTTGTCAGGCCCCGCCCCGGCGCGGCCGTTGGCCGTGAGGGGAAGGGTGGGGTGAGGCGGCTGCGTCCCTGCGGAGCTGTCTGGCGGGGCTGGCACGGCTTCTGCAAGAGTCATAAAATCCCTGGAAGGAGCGTTAAAGTTCATCTCGTTTTCCGTCTGATATGAGCAGGGACACCTTCCACTATCCCAGGTTGCTCCAAGCCCTGTCCAGCCTGGGCTTGGACACTTCCAGGGATGGGGTAACCACAGCGTCTCTGGGCAACCTGTGCCTCATCACCTTCCCAGGGGAGAATTTCTCCTTAACATGCACTCTAAACTTGCCCTCTTTCAGTTTAAAGCCATTCCCCTTGTTCTTTCATTACCTGCCCGTGTAATAAGTCACTCTTCCTTATTTCCAAAAACCCTTTAGGTGAGATCTCCCCAGAATCCTCTCCAGGCTGCACAGCCCCAGCTCAGCCTGTACCCACACCAGAGTTGCTCCAGCCCTCTGAGCATCTTCATGGCCTCTCTGGATCTGCTCCAACATCTCCACATCTTGTGCCAAGATACCCAGACCTGGACATGCTACTCCACATGGGATAAAACCTCCTGGCTCCTGGAAGGAGACAAAGCTAGCCCAGCACTGCACAGGACTCTTGCCTAACCAGTACCACCCCTTGCAGTGTGACACTGTGAAAAATGCCAATTTTTTTTTTAATTTTAAAAGTTTTTAAAATTTTAAAAGTTTAATAGTAATAAAATGGTTATGAAAATAGTAATATAATTAGAGTAATAAAAATTTGGACAATTTGGATTAGGATTATATGAGACAATAGAAACAAAGAGTTACAGACAGTCTGGGTACCTCTTTCTGGGCAAAATAAGCCCGAAAAAGGACCCACGTTAACAGAGGATTAACCCTTAAAAGCAACAGCCTGTTGCATATTCATACACCTCATACATGATGCATTAATTCCATTCAAACACAGGATTCTGTCTGGTCATCTTCAACTTCTTCCTCTGAATCCTGACGGTGTCTTCAGAACTGAGCGAGGCAGGAAGAAGTTAATTTCTTCTGATAATGGAGCAATAAATTCTGTTTCTCTGAAAGATTCAGGTGTCCTGTGGCTGCTATCTCAGTGCGAGTCCTTTCTTTAGAAAAAAAAGTATCTTACATAGCATAGTTTCTATTTTAACCTTATGTTATAACCTAAAACTATATTTATCACACTACTTAAGAACATTAATACAGCATAACTTTCTAACACAACACATATAATATTCATTTGAATATTTGTGAAAAGCCAGTTATAAAATACACATTTTTCACAACACCATTTCTGATAAAGTTTGGGCTGTTCACATTCTCACCACAAAGTTCTGATGCTCCCACACCACGCACAGCTTCCCACACCTCCACCCAGCTGGAATCAGGCCACCAAGGTCACAGCAGTGTCCCCGAAAACAGGCAGCTTCTGCAAGCCACTGACACCACGGAGGTGTCACCTGGCACCGAGTGTGAGACAGAGATGCTCCAGCCACTGTTCCACACTTGCCCTTGTAAAAGCCAGGCTCGGTTTCCAGCTGGGCACTCTGCCAAGGGCTCAGGTGAGCCACAGAGTGCTTCCCGACAGCCTTGCAGCGGGACACTTCCTCGGCATGGCTGGCAGAGCAGTGCAGCTGCCATAGGGCTGCTTGCAGTCCATGAAGGGCTAAGCGGCCTGGAAGGTCTCAAATCATGTTTCCTTCAGGTAGCCCATGGTCCCTGAGCCTCGTGTTTCTTCTGGGGATGGCATCCCAGGGGATCAGCTGCCCGAGTAGGTGTAGCTGTCAGTACCTGGAGGTGAACTGCACCGGGCAGCAGCTGCAGGAGTTCCCTGTGAACATCCCTCTGGACACCAGGCAGCTGATTCTGGCAGCAAACAACGTCTCGTACCTGCCGCCAGTGGAATTGAGCTTCCTGGCTGATTTGGTCTATCTGGACTGCAGAAAGAACCTCTTGGGGGATGACCTGGATTTCACTTTCATTGGCGTGGCCAGGCTCGTCTATCTGGACCTCAGCTTCAACAACCTCTCCCAGGTCACCTTCAGCACCTTCTCCCACCTCCTCAGCCTGGTGGTACTGAAGATCTCGGACAATCCCAACCTTGTGACCATTGAGAAAGATGCTTTTGCCAACAACACCTGGCTGAGGCACCTGGATGTGAGCCGGACAGGCTTGACCTTCCTGGACACCAGCACCATCCGGGACCTGCCCAACCTGAGGCTTCTGGGGCTCAGTGACAACCTGTGGCACTGCAACTGTTCCTTTTTGGACTTCATCACCTGGATGATGGAGAGCAATGTGCATTTTCCAGGTGAGGGCTGTGTGAGCACAGATGTGTGTGGAACAGAGAGAGGCCTCTGTTCTCCTTCCCAGAAGTTCAGTTCACAGGGCTGCCTCCTTCCCAAAAGTTCAGTTCACTGCATGCCATTTTCTGCTGTCACACAAACCAGGGATGGGAGCAGCTGGGTTACACACATGAAAAATCCCTCTTGTTCACATCCCCAGGGCAGTCAGGGAGGTGTAGTGTGCAGCTGGGACACTGCTGCTTCCCTAAAACACCTGGATCAAGCCTCAGGTGTCCCTGTGCCTACACAGCACCCCATGGCTGCAGCACCAAGAACAAGGAGCCCCACACAGCTCCAGGGAGATGTGCGCTGGGAAAATCATTGCTGTGAATTTCCTGCCTTGTCTCCACCCCAAAGTCAGCTGTTGCTCTTCATATTGAGAGATTCTGTAACTGCGCCTTGGAGAGGCTGAGGGAGGGCAATCACCAGTTCCCTTTCCCATAAAAACACTGGTCCCAAGGGTGATGTTTTGCTTTGCAGCTGCAGCACATGGACTTAGCTTTTCCAGACTGGAAAGAGACACAGCACAGCACACATGAACAAGAAAAGCTTTGGTTTCAGTAATGCAGGGCACAATGGTGAGAGAGAGCTGCAAGAGAGAAATTGGTTGAGAAAGTCTGTCCACTGAATAAGAGAGGGCTACAAAAGAGCCCAAGGGGGAAAAAAAGGAAGGGCAGCTGGAAGCTGGTGTTAGGACAGAACTGAATTAAAGATGTCTCAGGGTCTTTATTAGATGTAGTAAACTCCTTATAGACAATAAAGGGTTTCTTTTTCCACATACAGGCAATTATGGGACAGTGGAATAAAGTACAGCTCTCAGCAGTGAGATTGGAGATAACCCACTGAACTCTGCAACAGGAGAATAAAGCTCATTGCAGGCTGTTGGGGAGGGGAGGAGTGGGAAATGCAGCCTTAAACTGAGGGTTGTTCCAGGCCAAAGGGATGCTGGGACAGAGCCCTGGAATCTGCTGCAAGCAGACCCCAGCCTGGCCTTTAGCAAGGCTCCTGACCTTCAGAAGTATCTGTGAACAGAGTTTTGACACAAAGCTGCCCAAGTTTGGATGGATTTGGGTGACAGAGAGATAAAAGCTCTTCAGTTTTACTCAGGAGCAGTAGTGAGATCAGCATGAACAACATCACTCAGCCATATACAATACAGTGTAATGCAATAAAATTGCCCTCCACCACTCCCATTCCATCCCATGCATGGAGCAGTGCTCCCTTTCCCTCAGGCTCTTCCATCCTGTCCATCCAGGATGTCCCCACCACAGTGACCATGTCTGTGGGGTTCAAAACCCACAGAGGATGGCTGGGGGCACACCCTGCACCACAATGATCCTTCACTAACTTGAAAGGGAGCAGGCAGCATCTGCTTTATCACTGCAGATATTGCAATATGACAGGGAATGGTTGTTATTTCAGTGGAACTGAATCATTGATGAGTTGCCTCACAGAGCAGGTAAGGCTGTGCCTGACTGCAAACCACCCTCCTTGTCAAACCCACAGCAGCCTCATTATTCCAGCATAATTTAGGCTGTATCACTTCAGAAGGTGTTTGAGATTTAAAAAAAAAACAGCAAACACAGGTGCTCTTATGTGAAGATGAAAGTGCTCAATCAGCAGAGATGAGGAGGGCAGGGACAGCAGTTTGCCACAGCGGCATAATCCAGTGGGCAATATAATCCTATGGAGCCAACACTGCAAAAAATATTCTGGCAACGTGGGAATTGTGGTTTGGCAAGGGTTTAGCACAGGTTTGGCATGAGTTTGGCTGTCAGATTTTGCCCAAGGCATGGAGGGGAGGGCATGAAGTCTGCAGCTATTTTGCAGGCTTTTAGCAAGCACTCCCATAATTTTTCTACCAGCACTCTTATTCATTAAATTATGATACAGGCTAGAGAGTCCTGCTTCTGCTCATCTCTCTGCAGATGCTGACAACATCACCTGCTACACCCCAGCAGGGCTGCGTGCCCTGAGGATGCCAGCAGCAGAGGCACAGCTCCACTTCAGCTGCCTGACCCAGCTGCACAAGCAGGATTATGTCTTTCTGGGCCTCGTTGGCTTCTGCATATTCCTTGCTGGCACCATGGCAGCCTGGCTGGCTGGTGTCTGTGCTGTCATCTACAAGACCCATGTCTCAAAGGGAGAGGAAGAGGAGGAGGAGGAGGAAGACACAGCCACTTAGGATCAGCCCTTCTGAACTCCCATTGTGAGAACTAAAGGCAGGACCTTCCTGCCTGATTTCCCATGTTGTCCCACCCTGGATTTTTTTTTTTTTTTTTTTTTTTTTTTTTTTTTTTTTTTTTTTTTTTTTTTTTTTGTTTGTTTGGAAGTGAAATAAAACTGCAAGAGAAGGAAGTATCTGTGCTCCAGTTTCACTTGCTCTGCTCCAGTTTCGCTTGCTGTTCTTGACCCAGTCTTCTGCCACAGGGGCTCAGGATATTGGCAAAATATTCATTTTGGGCAGGTGAGAGAGGTATGCACAATGCCAAGCATTTCCACTTCCACCCTACCTTGGGACCACAGAACAGTAGGGACATAAGGACTGGCTTGAAAGGGTACTGAACTATGGGAGAGGTCCTGGCACTGTGCTGTAGCCAAGGAGGTCACCAGGCCCTTCCTGGCCAAAAAACCCAGCAGGGCTTACAGGGATCAGCCTACACAGCTGGAGCCCCAGGGAATCCAAGAACTTCCTGCTTTGGAAAGGCAAAGAGATTAAAACCAGGACTTTTAGGAGCCCAGGATCCCACTGGTTTTTCCTTTCTTTCCCATTACGCTGGTGACAGCAAAAGAACCCTCTGTGCTCCGGCAGTGCAGCCAGACCGCCTGTGCCTCCACTGTTGTATGAACTGGAAAGTCCAGCTGTGCTTTTGTGTCACACAACCCTAAAACTGGAATGTTTTATAAAGTAAAAATATTGCTTACACGCTCTCCAAATATTCTTGGAAATGGGTTGTGTGTCCATACCAAAGTGTCAGAGTTACATGCACAGGGAGATGTGAGATCCTTGTTACCACCAGCGCTGGGAATTGCCAAGGGAAGTATCTGCTTACATGACTGTGAAAAATGCCAATCACTTGTTTTTAAAATTTTAAAAGGTTAATAGTAATAAAATGGTTATAAAATAGTAATATAATAAGAGTAATAATAATTTGGATTAGGACAAAATGAGGCAATAGAAACAAAGAGTTATGGACAGTCCAGGTACCTTTTTCTGGGCAGCATAAGCCCGAAAAAGGACCCACGTTAACAGAGTATTAACCCTTAAAAACAATAACCTGTTGCATATTCATACACCTCATACATGATGCATAAATTCCAT
This sequence comes from Catamblyrhynchus diadema, assembly GCA_035047745.1. Lineage (NCBI taxonomy): Eukaryota > Metazoa > Chordata > Aves > Passeriformes > Thraupidae > Catamblyrhynchus > Catamblyrhynchus diadema. The sequence continues at coordinate 7,442,447 of JAWWMN010000208.1, read as the reverse complement.
TCAAACACAGG
>JAWWMN010000208.1:7418954-7442336 GCA_035047745.1 Catamblyrhynchus diadema | reverse complement strand
TTTCTCTGAGGCTTCTCAGCTTCCCAGGAGAAGAATCCTGGGCAAGGGGATTTTTCCAGAAAATATGACAGTGACACACAGGTACACACAAACCACTTTTCTTCTTCTTCAGCAGCACTACTATGGCATCTTTAGGTCACAAGAATTATCTATCATCTAGAGCCCTTTAGAAAGGTCAAGAAGTAGGTTTTTTCCCCTTGGAATTCACAAGCATTGGAGAGTTGCTCCATATAACAAGAAATCTTGCAGTCTGTGGGCCTTGAGTCAAAGCATGTGTCTTATCACCTTTTTGGTAACCAGTGAAATAAAGATAACAAGAGAAACCTTCAGCAATATTTCATTATGTATGACACACAGTTACTTAAATCAGCCATCTGTACAGATAAATAACAGTGCACTTCATACAGAGAAGGACAAACAATGCCTTGGTAAAATATTTTCACACTGAATGTGAAATTTTGAAGATCTGGATAAATTTCAGTCTTTAAATAAATCTTTGCCTAAAAAAAAAACATGACATTCTACAAATTTGCCTGGCCAGGTGCTAAATCATCAAAACTTGTAAGCACTATCAATTATTCACAGTGACTGTGGTACAAGCATGGATGCCTGAAGTTATGAATTTATGGCAAAAATTCACCCAGCTAAGAAGCTTTGAAAGAACAATAAACTCCTGTGTGTTGTGTTGGGGACTGCAGTGGGGATTTACTGGCATCTGGGTTTCCAGAAAAAGACCATCCATACCAGCTTACAGTCAAATTCAGAACAGAGAATATTTGGGAACAGGGTAATCTAGTAAAAATAAACATTTTCTTGCATCAGAGGAGTGATCAAATCTCACCAAGAATATATAATGCAGTTCTCAAATTTTTCCTGCCATGCTTCATTGCAAATCCTACCTGTTAATCACCAAACTGGGCTATAGCAGAAATGTTTTGGCCTTCACAAGTTAGGCTGAATAGACTCTAAAGATTTTGGTATTCAAAAAAAATTCTTTGTAGAATCACAGAATTATTCAGCTTGGAGAAGACTACTAAGATAATTGATATCAATATCAAAATCATAAGATAATTGATATCAATATCAAAAACATCATAGAGAATTACGCAAAATAGCTGAAAAAATTCCAGCAATAAATCATAAGCCAATGTATATGAAACTACTATACTAAGCACAGCATGTGGTTTACATCATCTCACATACACCAGGGTGCTAAAATTTTACCATATTAAAACTTCAATGGCTTTTTGGTTAGTGTTCTATTAAAGGGGGAATTGGTACAGTTTTTAATTTTTAATTCCTTTTCAGGAGTATCTCCAGCACAAGCAGACAACAGGACAAAGAACCTGTCTAACCAGACACTTTGCTCAGATTTACACTCATTTATCCCCAAAAAAACACTACATTTACTTTTCCATCAAAGAGAGGAGTGGATAGCTTAGCTAAAGATATCAAGCCTTCCATGTATATGATGTACTAGCTCCCATGATGTGTAACTGCCTAACAAATAAATAAGAAATATCTTGACAGGAAAAACCCAACTCTTTTTTCCCTTGGCATGAAAATATAGATGCTTTGTTAATTTTCTTTAAATATATCTCCTGGTATTTTAAAGGAATTTATATATTTTAATGTGAATCAATTTTATTTTATATACTTTATTAATCCTTTACTCTAAAAGTTATTTTGCAGTCAGCATTTTTAAGTGTTTCCTATAGCCATGGATTTACCTTTATCCAGGATACCTGACTAGTACTTAAATTCTGCAGACAGCTCAAAGAATTATTCTTTTTACTACATTTAAAAGTACATAATCCCTAATATGAAATGGAATGCTATTAATTTATATCTAAGCAAAGTAGAAGATATGCAAAAAACATCTAAAAAAACATATTTCTTTTATTAGCTTAGAGGGTAATTTTTTTTATTAGTTCATTAAATAAAGGTATTAAATATTGTATCCTATAACTCCACATCTTGAATTAGTCAGCATTAACAATGCTCCTTTTCTATGGACTTTACATCACCATTTCCTTGCAAGAATTCTGTCCTTCATTATAAATTTCTGTGGATCCAGCTATGGGGGATGTCCTTATTAATTTCATAATTTATGTTCATGGCATGGATTATGACAACACAACAAAAGATAGTGGCACTAATACATGTGGAAGTGAAAAAAGGATAAGATCATAAATGCCACTTTTGAAGATATTATCTGTGCAATCAATTCTATCTTTTGATATAGGGAAATTGTTGTCTTTGGTTCAATACACATAGAAAAACTGTATTCTTTTATTTATAATATTCAAATTTAAGGCAAATGCTGTGTCTAACATGAGCAGGTTGCATGGTGTAGTCTCATGCATCCAAGCCATCTTAAACAAGAACCAAATCACATTTTATAAGCGTTCCAAAAATATATCAATAGAAAAACAAGAAATGAAACATTCACATAAATCTTAACAGAAATTAAAATGCTATGGAGAACCAAGAAGCTCAGAATTTGAAACAGCCTTTTAAATGCTGAAATAAACCACAACCACAGATTATCATAGCCTAAACTTGGAAAAGGTGTTTTGTTTATTCTGTTGAACATTTCCAGCTTTTAACATCATTTTAATATGCCTAGTGATGCTTCCACCTAATTAATTTGCCTCTCTGCTTAGATGTAAGAAGAAATATTAATGGCATTTTAAGAATCAACTCAATTTTTAGGAGAGATTTACAATGATATCTTTTAGTACCTGGTCAATGGAAGGCCCATCAAGCCATTACTTTTAAGATGACCAAAATGGCACCATATAGTGCAGTTGTTGAAAAAAATACCAGCACAAGGTAGGACATTTTAAGGGGAAAGGGAAGAAAATAAACTATCATAAGAAAATAAACTATCATATTTGAAAAGAAACCTTAAGCTAAATGCAACTGTTCTATTCTTGCATTTGCTGCATTTAATAAAATAATAGCCTGGGAGATGATAGAACAGCAACTTATACAGACTATGTAGACATTGTCAGGGAAAGGGATGAAGAAGACATTCTCTTGAGATACCATCAGTCAAAAAAAATTGTTTACCTCAAGGATAAATGAAAATGTAAAAGCTCCAATCCTTCTTCAGCAATGGTGTTAAAAATGTACGATTCCTGTTTTCAGCTCTATTTGCTCAAATTCAAAAGAGAGGGCAAACACTCCTATTTATAGCCAAATGTCCTGTGTAACACAGCATGTTTTTGTATTCCACGTCTGTGCCCAAAATTGTTTCTGTCCCTCTAAGACCCTGCAGCTGGAAATGGAATGGGGCAGGGGGGTGGTGCTTGTCCATTTTTGGTTGGAGTCCCTCAGGTTGAACCTCTCCTGCTCCTTCCCTTTCATTCTGTTCTCTCAGGGAAAGCTGAGGCAGCACAAGGCAGAAGCTCCCTTTTGTTTTCTTTTGCTTTTCTCCTGAGGGTGTTGCTTCAGAAGCTGCATTTTGCAATCTTAAAACTGCTTCAAGGCAAATTCTGCAAATTTCTGTCTACATGGAACAGCACCACTCCACAGGGTTGCCTGTAACAAAGAAGAAGAATTTTAAAATTCTTAGATTAGAAGAAATGGCTGTATTTGACAGCAGCTTAATCTCTAACTACCAGAGTCTTTAAATTATTTATAATTATTTTTAGAAAGAATCTTCATAATGTTCAAGTCATGGCGGGCTAGGTTGTACTGCTCAGAGAGGAACAGATCCACAGTTCCCCTGGGAAAACTGGGAAGGCACAACCCCTCTCCAGGCATCCAAATAGGCGCCAGAAGTAAGCAAATGGTGCATCCAATTCCTGCCCAGCATGCCTGGCATTCACTCTCATGGCTCACGGAGCTCATCTCTCTAATGTCCTTGGAGCAATATGCTAGCATAAGGGAGGCATGAGAGAAGAATCTGTACCTCCCATTGCAACTTTTTTTTTTTTCTTTTTCCTCATGCAAGAAAGAAGGACTCTCATTGTCCTTCCTGAGCTTTATACCATGGAATATTCCATGCTGCAGCCTATATTCATTGTTCACCATAAGGTCAGCTGCTGCTGTGCCTGGGGCTCAGCAGCAACCAGCAAACAGGTATCTTAAATCTAGAAGCCCAAAGGTCTCTTTTATATTCATATTTCAACTAAAAGCTACTTCAAACAATAATTAGGAACCTGCACTAACCCCATTGACTTTGCAATGACTTCTGCTTCAGCGTTGTAGTCAAGCCCATAGTATGAGCTCAGTCAGCTGAACATTCCCTTCTGTTTCCACTAGACATGTCCCTAGTTTTGCTATTTGTGGAGAAAATACTTCTAGCATCCAGCCACAGGAAGTCTGTTAGAGATTCTCAACTCCAGAAACATCTCCCCAAGAATAAATATGGGCCAAGACACACACTAGAGCTTCTCGACAGGAGAACTCCTGTGAGGAGATTCTCTGCCTCATAGGAATGAAAATAAACCTTAAAGAAACTTCTGTGAGCTCATTTCAATTAAGAAGCTGAACCCTGGAGATAATAAAAAACAGTTTGAAACCCTTTTGCAGATCACCATCAAAGGGGAAGAATACAGAATGGGTCATGAAAGCAACCCTTGACCTTATTTTGTTGGACACTGCTGGAAGAAGAAGACTGTGAGGCCTGCAGGTCTAAAAATAATTCAAAATAATTAATTTTTGTAAAAAAAAAGATTTCATATCAGCTTCAGTTTTTACACTTACAAGCAATGAAATTGTATATAATTATATAAAATTTCATAAAGGTATTTGAGTTCCTTTTTAACTGAAAATTCTACCAGTCTTTCTGAAAAGTCAAAGTGGAACGGTCTAATTTTTTTAATTAAGTTTCTCTTTAGATCACTGCATTACCACAAACAATTTAAATGAATCAGCATTTCCTAACTGAGAAGTACTCCCTCAGAAAGATTCTGTCCAGAGAAAATCTTTTAACCCTTTAGCAGGGTTATCAAATCAAATCAAGGTGGTGAGCTCCATCAAGGAGCCAGCAGCGCTGCAGCTGAGCCCATCCTCTGTCTGTCCTCCACCCTCCACCCGCCATTTCAGTGGCCTCTCCCTTTGCTGCCCAAAAATGAGGCACTGGAAGAGTCTTAAGATGAGCAGCACCAGCCTGAGGCAGTCAGACAAGGGCTGGCAGGGAGAAGAATCTCTTTATTTGTGAAGATTTGACGCCACTGAAGAGCTCTCCCTGGCATGGGACTTGTCCTGCTGAGATGTTGGCTGTCCCAACAACAGAGTCGTCAAGTGTGGAGGAACTTTCCACATGGACCACTACAAAAAAGTCAAATATAAACAGAAACAACTGCTTGCTGTTGCAATATCTGATAAAATATCTGAAAAATAAGACTACAGAAACACCCAGCACAGATATCAAATGGCAGGCTGTGATGTCCCAGAAGAGAATATAACCCTGCAGGTTCTGTGCAGAGGTAAGTAGAAGAGAGAAGTCTATTAAATCTCAAACTCATTAAATCTTAGGACTACATTTAAATCTGCTATAAAAGAACATAAATGCATTGATTCATCCTGATGCTGGCTTTTAATCTCTGCTTTTCCAAGAACATGTTAGCCACACAATTCCCATGAAAAGGAGCTGAGCATTGGCAAACTCATGCTGAGTGAAAGTATTACCTCATTACCATATGAGAATGCCTTTAGATCTCATTTGCATTTCTCATTTTAAATTCTTACTTTACACCCTGCACAGACTATCTTAATCCAGGTTTCACAACTTTAGGTGATTTTTTTTCTTTCTCTGCCTGCACTACACTTTGTAATGGCATAAAAAACAAAAGGCCTTTAGGTGAAAGGCAGAATTCAGTGTTAGGATCTGGAATTTTGTCTCCTTGAACCATTGCTCTAGAAAAAATCTTTGAGATATCTTAAATCTAGAAGCCCAAAGGCTCTTTTATATTTATATTTAAACTAAAAATCACTTGAAACAATAATTAGGAACCTGTACTAACCCCATTTTATGACATATTACCCACTTGTAATTAAAACTAATCATATAACAAGTCGTCAGTCCAGTCTCAATGTCTGTGTGTGGTTTATTTGTTGACTCACTGTTTTTCATGCTTCTCACAGACTCAAGCATTTTACTCTCCTTAACTCAAAGTCTTAGAGCAGGAAAGCTTTAATCTTTCTTGTATAATCGTTCAGGAAGTAAAGGGAAATTTCTCTGATTTTTTTGTCTATTTCTATCCTTTGCTTCATAATACAATCTTTCAACTTTTCTGTATTTATCCCTTACCTGGGGAAGTGGGAATGAGCTAACCACTCCCTCCCTCCCAAAACCAACCTGTGCCCTGAGATAAGAACCCTGCAGCAGAATCTGAGTCTCAGTTCACTGATGGATCTCTGCCTGCCTAATTAAACTGTGGGCAGAGAACCCTGGGCTATAACTCTGCTCCTCGCAGAGCAGCAATTCATCATTTTGCCTTGCAGCTCCTGTTATCAGGACAAGCTTTTGTCATATGGTACATGCCAGTTTTTGTTTTGACAGTTGGCTTTTAATTGAGCCATAATGCCATTGCTGACAGAGTTTGGGAGGACTGAAGTTATAAATCATAAATCCATAACTATAGCCCTCATGCTCTTAGAAGTGTCTCGGTGTTAAAGGAGCATGATGCTATTTGGTTTTCCAATAAAAATGAGCTGCTATAAAATGTCATGGCATGAAGACACAATAACTACTTATGTAGATTTATAAAAGTAAAATAAATGTAACAGGTGGTGAAATAAGCCACCTGATGAGCAAGTTATGATGAACCTCATTGGAGTAGTCATAACTTCTTTAAAGTATTTGAGTTTATATCCTTGCAGACCTCATGAATTTAGAAATGCTTCAGTGATTTCAAACAACTGACTATAATGACAGGCAATTTGCAGTTAGTAACAGCTTTTTATGGCTACTGCAATTAGTAAGTGAGACCAAGCAGAAGTCTTGAATAATACTTCAACCTCTAGACATAAAAAAACTGTACAATTAGGGAATATAATATATATATATATATATATATATAACATTGATAGACAAAGGAGTGATGGCAAAAAAGCCATACAAACCATCAAAAGCCATTAAAATCTTATGTTTAAAAATACAGAAACTTTCCTAGCCCTCATATTACAGTGAAGCAGTAGAGTATTGCACTCAAGGCTCCATCCTACCACAAGCATGGATATCCAGGGCAAAATCCCTAAAAACAGAAGATGAGGAACAGGAGAAAACTTCCTCTCCTCTGTTGCACAAAAGATCCCCATTTTTTAATTATTTCATTTGTTTTCACTGTTAATAAGCAATTTTGCATGTGACCACATGTTTTTTTTTAATAAGACACAGGTGTGGTAATTGTGAGATTGTATTCACTTCCTAATTTTTGTGTGTTCATAACCTTATTTTCAGTTTTATGGCATCTTTGACTTAATAGTTTATAGAGGTATTGTACAGTTACTACAGTTTTAAAGAAGCTCTTGACACATGCATTATGAAGCCACAGTGCCCTTCTGCAGTTCAAAGATCTGATTCGATCTCTCCAGCCCATTCCTCTCCATACAGCAAACTGGATTTTTTGTACAGCCACAGAAGTGAAACTTTCAGTTTTTCTAGCTAAGCATTATGGAAATAATTTGTAATCAGCAGCCATTGTAGAAAACCTTAGTTTCATTATGTTACTTTTAAAATTAATTGAATGACACATAAAAGTGGCAAGGCTCTGGCTTTAAAGATAATTTCTACTTCAAAAAAATTAAGTGAAAAATTGGTTAAAAGTCTGAACTTAACATCAACCAGAGTAGCTGTCATCTAAGTACTCCTGTTTTGCATGTCTCCTAATTTAAAGAAAGTAGCACCTAAAATTATTCTGCATTTCAGTGTTGCAGGTTTCAGGTCACAAAGTGATCCTGCACGCAGCTTATTTTGCAATGTGATAGCCGATGGGGTATTGCTAAGGTTTTAATCTTCCTGAAACTGCAGTTTTGGAATTAGAGATATTTATCACTCCGTTTAACCATCTACAAAGATATGGAAAACTGTTTAGTCGGTATTTCCAGGATCCAATCACAGCATCAGGACATGTTCTTTGCAAGCATTAACAGACAGCTCACCAGCTCCGTCACTTAACGCGGCCCAACGCGATTGACAGAGTGACAAATCTTTTCCTCAGGAGCTTGAGTCACATCAAATTAGCCACACAGCAATGTTAGTAACGTATAACCTGCAAAGATGTAATGTCTTTCTGATTTTATACTTGCCCTGCTGTTATTGAGTGACTGCCACGCAGATGCAGATGGAATGTCTTAAATTTAAACCACTCCTGCTACCGCTCGTGCAAGCTCTGAGAATTTGTTTTAAGCTGGGGAAAAGAACTCACATGACATCCGAGGTTGAAGATATTCAAATGTATCTAGCAAAAAACCAATTTGCACAAATATTGTGCTATTTATTATACACCAATTCTATTACATGCAGAATTCTCTTTGGCTACAATCTACAGGATCAGATCTCAAAGGCAGGATTCTTGCGATATATATTCCAGGTAGACTATTATAACCAAATTATATGAGAGTCTTATTGAAACCTGGCCTTGCAGAGCTATTTGCAGCTCTCTGTTGAACTGATAATTTGACTTACAGTTCTGGTGGCTTTGCTCCCAAACAAACACATAAACCAATGAAAGAAAGCATAAAAGCCATACTGTGGCTGTGATCCATTTGCCCCAGCAGCCTTTCTGAGACATGCAGTTAAAGTGAAGTGTCAGTCTCAATGGTATTGTAGCTTACTGGGGAAAAACTCTTCCTGTCTCTGCTGCATGGAGTTTGACATAAAGATACCCACCTAGGGCCTGAAAAGAACATTTCTTTTAGCTCAGTTTCAGAATAAAAGAAAGGAGTCTTCCTGAGGTTTCCCATTACTCAACATGAATGGTCTCAGTTTCAAGCACACAGGCAGTCACTATTAAACAGAAGAAAATGGTAGAATAGACTATGACTAAAAAATGCACGTCTGGATTATTGTTTCCTGTGATTGTTATGATATCCAAAAGTACATAAGTACCTTCAATTAATTCACAGATATGCCTGTCATGCTTAGAGCCATGCTTTCATTATTTGAGGAAATGGTTTTACCACACAAAACAACAAAAGTTCTTATTTTTTCTTTCTGAATATGAGTCTTACCTTTGCTTCAGTGTTAAGAATCCCAGGTACTGCTGTGCAGTGTTGTAGGAACAGAGAGCACTTCACTTCCTCTGTGATGCCATGCACCATGCTAGAGGTCTGGAATCTCCCCTTCATAAAATTTCCTACACATCAACCTACATAGGAAGTCACAGGGTGATGTACACATCAACCTCAGTGATTTTGGAGGATTTTTTTTGGCAAACTCCAACTGATTTTATAGAACAACAGTAACAGTTTTTGCTGGAGTCTTTCTCCCTCAGCAGTTTGTTCCCATACCTCAATCATGCACTCTGGAACACACAGCACTAGAAAATGACATTACCTTCACATTTCCATGACTGAGCTCTGGATTCTCATACACATCCCCTTCCTCTGTGAGGAGCAGCATTGCTTAATATTTCACCATTCCTGCTGTCTGGAGAGCCAGCACATCACAAGGAAAACACAACCTTACCTTGCAGGCTTTCCCAGACTGCGGACCTTCATTTGTATATACCTATCATTTCTCATGGAAATGTAAGGAATTGCACATCTGTGAGATCTCTAGCTTGCTGTTGACTTTGGCTGAAGATGACAGAGCAATGAAAAAAAAATATAAAAGAGGTTTCTCCTTGGTTGACACATTAGCTGACAGAGAAGCTGCTTTTATTTTTGAAATATGGGTCTGGTGTCCAGTTCTGTGAGTAAGGAATGTGAAACTTCCTGAAATATTAACAACATTCCCTTACTTCTTTTTAATAGTAATGAATTTTAAATTTGACCCACATGTTGTTTTTTTTTCCTCTTGAGGTATAAGGATCTAGAAGACTTGGTAATTTCTGTCTCAATTGGCCATTGACCTGCACTTACTGCAGGGAGACATCTAAAATTTCCTTTACACCACCTGTTAAGCATTGGATTTTAAAAGAACTTTACTTACAGCGCTGATCTATTTTTCATTGAGATATTCTCAATCCTCCAAGTGGTGTGAAAAATCTTGATGCCAGTTCATGGATGCTTAATGCCTCTAAGCTCTCAAGACAATCATAGCTGTACTTTGGGACTTTACCAAATCCACTCCTCAAAAGTTTAAAGTAGAATATATTGCTACCAATTCAAATTATTTATCTTCCCCTATAATTCAGACTACAATCTGCTACATGCCAATATAAACAATTACTGCTATTTGTTCACAAAAATGGGTGCCTCCAAAGTTAATTTGTGTTTGTACACAAACATGATTTCTATTTGTCTGTGTACTTTTTGATAATGCTCTTGATACTCTTCTTTTAAATTATGTATTAACTGTTTAGACAAGTAGTCTCAGTTTTTCTTTATTGCCAGAGAGGTGATACCAGGGATTAAAAGAATGAATTTGCCAATAACCACTATGTATATTGGCTTAAATGAAAGTGCATTTATCATTTAGGCTTCCGTATGGCATTGTGGATCTGCATAATAATGTATGATAGCCATGATAAAAAGGACATTCTGTCATCTTAAAGAAATGAAGCCAACTGCTGAGACGGATGTAAACAACTTCAGCAGCATTGAAGGCAACTTCTACTGCTTTAGTCTTTTATATACATCAATTTAACAGGCAAATTCCCAAATTAAGATAAAGTAAGGCTGAAAAACATTAGGGTTTTTAATTCATAATAGTTTATATTTAAATATAACTTCAAAATCCTTTTAACTGTCCATGAAACAAAAATGTATGCTCAAAGCATAAGAGAAAGATTGTTTTTCTCTCTTTTGTTTTGACACTGCATTATTTATGGAAGCAGCCTAGTACAAGTACTTTGAATCAGATCTCTTAGTCTCTGTGCAATGTTTAGTTAATATCACTGTTTTCTCTCCAGTATCAATGAAGATAGCCTGGACTTGCACAGCTGACCCAAAGAGGGGTCCCTGCTTCCCAAATTTCTAATTGCCAATTTAAAATGCTTCCCTTGTCCACTCTCTATATAAATAAAATATTTAATAATAGCATTAATAATAATAATAAATCCTGGGAAACCTTAGCTAGTACCATTTCCCCATGCTGGAATTACCTTCCTTGGCTGACACCAAATCCCTCTGCACACATTTACAGCTGGCCTTTCCACATTGCCATGGGCTTCCTATCTTCTCCTATGCATTTATTCTGATTTATTCTATTCTTATTTTTTTTTTTAATACAGCTGAAAACACAACAGGGCATTTTCAACATGCCACATTAGACACCACATGGTGATAATTACTCTCCTGGAGTAGCAAGATTTTTTACCATTATTGCTGTCCTATGTCTAAAAGCCTGTCAGTGCCTGCAGGTAGAGACCTGTCTTGTATTCGAGTCACACATTATTTACACAAGTTATTATTGGTAATTATAAATGTAGTCTTCCCATTTCTTATGTTCATCTTCCCATACATCCAGCACTCTGTGTCTGTGTTAATTGCTCTTGTCAGTCCCTTTGGCTGTGTCAGCCTCTCCTTAAACCCTTGCTGTGACTTTGAATAAATTTTTCCTCATCCCATCTTATTGTCACAACTATAATAACCCTTTTAGTGGCAAGGTTTAGGAGAATGAAAATGCATTAAGGAAGAAAATAAGACTAATAATTTGAGAAATAATGCTATGTTGATCCTCAAGAGCTGCTTTGTCTCTTAGTAACTTAATAAGAATTAAGACAACAGAGCAAATCACTGGGAGCATAATAATATCAATGATAATGAAAGGTTTGTATAATCCCTCAGAAATAAAATGTTACCAAGACAAGGCAACATTTTTTTTTCTCAATGATTCTTTTTTTTTTTTTTTCTTCGCATTGTGGTTGCAAATTGCTTAGAGGGAAACAAACCCCAAATTTTATTTCAAAACAGAATTTTCAAACACTCACTCAAGAAAGAGAAGTTACAGAGGAAGGAAATCCATGTCAAAAAAGGTCTAATCAGTATTTGTCTGTGTTTAAATAAACATTAAAAAAGGAGACAACATTCTAGAGAAAAAAATACTAAAAGTAAAGAGAAAATAATATTATGTTTTGAACTTTTATTATATTACTTTACAATGATTCAGGAATACGCCCATATTCTTGCAATTTTGTAATGTGTAGCTTTAATTTCTGCAATGGATTATGCAACACAAAGAACAAGAACACTTTCAAATAACAGTGAAATTTTGTGTGTTGTATGTCATGCCGCAAGACAGAAATATGACACGACATACTACATTAACCTGCCAAGATACCATAACTATTACTGTGTGTTTTCAAATTCCGATTTAAAAACCATGAAAAGTTAATAATTCAAATCCTAACCAGATAAAAAATTGCTTTTATATCAGTGATATCTCTGGGGATATGCTTATAATTGAAATGCTTGGGTTTTGAACACTTTGACATTATTACTCAATGAAATGAGCATGAGAAATGGTTCATCAAAAGCAGAGAGAAAATAAAAAGGGGATTAGCATTTTAAACTTATCCCAAGAGCTTGACTTAGAATGGAGGTAATTTAATAGCCAGCTAGAATTTAACTCCTTGTGGTTCCCCAAATTGTAAGCAGCTCTCATACTGCTTACAAAAGAATATTATTTGTGTACACCATATTGTAATTATTTTGAATTTATTATTAATATTAAATATTATTTATTCTCTGATTAAATGAAAAGGCTGATACTCTGATAATTTTTTTCGTCTGATATTTTATTTATGCAAGAAAGTGATTTTGACGAGGTTTGCAATGATATTGCCATGCTAGTACAGTTTCTTCTGCTCTTGCTGCCCTTCCAGATTATTTTCTCCCCTCCTAGCTTCCTTCTTTATATCTTTATTTCCTTTCTTATTGCCTGATTTTCTCTCCTTTATCTCTTCTCCATATCTTTACAATCACAAGTAAATTCCTGCAACACTTAAGAAGCCTTCAGATAGATCATTACTAATATAATTACAGTATGGAGAGCATAGTGATGTTTGAATGTAAATTAGAGTGAGTTTTTACAGTTCATTAGAAAGACTCAGGGACTGAATTTAGTTTAATCAAAGCTTGAGCGCTCCCAATATACACAGCACATATGCAGTGGAAAAAAAGAAAAAAAGCTTTAATACAGACTCAGAGATTAAAGATGAATGTTGTGCCTTGCATCCATTAACAGGACTCCATCCAGGGTTCACCACAGATCCCCAACCCTAACAGCCTAATGGACCTGAATTAAAAACAACTGCATGCAATTCAGTAATTTCCAAATTAATATACATTACTCCATTTTTCTTCCTCTTTTCTGCAATCATTTTCCCACAGACAAACACCATCCTGCTGGTGTTTGCCAGGCTCCTGCCTGATGGCAACGAAGAAAAAGGAAAATCTTGAAGCATTTTCCTCTTTAGCTGACCTAAGATCACTTCAGATGCCTTTGGCACTTTAGCTGGCAGAAAAAAAAGGTGCATCCCACCCTTGATTCCCTGCTAGCACTGTCACTGTTTCCAGGCTTGGATGCGCCCTGGGAAGGTCCATGCTCAGGAGGAGAGCCCCTGGAGGTCTGTGCTCCTATAAACTGTGAGCACTCCTGGTGTATGGAAAACACATCTCTTATCTGCTCATTGGAAAAGCACATCTATCTATATCTATATCATATATATCTATATCTATATCTATATATCTATATCTATATCTATATCATCTATATCTATCTATATCATCTATATCTCTCCATATCTATATATCATCTATATCATCTAAATCTATTTATATCTATATCTCTCTATCTATATTTATATAGAGAGATATAGATATAAATAGATTTAGATGATATAGATATAGATATAGATATAGATGTAGATATAGATATAGATGATATAGACAGATATAGATATAGATATAGATAGATGATATAGATATAGATATAGATGATACAGGTATAGATAGATTAGATATAGATATATCTCCTCAAGATAATCAACCAATTTACAGAGTTCATTTCCTCTCAGAAAACACCTCTGTGGAAATCCTCTACCTGGCTGCTAATTTCCCACCTCTATTTGGTTTGCAATGTCTAAAAATGCTCAAGGTGTCAATCCAACTGCTAAGACTTTGTTCAGGTTTAAGAAGCTAATGCAATTTTCATGCCATGTTAAACTGCTTGCTCTATAGATTTCACACAGTATTTTTCTCAAATTGTCTTCAGATGCTGGAGAAAAGAGACAAAGGCAGAGAAGAGCCACAGAACATGCAGGGGCTTAGTGGCACACGTCCACTTTGGGATGGGGATTGAGGGGAATGGGTTGCTGCTGCAAAGGTCTCTTTAAGGAGATCACACTAGAGCATTCATGATGCAGGGCATGTGTGTGAATGCACATACCAGATTTACGAAAAAGATTAAGAATTATTATAATTATGACTATATTGTAATATTATAAATAATGAAAACATAATGAAGAATTCACAGTTTAGTGTGTAAAATCTGCAGGAGAGATGGCTGATGCTAAAGAAGGTATTAGGTCTGAAAGAGTGAGGAGGATACTGCCCCAAGTGCAATTGTGAGCCACAAATGGCCTTTGGTTTCCTGGGCTGCCAGCTGCATTACCCTGGCTTTCATCAGCTTTATCATCTGCTGTGGGTTTTTCACTGCTTGGAAAGGCCTGGCATGGCTTTGTGTTAAGTTTTTGCTGCCTTAAAAGCAGGGTTTGATAATGGAAAAGTTGACACACCCTTTAATTACAGGGGAGCAAAGAAAGCAGTAGGAGCGATGTAAATCCAGCCTGTTAGTAAATTCTTCATCTTATTGTTAGAGAGTCACAATGGCAGATGTGGGCAATGCCTGTGTGTGAAGTAGCAAGATCTGCAATCAGGTTTTTAAAATGTCCTTCATTTGCCTCTCAAGTGGGACTTACCGTGTGAAGTCTTGCAAAATGAATCAAGGGAAAAAAGGAGTGTGAATGCCAGAAAAAGAAAAAGAACACACCAAAAGTACTGGGCAGGGCACAGCTTAATTGAATTGTGATTTGTTGGGCTTGCAAGCACTCCCCAGGAAGGAACGTCATCTTAATCAAAAGCTGTCCAACTCCACCTTCTTTTCAGCAGGAAAACTTTAAATTAGACAGTTCAGGATTTTGATATCTGAGGGGTATTGCATCACATTCACCCACAGGGCATTTAAATATAAAATCCTATTTATATGCAAATTCTTTAGTATTCATGTGAAGTGGATTTTTATAAACTGACCATTCTATTGCAGTTTTCATGTTGCTAAACATATTCAGTAATGGCAAAATGAAGGAATAAATACAACCAGCACAGGATGGTCAGGTAGATCCTGGACTTTCTCAGGGCATTCCTGTGAGTTCTTGAAATGTGGAACTGTAAAGTTTAAAATTTGTACTTTCTAGAAGGACCCAGGAAGATAAAGTCTTCAGAAAAGGCTCTTTTGATAACTCTGGTCTTAATTAGAGAGATAACTTATACTGGGGAAAGTTCAGAATATGTTACTCAAAAGCCAAAGGAAATGAGAATATATTTTTGCTAGAGAATCAAATCTGTCCTTTTTTTTTTTTTTTTTTTTTTTCCAGAAACCAGAAAACATTGATGTCTCCAGACATTTTGGGATGCCTGAAATGCCTGTCTGTGATGGGAGGGGCAGGTACAGCCCTGCCCAGGAGAAGCAGTGAAATGCCCCAGCCCAGAGCCTGGAAGAGCTGTCCAGCCGGTAGCTCTATATGTGTTTTTCTATACCTTTTCCATCTTTCTCTTTCTCTCTTCTTCTTCTAATTCTCCTTTCATGAAACATTTTGGGTAACTTACCGTCTCATGGGATTAAAGGTTAATTTATATGGCTGAGCTAAAAGTTAATGTTATAAGTGTTTTATATTGAATTTGGTGTTGTATTTAAACCTTTGCCCCATTTCCTTGATTTTCTTTATTTTGCCAGTAAACGTTTTTGTACTATTGACATCTAGACAATATCTGGTTGTTTTTTCTCCTGTGTGCCAAGCCAGAGTAAAGTAACCCCAGTTTGCTCCCTAATATTTGAATGTTCTGGGGTGTTAAAAATATTTAATGCCCATTAAATTTTACCTTGTCCAGCTTTTCAACACAGTATCCTTTAGACATTTATAGAAGAAAATGCTTCATTATCAGACCACATCTGGCTGCAATGAGGAAACATTTGCTGTTTCAAGGGATTCCTTTTGATAGCAGTTTCAATGCAAACATGTAACTGGGATGGGGTAAATTACTTTCATATGAGAGAAATTCATTTGAAAAACTACGGATACATTTATGCTGTGTCTCACAGTTTTACTGGCAGAGTTGGAGCACCAGCACAGAAAGCCACCAGCCACAGTTATTAACATTCCTCACCTCCAGAAATGAGTGCCAGCACCTCAACTCTCCTTGCAGCCATCCAGCTTTATGGATTAATACACCCAACAATTGGAATCCACCCTAACCTCCCCTTTGGATTTAAGAACACACTAATTCTACTGAAAGACTGACTATACCCTTATTTTTTTCCTCAACATCCCTCGAGTTTTGAAGGCAGCAGACCAAATATCCCAGTCCTGCCTGCTGGAGCTTTGCATTGATCTAACTGGGCAAGAAGATGAAACTGGTATAATGTGATCAGCAAAATGACTCAGAGAAGCTGAGGTGATAAAGGGAGAGAGTTTGGTGGTCACACCTCTCATCCTCAACCCTAGAATGTTGTAGACACGATAGTGGATTGCTTTGAAAATGCTTGCAATATTTGTTTATTTGAACAAATTACCTGTAACAGAGCAGTTCCCTCCTTTCCTGGAAACAAGTTAGTGTTTCTTTACATCTTTTATCCCTCCAAGGCTGAAATCACCTTTGAGCAGTAATGAAGTATTGAAGATTTTGCTGGATTTGGAACAATACACAGAAGTGGCCATTTCATACGCCGTTTATCTTGCAAGCACACATTATCACAGAAAATTACAGCATTTATCTGAGTACTACTAGCCTTCCTGGTAATAACAATGCATGGAAAATCAGATATTAATTCAAGTATATTTGTGTCACAAACACTCAAATATTTCTTCTAGATTTACCCAACAATTTCATGAGGTTAGACAGAAAAGAAAGGTGACCTCACAAGTTTTAGCTCATTGGATAAAAGAAATATTGTTAGTCTCTAGTTCTGGAATTCAATTGCAAAATGATTGATAATGCTTGTCTTTGCTAGTTCTTAATACTGTGTGGATCATGTGACATTTGAATTTACAGTATTTTTAGTATTTAAACTAAGCCATTTCAGCTTCACAGCTGACTGCAACACTCTTGTTGCCTCCAAACTATTCTCACTCTCACTTTCATCTTTTACATTGTTCTCTAATACATTAAAATAAATAATTTCTTTTTCAACTGGCATGCATTATCATTGATTGGACTGGCAGGAACTGTACTATTTACATTTCAGTGAAGATTAATAATCTTTGGTATCTTTTCCCTTTTGGTTGCACATATCAGTATCAACTAAATTCTGCTGCATTATCATAGCGAAGTCAAACATTCATTAAAATTATGAACTCATGTCACTATTTATAATTTCTGTATATCTGTATTGTATTCATGGATTCATTAATTTCTTCTAATAATACCCACTCTTTGGAAACAAAACTGCCAAATCATTTATTTGATGAATGTAATCATTTGGTATCCTCTGCTTTTCTACCAATGGTACACAACTCCTAAGAATTAGTTCACAATTCCCAATAATTTACTATGCAGAAAAAGGACATTTCATGCTATCATTTCCTCCTTATCTTTTCAGTTATTTTTCTACAATCCTAATTCATTGGATCACTAAAGCAGCAGGGCATTTTGTCCCTTGATAAGCTAACATTTATAGCTTTTAATATAAATGGATATTCTAATGTGAGCAATGTTACTGATATTAGTTTTAAAGCAGAAGCTCCAGGGAAAAGAAGGTTGCCACTTTAACAGACAAAACACTGCCCTAATCAATTCTAACCTTATGAAATAAGTTTACCCTCAAATGTTAAAATCAATAAGCAATAGAAGAAGGGATGAGGCTGAATTAAAGGTAATTTTTGTGATATCTCTCCAACAGATGGAAGACCTGCTAAAATCCTTAAATGATCTGCTTAGCCTTTTCATGAGAAGTTCCATCAAATTTCACTCAGTTTCTAATTTAAATTCATGTTCTTTTATGTACAAGAGTAATCATTGTACTATAATACAGAAAACAAGCTTGTAAATAGCTTGTCATGTATAACAGCAGAATTCCAAACTTTATTTAAAGTCACTGTATTTTGTCTAAAGTTCCATCAGGCAATATCTATTAAAATCATTGCAGAAATGGAATTGGGAAGAAAAGGAATCCCTTTTCCAATGGGTTAAATGGGAACACGCTTTGAAGTCACACAGATTTTCAAAGCTTTGTTATAGCAGAAATAGAAAAAGAAAAACATTTAGAGTCAAAGGCAAAATCAAAACATACAAAAGTTCTTAAAAATCTAGAGTTTCCTACCAAACAGTATCCCAGCTGCATAAAAGCAGATAAAACCCCCAAAGATCTAGTGCCATCACCCATGTTTTAAAATCCCTTCTTTCTCTTCATTAACCAAAGAAAGCTATCATTTGGAATTAGTTTCAAAGGTGTACTGAGACATGACCCATCATTTACAGGTTTAGAAACATTTCTATCTTATTTCCTAGCTTTCCACTTTAGATTAATTTTTAAATATCTTTTTTTAAATGCAAAATAGAGAGGATTTGGGTGTCTACTATACCTGTTTGTCTCTGGAGTGATTTATGGAAGCAAACTGCTACTCTGGAACTTTCTGGATGGAACTAGAGTGGAAGGTATCCAAATCTTTACTTTCAGTAGACACTTAGATTTCAGAATTATCATTAGTGAATTGCCCATTTGAATTCTTTTAATAATCAGCCTTAATAAGGATAAAAGCTTTTCTCCTATCCTCAGATGTAATTACAACATACCGCTGATCTTTACTAAGTCTACAAACAGAATGCTTTTTAATACTTGACCCTTGGGATCAAAACCAAATCAGAGATTAAATGAAGTCAATTTTTTTTCATCAGCTCACTATAATACAAAATAAAATACAGGGAGTATCCACAATGATTTTGTATTCAGGCTTTGCTTTGTATTGTGTTCAAACACTAATCCTTTCCTACACTATAAAAGATTAATGCAAAAAAAAGGTAACTAATTGTAAAAGGATGCAATAAAGTTCAGGTTAATGCCCTTTTGTATTAGGCAAAAATAATATGTTTGAGAAGGAGAAATTAAATTTTCTGAAAGAGGTCAGCACAGGAATCAAATGAATCCTTCTGATTCATGCAGAGTCATGCATTAACCACTTGAGATTTGGAAGGAAAAGACTTAAAGCTTTTTTTCTTCCTGTACAGGTAATTTCCTTTAATAACTAAGATGCTACTTTGTCTTCAGAATATCAGCTTTACAGATTAGTTGAGTTTTGAAGGTCCTCCAGAGCACAACACCTATGATTAAACACTTTCTAAAGTTCATTGTACTAGCAAAAGCGGAAATTCCATTATTTTAGCAAGAGCAGGCATGTCAAATTCATCAATGCATGATAGGACTGAGGATGGACTAGAGGTAAGGAATCTAAGTTTATAACATATTCATAGGGTGCAGAAGTTATTATAAACCTCATTAATGTGTGGCACAGCAATCGAAGGAAAAGTGCAGCTATTGTGACTCTTGTTAAATCTAAATTGGGAGCAATTACCTTCAAAACTTTTAAAAGACAGCAATCTGTAGGCAGCAGGATTGCGCAGGCATGATTCCTTTGGCTTGATTTACCCATGAGAAAAGCCTCTCTCTATAATTTACCCTCCTAAGGAGCTGCAGGCATGTGGGAATATATAAAAGCCATGCAGTGTTACAGCCTCTCCGCCTGTGGTGAAGCCTCAGGATTTCCCCCACCCAAAGAAAATTATTCTGGAGAAACCTGGGGAGAAGCACCTGCAGGAGCATCACAGAGAACCCTAACATGATTCCTTGAGCCCGGAGATAATGCCATAGGGGGAATTACCTGTTTTTTTTTTTTACAAATCTTTCACAGTGCCAAACCACATCCAGAGGCTAACCAAAAGTTTAATGTGTGGCTGTTCAAGCAGCTTTAATATGGAAGGGCAGAACATGTACAGTTCTCTTCAATTATGCAGAGGTCTTAATCTTTGCTTCTTCAAGCAATTAAAAACAAATGTTACTCTTGTATTTCTAAATTTTGTTCTTCAAAAAAGCTCCTAAAAATTAGAAATCCCATGCTTTGATCAGCCATAAAGGACAAGCATGGCCAAGGTGTGGCTATAAAAATAGAATAAAATAATTCTGCAACATTTTCAATGCATTTGAATTAACCAACTGCCTCATCATTTTGGGCTCAATTAATTTCACTAATAGGAAAGCATCTGAATAATATAATGTTTCAGATTACTAGTAGAAAAACACCATCATTCTCAGACTAATACATTGTGACAGACCCTGCCCAGAATATATTACTTAAGATCTGAAAGTTTTGATCATAAAAACATCTTTTTCAGGGCTTCCAAACAAATAAAATAATAGCATAGAAAGAGAATGAGTAAAGGTCTTGATGCTAATATTGCAGAAGAAGTGAAAAATATTTCTTGGTTAATTTAAACATTTGTGTCTTTGTATCTTTGACATTTGGAGCCAGAGGAACGGGGTGTTAAAAAGTAATTGCATTCACTGCCTTCCAGATATCTTTTATTTGCTCTCAAGTGGATCTGAATTCAAGAAATGGCTCTGCATGTTTGTGCGAATGGGAAAAACATTTCATTTGACATTTTGTTTTCTGGTAGCATTTTTATGCTTTTGCACATACAAGTAAAGTCTTTGAAATACAAACTCTTTCAGTACACATATTAATGGAAAGAGGGCAGCAATGCAGCTCTTCTAACTTCCTTTTGATAAGACAAAACATGCCAGCTAACGATCTTTGACACTTGTGACCTTTTTGAAAGATGCCTTTCTTTTAACCAACGAAAATTTTGTACTTGGATTCAGTGCTGTGCAAAATTAAGCTAATCTCAACAATCACTAAATAAAGCACAAGTACTGTGAGACAAGCACTACAATGTAAGGGCAGTAACCCTTATAACCATGAAACAGATGAAGTGATGCATGGAAACCAGGCTTTTTTTTCCATACTTGCACCCCCTACTAGAATTTTCAAAGGCTTGATTTCAATAACTCAGCTATAAACATAGATTAAAATGTTGCACTCAGTTACAACAGGTAATCTAATGAGCCCGTGGTTTGTGGGAGAGTTTGGGTGCTCAAATGTAGGTGCCATTTCACCAAATGCTGCCCCAGGAGGATAAGCATGCTCTGTCAGGTCTGTCTTTTTCCTGCCATCTCCTGGTAGATGTCTGGGATGCCAGAAGCCATTTGAAAAATCTTAAAATATTTAGGTACCTAAATCACTCCATGGTTTTCTGAAATTAAAAACCAAACAAAAAGCCCAAGGAAAACAACAGCATTGTGAAGACTGAGATTCCTTTGAAATAAAGTCTTTGCATTTTGGGTTCCAACCTAACTTGCCATTAGTTTTATAGTCATTTATCATTATTACTAGCTAAAAGGAGAAACTAGGAAAAATAGCAAAAATAAAGGACTGGGTGATGCTCCTCTCACCTAACAGCTATTTACAGTAGCTCTATAGATATCAACATAATTTGTGTACCTTTCATAAACAGGATTAGCCCTGGAAAATGTGGTATTTTTTCTTCTTCATGAATAAAAACTATAATGAGTGCAATTACGCCACAAGATTTTGCATCTAAGTTTAATATACACTGAAGGAAGTATTTCAGGAAAACCCTGTAAAATCACCCAAGTGACAAATCTGGCACAAAATGCCACGTGAGCATGGTAGCTACTTGACAGCAGAAATCACAAAGAGTCACTTTCTCATAAAAAAAAAAAATCATGCTAGAGCTGTAATGATCCAAATGAGGATGGGAGCCAAGTGACAACAGTGCACCCTGATTTGGTCACGTGTTGGGTGCTGCAGTGCATAGTATCTGAAAGGCTGTGGGATCATCTAAATGTTCTCCTTTCTTTGTAGAACTAGATCTAATAAACAGCATTTTAAATGGTATTTAAAACTCACCTCTTCAGGACTGAGTGACTGGGACTGGAATGGACCAGCAATATTCTGCTGCAAACACGATCTGACCTAAACTTCTTGTCATTGTATTAACTGAAGTAGGTTCCTCTCTCTGCTAAGCAAGTACAACAGTTTTCACTCAATTTTCATTTTAAAAGATTGGTTAGAATACTAATTTCTAAATTTCTCAGATATCACTAACTAAAAACGTTCTCGGGAACATAGCCCATGATTTTAGTTGATTTTTACATACCAAAGTACCTTTTCTAACTTGTAATAGAACTCTTCAATTTCTCTGAAAAGGAAACTCAAAATACATTACAGAAAATGAAAATACAGATGAAAATTAATTAATAGTTTAAGTTTCAGAAGAAGAAATAGCCAAGTAAGTAGGAAGATAACAGCAGGAAAAGATTACTGAGTCTAATAATCAGTAATTGTATTTTGTTCATTCTGGAAATGTCTTAGAAATAAAATAAATGTGAGCAATATTCCAACATCTTTTGTTTAAAGCTTTTGTTTGTACTGTATTTAGTATTCTAGATAAAAATTATTCCCTCCTCTAAGTCTCCCTCAGCTTGATTGACCTATAGAGCATTAACTTGCTTTGGGATCTGACCAGTTTGCTGTTCAGGACAGTGGGAGGGGGGCTGCTCTTTCTGCAGATGGTGGCAAAGAGCCCTGACCTCTCCAAGCTGCCAATCTGGAGCCATTCAGCTTCTCCAGTCCTCCCCCTCACTGGGCACTGACCCTCGCCAGGCTTTGTGGGCACAGCTCCAAGTTCTCCTGTCATCAAATAAAACATGATGCGGCAGCAGAAAAAAAACTTATCCAAAGCCATTATGTTGTGGTGATGTTGTGAGGGTCCCCAGGATCAGGTGAGAGATGAGAATCTGACTCAAAGTTCTCAGAAAGCTGATTTATAATTATATAATATTATATTATATATATCATATATTTCATATTTTATAGTTATTTTATATGATATATGATATATGATATATTTATTATTATATTATATTATATTATATTATATTATATTATATTATATTATATTATATTA
>JAWWMN010000208.1:7393065-7418854 GCA_035047745.1 Catamblyrhynchus diadema | reverse complement strand
AACAATATTAATCAATAAAACCCCTTGCTGCTCCAAAAGAGATGACAAACTGAGAAAGTCCCCTCCCCGGGTTGCAGCTCAGCTCACTCAGGCTCTGATCAGTCCCTTTGGTGCTGGAAATGCCGCAGGCCAGGCCCGGCCCGGTGGCCACAGGTGCAGCTGCCGGTGCTCCCCTGGGTGTTCAGTCCAGAGCAGGTTAAACAGGGCCAAAGAAAAGGAAAAAAACGCAGTCCAGGGAACTTCTTTGCCTCAGCTAGCTAATCTAACCAAAAGCAAAGGAGAACTCTGTCCCGCTGTCTGTCCATCCGCAGACAACACATTGCAGGAGCAGGAATGTGGAGGAGTGAGTGCAGTGTCTGAAAACAAGCTGCTGCTTCTTCTCTGCCCCCTCCACTCTCTGCAACAAGGCTTAAGGGTGCAAAACGTATTATTCAGCATAAACAGAACAAGAGGATTGGGGATAAAAGCATCATATAGTCCACCCAGGACACCACCTCACAGCCCTGTACTCTGAGAGAACCAGCTGTTTGCCATGCTCCTCTGCCAGCAGTTGTTATCCCACAGAGCCCGGGTTCCTCAGCTCTGGAGACATCCTCTGCGTCCCCCATCCCTGCTGAAGGCAGAGTGACTTCCACAGCAGTCAGGGACCATTATTGCTTCAGCTACTGCCTCCAAATCTGCTCTTCCACAACACAGCCCTGTCTCCTTTCAACTAACCTGAACATGGTAGAGCAAGCACAGCTGCACTTGCTGCTGACAGATGCCAGGAAAGCTTGTCACCCAGAAGTGACACGAATCTTCCTGCATTCCCCCTTCAGTCAGTCTGCAAGCCTATGGGAGTGCATATTTAATACCTGTTAAAGGCTTTTTAGGAGTTACCCAACAGGAACAAGGTCAAAATCCTTTTCAAGGATCCTGTCTGTGGTATTTTCGGGGTCCCCCGTGGCAGGAAGGAAATGATGGATCTGACTCCATATTCTCAGAAGGCTAATTTATTATTTTATGTACTGATATTATATTAAAGAATGCTATACTAAAACTATACTAAAGAATAGAGAAAGGATACCTACAGAAGGCTTAACAAGATACCGCTGAAAAACTTGTGACTCTCCAGAGCCTCAACACAGTTGGACTGTGATTCGTCATTAAGTCAAAACAATTCACATGAAACCAATCAAACAACCACCTGTTGGTAAACAATCTCCAAACCACACTGCAAAGCAGCAAAACACAGGAGTAGCAAATGAGATAATTATTGTTTTCATTTCTCTCTGAGGCTTCTCAGCTTCCCAGGAGAAGAAATTCTGGCAAAGGGATTTCTCAGAAAATATGACAGTGACACTGTCTTACCTACTAGTGAAAGATATTTTCCTTTGATGACTCCTTCCCACTCTTCACTGGTGGTGTGGAACAATGGAACAAACACAATGGAAAAATACCAAGATTTCAATGGGAAACAAAAAACACCCTACCCATATACTTATGGAATGTATGGACATTTTTTTTTCAAAGCCAAATATCTGATGATATAGCTACTATGAAGCCTACTACATTAAACACCTTTTTCACCTGCCTTTTCTCATTAGAAATGGAAAAGCTGCACTAAGAAAACAACTGCATCAAATTCCAACACAGATTAGGAAAAGGAGGTAATACTTTTGGAAAAGTCAAATACTGACTTTTCTTTTTCAAATTACTGCAGATACGTGCGAGATTTAAATTTGCATGTGAAGAGATATCAGAGGCAATATAGTAATGATGCCCTAACAGCTAGCACATTTCAAATCAAAACACTGGAAAAATATGTATGTGATGTCCTAATTACACAGAGCTGTCACTCCAGTAATCCCTGAAAGCAAAGGACTTTGGCAAATGAAAATGCAAATAGGTGCAGGAGGGCAGAAGGGAGATCAGGCAGTGCTGCTCTTCAGAAGCCCTGGGACTCTGCTCTGCCCCAGCTCCTGCCCTCCTCTGAGCTTTCACTTCAGGCCAGTGCTTGCAGAAGTTTCAATGTGACTGTCAGAGGAGCTGCCCATCCGTATAAATGTCACTGCTGCAATCAAACATCCCCAAAAGGCAGAACTCAAGACTCAACTTGCCTCAAAGTACTTCACAACTAAACCACAACCACCTGAAACATCTGCTTCACCACAGGAACAACTGCAAAAGTGTTATGGGTCTGATTTATAAACAATATTGTTCCACACTTTTTTTTTCCTAATTATCACTTTCCTACAAGGTACCCAGAAGCTTTTCTTCCTAATATGTAGCAAACCCAAAGTCAGTGGCAGAACTGGCATGTCCAAGATCTGATCCAGCACTTGTTGAACTACACAGAATTCTTTTCATTCTTGAATAAAAATTTCTTGATGACTGAAATTCAATGTAAGTTAGAAACTTTTAAAAGGTAATTTAAGAAGAGTTCAGAGATCATGAGCAGAAAAACCCATGCATGAGACTATGCAGCATTTTCAAAGAGCAGTTCACTTTTTAAAGCTCCAGTGTATTCATTTGTAAGGAGCAGAAGTCTTGGTGATTTAACAGGCATTATGCACTCCAAAGAAGTACATCTCTACCAGAGCTGGCTAAAAAAATGAAGAGCCTTAAATAGATTCCAATTACATGAAATGAACCACTAGGTCTTCTCAACTTTGTCATTTTCCCTCAAGATGTAATATCTCAGTAAATTCAAAGACAGGCCTGAAAAAAATGGTACAGTACACATTTTTGACAAATAACACTGCATTAGCATGTCCTTTAGCCATCTGTATCTTGAAATTGATTGCTGGTTGAATACAAACTAAATACATCCTCCTAGCACTGGCAAACTCCAATGCACACTCTCTTGCAGCAAACTAAGACCAGACAAAGGGATCTCTTGTAATTGAAGACATCACCGCTTTAAAATTTTGTTCAAGGCCTTGGTGCTAATTCCTACAGAAGATTTTTGTCATAAAACTTTCCATATCTCTCAGAGGCAAAACCTGCAGGTTTTTTATGACCAACAAAAAGAAACCAAATCCCAAAACTAGGAGTCTTGCAACTTAAATTTCTTTCAGATACTGAGCAGCTTTCTCATCTCAGCTGTCTCTTTCTACCTTTCATATAATGGGGTTGGTATTAATAACTAAACATGGTTCACAGAGTAATTGTTTATTCTGTAAACATGGTTTATACTCACAAATATAATTTGTTTTCACCCCAGACTGACTGTTAGGCTGAAATAGTATTTTTCACTGAATAAAAAATTCTAATAAATACAAATGGAGAATGACTAAAATGTTTGACACTACAGCTGTCAGCAGCTCCTGGCTGTAGTACAAAACTCAGCAGCTACTGGCACTGCAGAACAAAGTTTGTCTAGTCCTAATTCTTTAACTCTCCTTATTTTAAAGAGATTATTCTGGCCAAATTAAGGGACATTTTAAACCAAAATAATGTTTCATATAAAAATTCTGGAGAGCAGATGCAGTAAGAGTGATGTGCTGTGCTTCTGTTCACTGTAGCTTTTTTACAAGTTTCCACTGCAGATCTGTCCCCTGAGATCAGGAGGATGCTCCACTTTCCAGTCTCTTTTGCTGAGATTCAGAGTTTACTTTCACTACAGTAAGATTTGAAGCTGCACTGCAGCTGAGGAAGATCTCCCACTGAGAGGTGGATTAGTCCTGGAGCTTTGAGTCATGACTTCCAAAGCAGGAAGAGGAGCCTTCACTCTACTCCAGAGCTGCATCAGGGACAGACTCTCACAGCCCACATACATTTCCCCACCAGGCTGGGCTGCTTCCAGAAAGGTCCCACCTGATGCCATCACAATGGAAAAGATATCTGTACACCTATACACTAACATATTTTGAATAACAAGTTTCAGCACTCGCAGTAAAATTTAGAATGATTCCATGGACTAATGTTATACAATATGGACAACTTAATTTTTAAATTTTGCCCTGCAATTTACTCTGTGGTTCCCAGTTGAAACAAAATTATTTGCTAAGCATTTAAATTTAAGGGAGTTTCACTCTATTGCTTGTAGAGTAAGGTTACTTGAAAATACAAATCTTACATGGTGGTGACCAGATGTAAGAGGATTTGTAAGGAGACTGAGAGGAAGTGGAATGTTCAGTGATATATCCAGAAGCAGATATTTAAATTTAGGGAATTCCAAACCAAAGCTCTACTGTACAATTTTTTATTCCCCTATTAATAATTCAGAGATGCCAGACAAGACAATATAATGTCAGCCTTAATTTACATGTGACTTAACATGAACTTATGCTCCCAAATTCAATGTATGCATATGACAGGAAGGGATCCTCAACTCAAACTTTATACTACCTTGAATTTCTCTTTCTTCTACTTTACAATTCAAATCACTTAACCTACATTTAATCTGCAATTATTTCCTTTAATTGTTCACTGCTTAATACATCAAGATCATTCTGTTTTGAATGTTCATAAATAAAATAGTCATGTAGTCTATACAAAGGGAAGCATTTGTTAGGTTTAGTGCTGTACAACATCCCAGTAATACAAAAAGGTACTCCTATTTATATGCAACTTCCTATCACTTCATGAAAAGAGACTGCTTTGAAACTACAAATTAAAAGATCAGTCTTTGGGGATGACAGCAACACTTTAATTGAAAGACTTGCAAGGCCAGACCCCAAGAAGACCATGCACAAAGACAGGAAAATGCGGGGTTTAAAGAAAACTGTCATTGCTAAGTCCTGGCTGTTACTAAAGTAAGAGCCTGGAGCCTTGGATATAATCTATATATTGCAGCATGTAGAGATTTAACTGACTTGCACTCCAGCAATAGCAAATTTTGGCAGACACTAACTGGGGACATTTGTTTTATTATAAGCACGATTAGGACCCAGGTTTTATTTTTGTGCAGACAGTCTTAGCTGCCAGAAGAAAAGTGCCAATTCAGTTAGTAAGAACAGCGGTGACATTTTGCAATCAAATTTCCTTTAAAAAATATATGCAGTCATACCTTTCTTCCCCTTGGATTCATTAATAATCAATACCATAAAAATATTCACACCTCTCAGGCTTTGAATTATTTCCTTAGAGAAGACACACCCCACTCAAGCCCATTCTGCAGATGGGAAGGATTTTATTTTACAATTTGCCAAAACTGTGGTATCTAAATAAACCTGATTTTCTCAGCTCATGCCTTGCTTGTTTAATTAAGTGTGGGGTCTGGAAAGGGCAAGGCTTTCAAGCTAGCACTGCTTTTACTTTGTCCATAGGGGCATTCATTAGATTTGAACATCAGCTGGAAACTCAGAATTTGTACTTGTTTTGCAGGTGTTGCTGGGATAAAAATTTCAAGGGCTTATCATCCATGAATACCTGCAGGCACTGACAGTTAGCCAGCAGGACTTACTGGAAGGGTGAAGAACAAAAGCAGGAGGAAAAGTGCAGAAGACATTAATCTAGAGAAAATCCCAGGAGACAAGGTCAGTACATCGGTCACTGTCTGCCTGAGGTGAGAAATTCAATAAAGGCAGAGCCCTGTAAAGCTCGATGAATCTTGGTAACATCCTTCATTTCAATAACAACTTTTATGGCTGGCAGAAGGTAAAACATTTTGTGATAAGCAGCTCTTGGAATGTCCCAGACAACTGCAGTTGCCAGCCTCAAAAAAAAAAAACACCAGAAACAGCTGTTGCCTTGAAATGTCTACCAAAATTTGGCAATTCAACAGGATTTTCCTAGAAAAGCCCCAGCTGTGCAGATTAACTTTTTAACACAAGCTGTTTACTTGTATCACAATACTCTCAGGAGTCCCTGTCACACTTTGGGACAATTTTATTCTGTCTTATATGGCCACATAGGTGAAGAGTCCTTAATTCCATATGCAAAGGGCATAATATATTTCTGGGCAAAAACCTTTTACTACCACTTTCTTCCACCCAGAGCTCAGGAAGAGCCTGTGCTGCTCCAGCCCCAGCAAACCAAGAAATTCATCAAATGCTCCTTATCAGAAGTAGAATTTAAACAATATAGTTCACTCCTAACCATCATGACAGATCTAATGGTATTAAGAGTTTGGAACACCATGAACTGAACTAATTCTGTACTGAAGAAAAAAAATGTCAAAGGCTGAAAACTCAGAGAAGTTTTAGACTGGACTTTTGATGGCAATCACTGAACAATCACCTGCCCTGCAGCCATGTATAAAAAGCTCATAGAATAGTCTAAAAATTACATCATTTTCTGATGTCCATAAATTAAATATTCTTATCAGATAATGAATGGATCCTATAACCAGGAAAAACCTCCTATATGAGATAACATACCATATGCTGTTTCATACACATTTTAAGCACCCTAATTAGTATCTTACATATAATGAGCAGCAACTGATTTACTCTTTGTATACAACCACAGTTAAGTGGACAGAACCAACCAGCTTTAATTTGCCTGATGCTTCAAATTATGCATCCATTTAACTTCAAGATGCACAATGTGCACAAGTCTTCTGCTTGTTTGCCTTTTTGTTTTCTTTGCCTTGAATCTTCCCTTTTTATGCCATGCTATTCTAGAAGTAAATAAAGATACTGAATAAAAACAATTTGACACAGAAAAAAACTTTAAAAGGTATCCTCAGAGAAATAAGAAGAAAAATACAAAAGGTAAATATTTAATAAAAAAAGCACTGAGATGAGACCTGCATGACCTTCAGGCTCTCTCCTGTCATGAACACATCAAAACCTGTAATATGACATTGACAAGGCAGGTAACAAGTTGTGACAACCTGCTGGCAACTATGTATAAATTTATGCTATTCGAAAGCACAGGGCTATTTATATTCGTCTTGTCATTACCCAGTCCAGCTCATTAGGTTGTTTTGTCTGCAGATGAAGAGCACACAGATACCCAGGGCTTGCAATAAACCCAGGCTTCCTAAGTGGCAGCCTAGCACTGTAACTGCCAGAAGCACATTCCTGGACTGTGCTGATTTAATGAGGATTTAACCCCAGCAGAGAGAAGCCCAGCCTGGCTGTGAAGGGGCTGGTCCAGCACAGGGACGGCCCTGGCAGCCTGGCCAGGGTGGGTCTGGTCAGTGCAGGCACAGAGCAGCACAGCCCAGCCCCTGGTACCGAACGCACCGAGCATGGCATATAGTCTCTCAGCTATAGAGACTCAAGTTTATTTCTCCTTCATCTCAAGAGAGCTGGAGACTATTTAAAGAATTTTAAACTATGCTATCACAGTTGCTTCTAGTTCATCTTTGTTTTGTGGGGGCTTATCCTCCCTAAAAACCAATATGAACGCTCAAATGCTGGCATATGGCACTGGCTTTAAGAACAGATGCCCTTTTGGATCTCCAGTGGGTAAGGGATGACACACAAAATATTAAAATGACCTTAAAAGAGGTTCAGGTTACATGTGAAACAGTTCATACTTCAACTTTTTTTTCAAATCTTGGACTTAAGATATAAGTCTTTAAAAATCAAAACATTCCATAATCTTTACATGACAAATTCTTTCTAACTGGCAGCATTTGAAAGTACTCTTTTTGCTCCCATTTTTATTATTTCCCTGCCTTCACTTATTAATGAAATGAAGAAATCCTTTAGTGTTTATGAAAGCCATCAGATCAGTAGCTCCGGAGAACCAAGTCTAATTAAATAATTAAATTGTTTTCAGAGTGTGTGGCTTCCTTTTCCCATTAGATAAACAGAGGCTGGCAACCACCCAAGCTGCGCCCTAAAAGCCAACATCCACTTCCCACTGAAGCCAAGGGTCTCAGTCCCTTGTGCTTTCCATTTCTACTTTTCCAACACTATCAGAGAAGGTAATTTCCTGACCAGGAGAAATTATCTCCTTGGTTTGGGAAATGCCCTTCAGCTCCAAGCCACAAAGTGCAGCAGGTCCTGCTGCACCAAAGCAAAACCCTTCCTGTTCTTGTAACTGCCACAAGAAAGAACAAAACACAACAAATCCTTCCTGTCCATGACTGCTTCTTTATAATACTAGGATTTTTTTAAAATAAGCTGTAACCCAACTACAAGCTTGTAACAGGTTATGCTGAGGTGACCCTGGCACTATTGTAATACTTCAGGATAAAGAAGAAAACAGAAAAAAAGTCAGAACTTGTGCCTTACACATGATGTGTTATCTCTGTGATGCTGCACTGAAATCTGCACAAAAGAACCCAATCTCATATTCCCAGTCCCCAGTGGAAGCAGCAGCCTAAAGGAAAAGCTAGAACTGAAGCACTGCTGTAAATTGGTTTTTAGTACTCATAATGGCTTGTCACTCAAAATTCCCAAATGGCAGCAGAAATAATTTCCTGAATTTGTAGATATAAATTAATATCTCCAGTCTGCACAGAAATACCTTGTTTGCTTACTAGCCTCCTGCCTCATCTATTAGTTTCTGCATTGCTACAACTGTGCACAATGCATCCTAAGTCTGTTTTATTTAAATGAGCCTGAGCAGCCCAAGTAAAAAGCTCAATACAATGAAAATTTAACTACCAGTGAAATAGGGGATTATTATAGATGCAACCAGAACAAAGAGCCAGTATGTCAATGTATTTATGTATATATTCACAAATATAACAGACAATGCTATCCGTGCTAAAATACTGAGATAAACATCTTGGGACTGCATTTATTTTAACAGTGTATTTTAACCTCATATATGGCTGACACAGCCAACCTAAAAGGGCCACAGCACCTCATAAGAAGAGCTAATGTCTAAGATGACACAACAAAATATTGGTTTAGCAGAGAAGGAAAACCAGGCTTTTTTGCTTGCTAAAAGACATAGCTTAAAACTGGCCAACCTCACTCACATAATTAACTCTATTGATTTCAAGAGATTTAGACTGACAAACCCTGAAAGTGGGGCTGATCTCATCTCACTGTAAATACTTACAGGGTGGATATCTGCACGTGGGTGAGTCAGCTTAAGCTCCTTTTACAGCAGGGATCTGCATGTGGATTATTAAACTCCAGTCCCTCTATGTTGCGATGTTGTGAGGGTCTCCAGGATGAGGTGAGAGATGAAATTTGACTCCAAGTTTTCAGAAGGCTGATTTATTATTATATTAAAAGAAATTATATACGAAAACTGTACTAAAGAAGGAGAAAGGAGGCATCAGAAGGCTTAACGAGAATGAAGAATAAAAACCCGTGACTGACCAGAGTCCAACAGAGCTGGACTGGGATTGGTCATTAACTAAAAACAATTCACATGGAACCAATCAAAGATGCACCTGTTGGTAAGCAACCTCCAGACTACATTCCCAAGCAATCAGATAATTATTGTTTTCATTTCTTTTCTGAAGCTTCTCAGCTTCCCAGGAGAAAAATCCTGGCGAAAGGATTTTTCATAAAATATCGTGGTGACACCATTAAACAAAAGGTGTCCCTGGAAATTCTTGAGGCAGAGGTGTCAGTGTGGGGTGAGAAGAGAACACTTGTCTTCAGTTCCTGTCTTGTGTCCATGTTCTGGGTCAGAGGGAGGCAGCATTGCTGTTTGTGTGCATTCAGCCACATCCTGGACCCGGGTCCCTCATTTGGAAGCTTGGGACAAGAAAAAGCCCAGGTTCTGCCAAGTACAGTGGCAGACATTCAAAAGAAAATGTCATCAACAAAACAGCACAGGATGAGTGGGTTGACACTGAGCCTTTGCTGGGTCAGGCAGGAGATGAGCCAGAGTCCCAGTCTGCACTGCTGGTGTCGTCATCAATACGTAAAAAAAATTAAAAAAAAATAAAATTATGTCTTCAAATTTGTCCCCGTGGGGATGAGATGCCATAATCCATACAGCAACTCACAGTTGTTCTAGTCACGATTAAAGAAATTCTGTTGGTCCTCTTCCTTCCTAGTGCTAATACGTAACAGCCAGCATTAGCTGTCTGAATATTGTTCTATTATCCTGTGGAGCTGCAGATGTGGATGGAACACCCTGGCACCTTCTCCACTGAAGCCAGTTTCATTATGTTTGCAAAAGGCAAATGCAGATACACCAGTGTGCTTTATTATAATGTCATATTCCTGACACTCTAGTTAGTAAAAGCTGATTTGGTGTTTCCATTAGAAATCTCATTTTCAGAGGCTTATGACTCATCCATCTAAGTTTTTTCAGGATGAAAATCCACTTGTAATTCCTGCTCTAACAACTGGTCAGTATTAGTTATCTACACATTTGAAATCCCAAAAGCACAAAAGAAATATTTTCTTTGTGCTGTTTCCTTTTTTCTTTACATGGTCAACCATTTGTATTCTTTTTTAGGAATAACAAAGCAATTAAATACATATAAAAAATTTAAGCTAAAATTTCCTTTCTTCCACATATATCACATTTTTTTCCTGTGTGTTTTAGCCAGAAGGTTGAGAAATTACCTGAGAAAAACAGTAAAAAATTCTTTAAGAATAAAATAAGTGCCTAAAAAAATTTTATCAGGGATTTCCAAAGAACTAGCTGAAAAGATCTATGTTTAACATACAAATATTATGAAAATTATCTCTAATGTTTAAAGAATACCATCACATTTCATTCTCTACTCTGTCTGTGAGGTGTCTGTCACACACCCTGTTGATATTCAGCAGTTCTCTTTTGCTTTGTCAAGACATTCTCATCTTTTATGAGATGAGAACAATTCAAGCTTCACAACTCCAAAGCTCTGAACAAGTATTATCAATTCTTAAGCCTATACAAGCAAACACTCTGAAGACATTCAGTTTCTTGAATTCACTATAAAACATCATTTATCTGGTGCAAGTCATGGGTTGCATTTTCCAAGTTATGGTTTTAAGCTCAAAGTTAAAAAAAATCTGTGCATTAGTAGTTTCACAGGGTTGGCATAAAAAAAACCCCTAGAACTGATTATTCTCATTAAATGCCTTTGGGTTTTTATCTGAGCTATACAGAAAAGAAATGTTTAAAAAAAAAATCATTTCAGCTATTACATATATTAGGAATATAAGCCTATTTCCAGAATCTGACTGAGACATAAAACACTGGAGGAGCTTGCACATACAGATTTGAAGCATCCAGACCCAGAGTGGAAAACAGAATCCCAGACACTGGGTCCTGCCTGAATCACAGCCTCTCAAGCAAACAGATGAGCACCTGCATGAGGTGTGAACACTCTGCAAGGAAAACATGAAAGGCAAACACTAGGGGAACTTTGAAAACTTAAATTCCACCTGGTTTTTTTTAAACTTAAGAAGCTACTGGAAATATCTGCTCTTGCTATTCACATGATTATGCAGGTAAAAGAGTAAGGCCCCTCTAAATATTACCATTTGCTGCACTTAGCAGTCATCAGAATAAAGACAGTGATGGTTAATTTTTTCCTCTTCTGTAGGAATGTTGCAACAACAACTTATAATCCTAGATAAGGGAAAGAGTTGAAGCTTTTCCTATTTTCTAGAAGCTACTTAATAATTCATAATTTCACTTGGCTGTGAGATTTTAACACTGAGAACTGAAGTGTTTTACCACAACTCTGCCCTTGAGATTTTGTACCACCATCACTCCTTTAGAGAAAATCAATCAGCCTTGCCCAGCATGTCTTCTATAAAGAAATGACAAAGTCTGTGGATGAGGGGATGGCAGTACCTCTATTTCAGCAGAGGTTTCAAAGGAACATCCCAAAACCTCTTTGCAGGGACTCTATGGTATAGGTGGACAACTAGACAGCAAAAATATAATTTATTGTCAGACAGAGATAGCAGAAGATAAAGGTTTTCTATAGAAATCATTATATATATATATATATTTATTTATTTTTTTTTTTGCAATTCGAATAAAATGAGTCTTTTTGACTTCACCTAGCTGTGGAGTACTGAAAAGATCAATAATGCATGTTCATTTTCAGCCTTCACCATAAAGGCATAATCCATACCTATTCACAGGGTGAAAGATCCATTTTAACTGGCTAGAAAGGGGTGTAGCAGGGGAGACACAATGGTGAAAATAGATGAAATATTTAATCTACTTTCTATGCAGCTGGAAAAAAAGCTATATAACATAACATATCATAAAACATAAGATCACATAACATCATAACATAACATAGCAAGCATCTCTTCAGAAAACAAGGTATTTGAGCATGCCCCACATGCCTTCTTATCACAAGGACATTACCAGTTTCACTGATTTGATTCAATACCAGACAGCAGGCAAATGAGGTAAAATAAAATTAGAAAAAGCTCTTCAATTTAGTCCAGCCACTGTGTCACAGATTATTTTATAATCCATTAGTGAAAGTTTTAACACCTTTAACTTATTAACACGAAATATAAACAACCCATTCACGCTCTTGATAAGACATTGCAGGTAGGAAACTGTCTGGTAAGCAATTAGCAAAATGCTTGAAGTACAAAGAAGTAACAAATAAGAAATCAACTTCAAGACAACTGTCTGATTCAAGTTAGCAATAGTAACACAATCGTGACTTAAAGAACAAGTTAAGGCTTTTCATCTTGTCATACCTGAGCACTGTGCTGCGCTAACAGATTGTCTCTTCTGTGCTACCAGAAGCAGATTGAAATATCCCATGGCACCATGGCTGTTCCCACTGCCCCAGTTTCCCAGTTTTTCTGCTGTCTATCATCTGCTAGAGGTGGAGGGACACCAGGTTGAGGTGGGCTGCCTGGAACTGTGCACATTTTACAGCATGAACAGATTTCCCTGGTTTTAAAATAACTGAGAAGTGCCATGTCATCTACTGTGCCATATTTTCATAGTTTAAAAAAAAAAAAAATCAAAACAAAAAATGAACCCTCTCCCAACCCCATCTCTACACAGTGATACATTTGCTTAATTCCTGCAAGGACCCAGCTAGCCCCAGTACTCAGGCTGCTTATAAAAGTGCCAATCAAGGGAATGAAAAGGAAATTATAAAACTGTTCCCCAAATCACCTTTTAGTATGTCATTCCTTTTCAGATGATGTAGTTGACCACGCCAGCAAAATCACATTGCAGAGAGTGCAAGGAGAGTTTTTTTTTCCTTCTTTCACTTAATAATCTTGGGGGTTTATCAAAGGCTTAAAAATCTTAACCTAGAAAAGTAGTAGGGAAGTGGTGGTTGGTGCTTTTCCTAGTCAGAGAGGTTTGAAATTATTAAATCTGCTCTTTCTTGAGAAATTGCCAAAACCTTAGCCTTACTGGCTAGCCATACCCTAAATAAAGCCCCTGAATTAATTTTGATCCTACCTATCTTCAACATTGGAAGATAAAAATAGTCAAGTTATTCAATAGTACAAGGCTGTGCAAAAACTAATTCTAAAAACTCAGATATGGAATTAGAAACAAATCTTTGTCATTGTTTTGAAGCTGCTTTACTGATCATGAATCAAGTCTTAATAATTTTAGTATACATAAAAATTATTAGGATTTTATTTATCAAAAGAGACACCAAGACAAAGATGGTTTTCTTACCAAAATGCAGTCTTGAGAAATGCTTTTGATTCCATTGTATTTGAAATGGAAATGGTTAAGAGTTATAAATTGTCATTTAACTCAGCAATTTTACTTGTTTATGTATTTGGTTGTTAAAGAATTCAGATTTATTGTTTTGCTCCTTCTCCGTTTCCACTTGTGAAAAATCAACAGTTTTATACATTTTCCAACATGTAAAGAGAAATACATTACAGTGAGTCTGATGTCTTCATAAATGCAGTGTTTCCTCGTCTCTTCCATTGTTATGTATTTTTCTGAAGCAAAACCAGCTCTGTTTATTTAACAAGATAGAAGAATACATCTTTTTAACATGTTAGCACTTGACAGTGGAATGTTAGGTATTGAAATAAGAATGGGAAAAATCACATTTGATGAGGACTCAGTGGCTATTTCAGTCCTGTGTGCTCAAACACAGTCTCATTGTGATACAAGTTGAATTGCCTTAAATCCCAGGCAATGAATTTGTGCAGAGGGACATTATGCACCCTTATGACATTTGGGAAATAAAGACACACAGAAAAAAACATGTTTTTTCTCCAGCTGCAGCAGAGAACTGAGCCTTTATTCTTCTAAAAAATATGGATGGGCTACCATGGCATCAAGCAAAATACACAATTCCAGATATTACCTTTTCCCCTGACATCACAAGGGCCACAAGCACAGGCGTGAAAATCCACTGCTCATCATTCAATAATTATTATAAAGCCATTTATCAAGAAGAGAGTAACAATTAGCTATCAAAAGGAGTAAGAAGAACTTTCTCAGGCTCAGATTCGTGATCTTCCAGTACAAACACATTCTCACTTTGGAAAAAAAAAAAGCAAATTGTCCTCAAAACTGCTACCAAAAAAAAAAAAAAAAAACAAAAAAAAACCAGAAACCAGGGAAATTATTTTGTTATTTGGAATTTCCTTTTAAACTTCAAATTGAGGTAGCCAATGCATCACAAAAAAAAAATAAATTAAAAACATACATAATATGGCAGGAAAAAGAAAAACAAAAAAAGGATGAATAATTCCTTGTAAAAGGCTAAACAACGGAATGATCAATTCTTTTAAGCTCACTTAAAAAAGTTATAGTTACAAAAGTATATCTAAAACCTTGTTTCTTCTCTCAGGTAAGAAACCAAACCCACCTGTGAAAATACAAGTTTGCTTAGATCTAGTGAAATAGAAATAGGCAAACAATATTTTTTTTTTTTTTTTACTTTTCAGTTATGAATACACTAAATACATCCAAAGAACTTAAACTGATGGCTTCATCAGCTTTCTCCTTGTGGAGCATTACCATTATGCACTGCTGGCTCTGATTTACATTTCTTAGAGTACACTGAACTGCAAAACTCCTACTCCCTACAGGAAAAAAAATGGTCACAACCAGAAATCCCACTTCCAAAAGTCATTCTGCTGTAGAAGAATTTGGAAATGCAAGGGATGCAAAATTGCCTTAAGACCATCCCTTCCTATATCTTCTCAATACACCTGCTGTTATTCCATTTGGGCTTTGTGCAACATCACATTGCTATTACATGATTAACTCACTTCAACTGCCACAGACACTGCAGAGGACTTTTCTGTCCTCAGTTCACCACACTGAGAAACCTAATTGTTCTTCAAGCTTTTTTCCAAGCCTGTGCTCCTTCACCTCTCAAGCCCATTCATATTTTAAGTCAATTAAAAGACTCCTTGCTTTGAGACCACCCTAAATCTCACCTTGCCCTAGACAAATTGTCTTGCCCTTAATGCCAGAGATTTTTTTAATTGAAATAGCAATTAATAAGCAAATGTCATACAGCAATCCATCACTTTATGATAGGAATTATTGCATTTGACCTCAGAAGCCTTTCAAGCACCCGAGTGTTTTTTGGGTATAGCAGAGTATCCTGGTGTGTGATGTTGTACTGATGGTACTGGGTTTCCTTCAGGCAAACATCTAGGAATTATTTGACATCTAGGCTACTTCATTTCACAACCACATGGACAGAAAGGACTGCAAACACATTTTTTTCTGATAGTGAAGACACACATGTTCCTCTCTCAGTGCTTCAATTTACATTTATGCTGTGAGCCATTTTTTTCCAAGCATTGATCCAGCACCAAATATCTCTTGGGAGTTACTTCAGGATTGCAGGCTCCCCTTGCTAAATTAAAATCTTGCTAAGATGCCTCCTTACACTTTATATCCCATCTCTCACATGCCAAAACATGTCAGGCAGCCCCTGATAAATTTGTCTCAAAAAGATTTTCTGTTTCCAAAAATAGGTAATACACTTGAACACTGGACTTCAAATATTTTCCAAAGTTCAGGACAGAAAGGAATGTGAAAAAGTGTGAGGGCTCCCAGTGAGGGACTGCTGTGAATGAGCAAGCAAGATCAAAACAATTGAGACATCTCCCTTAACCAGATGGGTTAAGAGAGATTGGTCATTCCCATCCTATTTTATCTGAATATAATGAGCTAAAAATCTCCTTTCAACCAGATAAAACACTACTTTTTTTTTTTGAGAAAGGAAACTGCACTACAGAACTGCATTGATTAGGCTCTTTTTTTAAAAAATATCCAAAAATATGAAGCAACAATAAAGCATTGTTTTTACTGAACTGCTTATAGCCATTCAGAAGGCTGTACCAACAGCACACAATCCCATTAGTGTTCAGTTTTCCACATGAGGTACCTTCTAAACTTATTCTGGCTTAGGAGATCTATTAAGATTGTAGCCTAAGGCTTCAGATTTGGGCATTCCCTGGAGCTACATAAACCAAACAATATTAAAGAGAATCAAATTTCCACCCAAAAAAGCCATGTGCAGCCATTGCTAAATACTGACATTTTTGGTCATTCACACACAAAGTGTATTAACCTGATAATGTCACTACTTTGACATTAAAATTTATGTTGTATAAGTATGTGTTTGTGCTTATTGTGTACTCACAGTTATTCAGAAAGCAGCTTCTGTGCTCTATGCTATTAAGGGACACAGATATAAATTATTCTATTTTAGCTCTCTGATCGTTCACGGCCCTCTCCACAGCAGTTAAAAATTATACAGAAATATAAATAAAGAATAGCCACTCATTCTAGAAAAAGAAATTTGTTTCTCAGGACGTGTAAGCTTAAGCTACGTTTTACTGCTGGTTAAAATCAGAACAGTTTTGCATTCAGCAATCTGTGAAACTAACATATAGCTGAATGAAGGGCTGATTTTTTCCACTTTTTCTACTTTCAGAAGAATTTCCCATTGCTTCAAGATTTAAAATAAAATAGTTTCAGGTTTTTAGTAATGATCAATATGTTATAGTAAGTGATAATGAGATGAATCCCACTTGTTTAAGAATATATTACACATTAATGGATCTGCTCCCCTCATTCTGAGGATCATATTTTTGAGAGTTGCCAACTCAAGATGACTCAAAAAAGACACATCAAACTTCTCCATAAGAAAATAATAAATAACTTGCCCTTCCTCCTGTCTCATACAAGTTTATGCTTTAAGATAGATGTACAGGTGAAATTAACTACAAATTCTTCTCAATTTTGGATCAAGGTATTGAGACACAGGGTAGTCTGGACCGACAGCTGTGCTCTTCTTGTTGGCCTGAGTCCATTTCTGGGTTATTTCAGATCATCTCCCCAGTTCTTCTGATGGCATTACCACTTTATCCACATGAAGCGTTCTCCTTTAAACCCCAGTTGTTTTTGTTTTTTTTTTCTCCTAGTGTTACATGAAAACCAAATAATGCATTAAATGAGAGGCTTAGAGTCCACTCTTCCTCTCTCTTATACCTCAGAAAGATCACTACCAGTTTCATTCCTGTGATGTAGTCAAAAGCTGACAAAAAAAAAGAAGAAGATTTTGATAAAGATGCATTAGTTTTAAGTGTAGCTTTCTCTCAGGGGATCTACACCTTAACTTTTTCAGAGCAGAACAACTTAAAATTCCCTCCACTGCTTTGAACTGCCTGTAAAATTCAGAAGGAAAGAACACTGAAAACTGACCAAACACTGGAACTGAGGCAGTGACTTACTGAAGCTTGCAATGATAATGTAAGGTTACTGTAAACAAATTTTACTGTAAACAAGTGTTAATGTAAACAAAAACAATACAGAAATTCAGTGAAACAATACAGCTGAAATTATGATTATTAGGTGTCTGAAACATATTTAATTGTGATTTCTTAATTTCAAGACCAGCTTAGGAAAACAATTATTATTTTCTTAAACAGGAACACATTTATCTTCATCTGATTAAGTGGAAATGAAAAGTCTTAAGTATCCAGCATCAGGATTTACATTTAATATTCCTGATGCTGTTCCTTGGGAGCGTGTTTTTCCTGTATCCCATATTCAGTCAGTTGCCTTTGGAACAAGACAAAAACCTAAAAGTGAGAGCTTCAGTAGGGATACCAAGTCCTTTTTGTGCCTTAAATAAGATGCATTTTGGAGAGATGTGCAAAGTGAAATCTCATATCCCAAGTGCTAATGGCCAGTCAAATACCCACAGCTGGGAGCTGGCTTTTGGGTCCCCCACTTTCTGTCATGGAGTGAAGCAAGATGTACACCCTGCACTGACATTGCAGGCATACAAATCTGCAATTTCCCAGAAAATTCATGTAGTCTTAACTTAGAGGTGATAGATTGCTACATTTATTAATAACATTTGTATTTTTTGTGTGAATCAACACACGTGTGACCATTCAAACGTGTGAATGGTGACCAGGGTGACCAGCAAACCACAGCTGAAGTGCAAAGGGGTTGTTTTATTTCTTTACCTTGCTAAGAAGCCCGGGAAGCAGGAACATGGATGGACAGAGGCTCCATCAGGCTCAGTTCATCCCAGCAGGCTCCAGCAGGCTCTGGGCACACACAGTTTATAACAAGGCTGTGCTTTTATGATCTCTCCCAGGAGGAGGTTCCAGCATGTCATACAGGATTCCTAATTCCCAAAAGAGGCAGAGGATGAACAACACTAGGCACAATAAGTGGAGTTTTCCCACACCTACATTCTTAGCATTCTGAGCTGCAAGGTCACTTTGAGCAAGAACTGTTCCCTCCTTGCAAATTCTTCTGGTTTTAACCCTTTCCTCCCAACATTTTTATCAGATCAGTTTTATTTGAAGGATAAAATAATCCTTAGATATTTTCAATTTGCATCAGTTGCTAAGTGATGATGAAGTATTATGCTATTTTTTTTCTGATATTCAAACCTCTAATCATACTAGACTGGTATTGTCTTAAAACTCCATGTCTGAGATATGAAGTGCTGATCATTTTTTTGAATGAAGATTCATCATTTGCAGTCTCAGTAGTATCGTTATCTTCCTTTCTTCCTGCATTCATTTGCACATGTATCAAGATACTTTGTTAATGACATACTAAATGTTTTCTCATGCTACCAAGACTACAAAAAACCTCAGGTCATGTTAAACATCTGACCTTTAAAGAGGAGACAGTAAGAACATGCTACAGATTTTATGGAAATATTGTTGCTATGAAGTGTTCAGTAAACTGGAAATGCCAGAGTAAGGAAACAATTTCTTTTATTTGAAATGTTGCTTAGATTTATTTATGCAGTTTTTTTCTTACTTAAACCCACATTTTTTCCCAGTTAATTCTATGAATAAATGTTGCTAGCCATATATATTTTCAGTTTCAGCAGTTTCATTCAGAACACCAGGTAACATAGTACTAAGGTACACTGGAATAATATTAGGATATCACTTCTGAAATAATCTTAGGGTCCAATTCTTATAAGAAGCTTCTGCCTGAATTAAGGTGGAAATGAGACCATCAGCCACAGTCAATTGTACAGATTGTATTTGACAGTAAATGTTAAGAGATAGAAAGGCAGAGGAGTAGGGAGAGGCAGAGAGACAGATTAAGAAGAAAGGTAACCACCAACACATCTGTTCCTGCAGCATCCCACCAGCCTTCCTCCACTTTTAAACAGTCCAAGTCATGGGTATCCACAAGGTGCAGGTGCTGTTCCCACAACCTGGCAAGACATGTTTTTAAGGGCATTCCTTCATCACAGTTTGCCATTCTGGG
The DNA here is from genome assembly GCA_035047745.1 of Catamblyrhynchus diadema. Lineage (NCBI taxonomy): Eukaryota > Metazoa > Chordata > Aves > Passeriformes > Thraupidae > Catamblyrhynchus > Catamblyrhynchus diadema. The sequence continues at coordinate 7,399,375 of JAWWMN010000208.1, read as the reverse complement.
GATTTTTGTCTGGATGTTAGCCAGATTTTCCTCACCAGGTCTGGCATCTTCCTGGTGTTGTGTCTGCACTTTCCCACAAGTCTGCACAGTGGAATCTTGTCCCCTTTGCTAATTCCAAACTTTTCATCTTTGGGTAGGCCTGAAATTATCTCCTTTCTGTTGGCCGTTTTTGTCCATTGTGCTGGTTTATCTTATGGAAACTTCCTTCTTTGCCAGTGTTTGAGACAATTTACTGTGCTTCTCTAAATCCTGACACAGTCTTAGTGCCTGTACATCCACACTCAACCCCACAATTCCCTTCCTCTTTAGGGATCATCTGCATTTCAGCCCTGCTCCTCTCTAACCACTCTCCCGGTAACTCATTGCAAGCACATTTTTCCCAAAATATCTCACACATTTATAAAGAGAGAGCTGGATCTAGAGGATTTTTCTTCTCATCCATGTCTCCACATGACAGCAGAGTACAAATACTCTAAATTTTTCATATTATTTGGGGAGCAGGACACACCAAGGCTGTGTCACAAAATGGGACACAAAATAACATGATGTGGACACGCTGCTCTTTTTAAGGTAAAAAGAGACTTTTTAATTTTTGATTCCAACATTTATAGATTTCCCAAAGTGACAGCGGATTGGAGGATGAAAGTGCCACCTCTCCAATGACACTGGAAAAACCAACAGTCCATCGAATTTCAAATTTCTCCTCCTCCATAAAAGAATGTAAAACAATAAGTTATTTACATAAAGTGTGTGAGAAAGATTGTTACAGGAATGTAAACATCAAAAAGCTTAGAAAATCTTCAAAAATCAAGACAACACAAGGCGATTACCTCTGTAGAGCTGGGAATTGTTTCCCCATCCTTTGTCCCTGCTCACATTTTCATATGGATATGAACAGCAGCCAATGGTACTGCAAAGCAAAGGGAATTAATTGTAGATAACTTTTGTTACTGCCTTTCCTAACTCCTGCCTTGAGCCCCAATTCATGAGCTCCCAGGAGATCAGAGCTCTTTGACCTAAGCTGTACCTGGGAGGAAGCTCTTGGCAGATGGACCTCAAATTTGTAGTTTGACTTCATAAATCATGGAATTCAAATGAAAATTAAATTGACCAGTGTCCTTTACTATCCCACAGCAGTGCACGAGCCGTGTACTGATATGCAGAATAAAATGGGCTTCTGGCCACATTTATTTAGATTATGAATTATTGTAAGTTCAGGTTCTGGCTTGCAGCTGAATAACAGAGTACTCTAAGTTTGACAGCCAGCATAATGAGAAAATTTTAGTGTGAAAGCTGCTCAAAGAGAATGAAAATAATTACTTATTGTAATCAAAAATCTATATCATTTTCTACTCTCCTCTTGCCACTTCTTGCCTTTGATGTCACAGAAAAACTACAGTCTAGACTAATATTAGACAGAATATATATACATTTTTTTTTGTTAAATTTTCTCTCTCCTGTCAGGCTGCAGAGGAGAGTGAGTGAGGGGCTTTGGTGGGCACCAGAATCTTGTTAGTGTCAACCCACATTTTTTGTTATAGATTTTATATAAATATATTATATACCTATAAAATCTATAACAAAAAATGTGGGTTGACACTGACAAGATATAGATTTTTATTTTGTTATAGGTTGTTAAGGAAACATTACCTATACCTAATCAAAGCCATTTCCCCGGACAGCACAACAATGTGTTCACCATCACTAATATGAATTAAAGATTAGTATGACAGGACTTCTAAGATATCATTCCTATTTTATCATGGTGTGCACAAAGGGATTAAGACTTACAGCAAAATTCCAAGCAATGAACTATTAAATCAAGCAATGAAGAGGTCTAGAAAATTTGGCATTTTAGAGCACTTTAAAACATTTTAGTGCTAGAATTTGCACTGTCAATAAGGCAGGATAGCTGTCATTTTTCCTGCTTCCATATTTTTGTGTTTGATACACTCTGAATTATCTCTTGGAGTCAATTAACAGCTAAAAAATTTAACTCTTATACAAAAAGGCTTTACTGGAAAAAGGCTTGGATATCCATTCTTCTGATCATAAACTTTTTGGGGGTTAAAAACCAATTTGATTTACATGACTATTTGAGTTAGACAAGTGTTCATGTGGCTCTGCTGCCATATATAAATTCCAAATAGAAATTAAAGTCTCGAGAGGGAGAGAGAGAATTAATTCTTTTTGCTGGACAAAAAAAATGTTCTCATATTCTCCAACAGAAGAGTTCAGGGTTATTTTCCCCACAGTCCATGGCTTCATTTCAAGAAGGCTGTAATGATTTAAAGGGTGCCATGTGTGAGCTAATCTATTTTACATATTTCTTTCTGCAGGTTAAAAAAAAAAATAAAACAAACCAAAACAAAAATACAGTGGGAAAAAAGCCTGTTGGATAGGTACAGTCAGTTTACCATGAGGATCTCAAGAAAAGAAGTCATAGGATAAAAAAAGTAATAAAACAATCAAAAATCAAAGCCTAAATTGAAGGAAAACTTGAAAATTACAACGATCTTCTAAATATCATCAATACACTGATTATTTGATCTTAGATAATTCATCTATAGTTAAAATCCTCCCCCACAACTCAGAAACACTCCGATCCACTTTTTGAGGGCTGCAAAGTTTGACTAGTGCAAAAAAGCCTTTAGCACAGGTATTATCAGGCTTATTTGTGCCTTGAATAAGTTTCCCCACTATTATTAGAAATTCATCTGATAGTAATCTTTGCAAACAAACATCACAAAGAAGAAGACACTCTTTATTTTGACCAAAGCAATCTTGCTGGTGGCTTACCTAAACTTATTTTAACTTCTTTGATGTTAAAAGATTCCAGACACATGGAAATATAACCAATGCATAAATTAATTCTTATTAAACAAACCATTATCTGAGCTGTTTCATATAACTCGTGACACACTTCAATTGTCACATATGCTAAAGCTGATTGAAATCGTGACTGTGCTTGCCTTCAGAGAGACAGAGAAATCCTGACTCTTTTAATACAGAGAAACAAATGCTGGGTGCTTTTTTCCCAGCAAGTTTCACTTTAACAGCGAATTTCTAATCAATGTAATGTGATATAATCTTACTTCTTATTCTGAAACAGAAAAACATGCAATGTCTAGCAACCTCTTTTAAGGGCAAGTACAATTCATGAAAATTAATTTCATATTTCTATTTCCTGTCTCGTACAAATAACAAATACTTGTAACACAAGGACAGATGTTTTAATATATTCTGTTATCAGATGGGAAAGACAAGCACAATGCATGGAACAAAGCACACCAGGATAAAGGACACGATGCATAATGCTGCATAACAAAAATGTGCAAATTATGTGTGTGCTGAGAAAATTTGGAATACTCCTGAAACAGCATCCAGAAGATATTTTAGATTATTATGAAACCTGATCTTCACTCTCTGATTGTAGAACAAGAAATCACTTACTTGTAAACAGTTGCTCTGAATCAAACCTCACTGAAGAGTATTGTAAGAAGGAAAGTAAGGGGTAGCTTTCAAAAGTCTCCTCCTTTAAAAGACATGTTGGAACTTTGTTCTGCTTTTTAAGTATGAAATTAGAGCTCTGGGAATTCTAAAATACTAGCATTTGTCATTACAAAAAAGCAAATTAAAAAAATAGCATGCTTTAAAATAACACAATGGATAGGAGGGAACAAATATATTTTATTGCACAAATAAGACTGGATTTCTTAATATTATAACTGATAAAAATTGTAAAGGTTTAGCAACTGTTTTGGAAGGCAAGTATAACAAACCCTCATAAGATGGGCATAAAGTTGCACTCATTACATTTATGTAAGACTAGGACTTCCTACACTATATTAAAATGCAATTTTGTAGTGAAGTATCACCTTACTACTGCAATTTGATGAGATTTTTTTTCCCCCTTCAGATCCCATTAGTGCATAGAGGATGCATGGATTTCTAAGGTACCACTGAAATTAGTTGAGGTAAAACTGGAGACAATCCAAAGTAAACCTTAAATTAATATAGAAACTTGGTCAGATTTTGGCCTTGAAAATGATATTTTTCTTAATGGAAAAAGCTCATCTAATTTCTGCTGTCTAGAAACTTAAGCACCTTCTTTCCATTTCTCTTTTTAGAGAAAAGAGCACCTCACAGATGCAATTTCTCCCACCCTAAAATAAAGGTGTAAAGGTAAGAGCACTGTCTAGGAAAGAATCTGTCTCTTGAGGTATTATCTAAATAAATTACATCATCTGTTACTTAGACTAGACCCATAATTTCAAGGCAACTAAACTTTGTAAAGTCTAAATTAACTGGCTCATAATGAGTGCATTATCTAGTCAATAAGTTTAAAAAGGAAAAAAAAGTTCTTTGAAGATCATCCACTAAATTAATCCCTCATCAGAAATATTGACCTCTCAGGTCTTATCTGTCTCATCTCCACTTGGTAGGGATGGACTTTCAGAGCCCTCTCTAAAGACTCAAGGCAACCTACCTGATAGCAGTGATAACATTGAATATTTCAATAAAAATGCTGAGAATAGACACTTATTCTCCAATTTTTCTTTCACTTTTTATTCAAAGTTGAAATATAATTTAGGGTAGTTTTCAGTTTACACTTGCAATGTTCATGTTGCAGTGGCAAAGTTTAAAAGCAATCCTTATGCCTTAAAAAATGCAGAGGAAATAATAAAACCAGCTCCAGATGACCTGACATCTTGCATTTGCAAATAAAGTATCCTTTATGGGTTTCCATTCATATGTTAAAAACACACATAGACAAATCAAATACTTTCATCACAAATGAATAAAAATCTGGGCAAAGCCTAATTTTCCAGAATCCACAATGGAAGACAAAAGCACCATGTTGCTTGGGGGAGATGAGATACAAATAAACAAAGGAGCCAGGAGAAAAATATTGTGAGAAACAAACTGATATATAATTTGAGGTCTGTGCCTCTTTTTTTTTTCAAAGAAAGCTTTCATAGGAAATTAAAATATATTGTATAGAAAACAGTTTTTAACCCATAAAAACTGCATTTCACTTGCCTCTGAATTACAATTGCCTAGAAATAAAGGTTCAAGAAAATGGTTAATGCTTTAATTTAAAACCTCTTCACTATGAAATTAACAAATACAATTTAATTGCAATTTCTTGCATGATTAATAGGCTAGATTTTCATTCTTAATGCCACCACGCAGTCTGTTAAATATGGACTTTTTGCTAAATTAATTTCCTGAGAGATCCAGCTGCTATTGCATGCAGATTGTGTTATCTAACACCTCATATTATTATTTCTAATTTGCATATCTATTTGATTAATGGTTTACTTTGCTTAATCTTATGCACTAGGAAGACACAAGCTGATCACCTCTATTCCTCAAATAGAACTGCCTGGACTGAGGGAGCATGAGGATGTGATCCAGAATACAAAAATGTGCTGATGTAAAGCTGAGTGTATTATAAAATCTCAGCTACTACTGAAAGCTGTCCTGCTTTTAATTTCAATTGGGAAATAAAAGCCACAGGCAGACAATCAAGCAGAGGCACACATAGCTGTTAGGTGGTTTGTAGAGTGATAAGTATTTTGGGGATTTAATGATGAGCTTTTTTTTAATCTGGATATTTATGGTTAAAGGTGTTGTCATTATGAGTGATACCCATTGTCTGGCAGTCTTTTCTTCAAGACTGGATGCAAAGATTACTAGATGGTGAAGGCATCACTCTACATAAATCTTAATCCAGGGAAAGCAATGATTTTTGCCATGCAATCAGCTGTGAAAAGGAGCAAATGCCCAAGATATTGGGGGTTTCTCAGAAGGCAGTGAGGGCAGACACACTGGCGGGATTGCTGTTATTGGTGTCACCCCCAGCAGCATGAAGCCAAGCCAAGGCAGGGAGCGCATCACGCAGGGCATTTCAGCTCTGCGGTTCAGGCCGAGTTCATGAGGCACAGCAGAGCTGACACACGTGCTGTTCTGAGGTGGGACACTGCCACTGCACACAGGTCCTGAGTCCAAACACTGCTGACAAAGAACAGGGGCTTAAAATCACCAGCATTCCGATGGATTCTCTCTGGAGATCTGTCACGGACATATTTTCTGAAAAATCCTTTTGCTGGGATCTTTTCTCCTGAGAAGCTGGGAAGTTTCAGCTTCTCCATGTTTTGCTGCTTTGGAATGTGATTTGGAGAACTGTTTACCCAGCGTGTGAAATTGTTTTTACTTGAAGACCAATGGCAGCCACCTGTGTCGAGGCTGTGAGCAGTGACAAGATTTTATTATCATTCCATTCCATTCTTTTCCTTTGCTAGCC
>JAWWMN010000208.1:7378875-7392965 GCA_035047745.1 Catamblyrhynchus diadema | reverse complement strand
TCCATTCTTTTCCTTTGCTAGCCTTCTAATGTCTCCTTTCTCTTTTCTTTTAGTATATAATTTTCTTTTAATATAATATATATCATAAAATAATAAACCAGCCTTCTGAAACATTGAGTCAAGATTCTCATCCCTTCCCTTGTCAGGATTGCCTGCAAATTCCACATTTGGTGACCCCGAGTGAGGAACAATGCCACACTGATCCCTTAGCATGGGGAAGAACTCGTGACCACGTGGAACAGCCCTGAGCTGTCAACACAAAACCACCCCCATGCATGCCTTGGGAACTTCAGACAATTCTAAATTTATTTACAACACAGCATTATTCATGCCTCTGCTTAACTCCCTCAGTTTGCTGTCAGAGTTTGCTGAGAGTATCCCCCAAAACCACACACACTGCTTTCCATCTTCTCAACCTTCTCCATCTTCTCAGTGTTTGGTGATGAGAGATGCAGAGTGACAGCTGATCAGGACATTTATTTGAGTTTTCCTCACAGATAGACAGGAGGGTTATACCTTTCACTGCTGGAGAAGTCTCTGTCCTAGAAGCCATTGGAACCTCATAAAAGAGCTGGATATTGCTATAGAGGGAAAAAAAAAATCCATACCTGGAAGAGACAAAAGCTGAAATTTCCACGGAGCTGCTCTGTTCAGTTTTTCCTCCTGTCTTTACTGATTCAACCTGTGAAAGAAAGACTGCTAAAAGATCTGTACAGATGTTCATTTTTCTTCTTCTAAATATTTTAGATGAGGGAGCATTTGTCTCTTTTAGGTCAATTTTAAAGTATATACATTTTCATTTATATTTTTAAAGCTTGCATATGTATATGGTCTTTCTGATTTTACTGTAGTGTATTTTAATTTAAATTATTAACAGAAAGTTTTTCAGGTCTATGAAAAATTTGGAAACCCTCATTTTCATAGAAAAGATTTCAAGTATTTATCTTTTTTTTTTCTAAAATATTCTTCAATATCTCATAATTGAATGATTACCTTAGTGATTTAAGACTCTGAAAAAGCATTTTCTATCAAAATGTCAAATAATATGAACAGAGACTAGTAACAAACAGTGCTAATCCATCTTTACACACTTCAATATACTGGATACTATCTAAACAATACTCATTTAATTTCACCTTTCATTTACTCAAGACTTTTTCCCATAAACTTATACAGCTTCCACCTTTTACTACTGCCAGCCACATGCAAGCAGCTGCTCCAGATCATCTAGGTTGAGACTATTTCCAGTTTTCCTGCAAACATCTAAAAATAAGCTCAGTATTAAACTGTATGAGCTGGAATCTCATTTAATTGACCGAATTAAGCAACTGTTTTGTTATTTCTGTACAAAATCTTTTTCTGGTTTTCAGAGAGCCTGGTCCAGGACAAATACACATCAGCATAGCTTGTGGTGGAAAGAGAAAGGCATTCAATAGAAGAAGAAAAGTTCCATACATTTGCAGTGAAAACTACAGTTGGCTGCTTCATTGTACAGATAACATATACATGAATATGTATATATATATATACACACACACTCATTTTTACTTTTATATTTTGCTTGAAGAGCTTGAGAATCACAGTCACTTGCAAAGAGAACTAGAAGGTCATGAATGCATAGAATGACATGAGCTGTAGAGTAGAACTTGTAAAATCACTATTCACAGTCTTCAATAGGAATTTCTTTTCTCTCAAAAGGCATTAAAAAAAGTTAAATAAATATATCCATGGTTTAAGAAATATTTGCTGTTTCAGACAATTCAATAGAAAAGGGCTGTACTCTATTATTACTTTTTTTCTCCATTGGGGAAACCACATATACATATTTTTTTTCCTGCTACTATTTATCATACAAAAAGTAATAATATATCTTTAAAATTTGGTAAGTATTAAGGTAGGGAATCTAATTCTAAAAGTAACTATAAGATTTCTTGAGCCTCGGATAGACACTACACTGTAACTACACACTTAGTTTCAGCTCACTCCCTTCTGCACTGAAATTTTTTGATTGGTTCTTCTCTGTGACTTGATCAAGCAGATCAAGTTTTCTTTCCATCATTTTTCTTTCTGTGATTTTTCTTTCTATCATTTTCTAAAAAAAAATTAATGAAATAACTATTTTTGACTACAGTTCTTCATGATAACTAACAGCCTAGAGTCCATGCCAAGAATAGCTAACAAAGGCCAAAAGTAGCCTTGACAATGCAAAATCTTGTGTACTTTTGACATTGGAAGGGTGTGTTGTGGATCAGAGGTGTCAGAATATAAGAACTAGACAGTCTTAGAAGTGAAGCGCTAAAATTCCTCAAGATCCTGCCATTGTGGGCCTGATTCCAGACTACAGTGTGCTTTTTAAATTAGAGAGAACATTTATTATCTTAAAATGTTTTTCCCTGGCCATAAGCCATGACTGCCTTCTTCTTGAAGCAAGAATTTTTCACTTCTACTCTCCGCCTGATGACCTGAGGTAGTGTGGAGCAACAATCTAGACACATCCACAGGGGCTTCAGGCTCCTCCCCATCATGGCAACAGCAAAAAAAAAAAAAAAAATTTACTCCTTTCTGGTTGACAGATGGTTATCATAAATGCAGGGTCTGAAAATGATAAAGACTGGATCAATTAGAGAAATGGGTTTGCTAGGGAAAAAAAAAAAGTTTCCTCAAGACTTGTGTCTTTCAAGCATATCTCGCATGTATGAAGTAAGGCATCTGTGCTCAAGACTGAATTTCTTGAAAATTTTTTGAAAAACAATTTCTATCCAAAGGAGTGACCTAAAGACCTGAAGTTCCCAGTTCCTCGGAGTCCCAGGGTAGCATGTGTGCACACGAACAAGTATTGAAAAGATCCAACAGTGAAATCTGTCAAGAACCACACTCCAATAAAGGGCTGCTCCCATGAGGATACTGCCCTTGAAGTTTCAGGAGACTGACCAGACACCCAGACACAGGCAGAGATGCAAAGACTGGGTCCTTTTCAGGCTGACTGATCAATCACAGTCCTGCGCAGGAAAGAACCAACTTAAGAGCAGCTTGTAAAGAAAAGAAACTCCCTTAGACCTTTGAGGTGAAAATGACCTTGCTGCCTTTATTCGCCCCTTCTCAGTGTTTGCTTTTCCTGCAATCACTGGAACCTTGCAGCATCTGATTTACTCTGTTGCTTAACAGATGGGCTCTGCTGGCAACTTTCATGGTCTGTGTGCCATTCTTGCTTCTTGTGCCAAAAAAAAGGCAATTCTCTTCTCACCTTGCATAGTGCTTTTAATTTGTCTTCCAGGTTTCTCAATTGCCGCTATTACATAAATAATATACAACCCCGAAGTTGTATTAAAAATATTTTGATGATCCAAAACAACAATTCATTTTCAAATGCAAGCATCAAAGAAAGAAAATACTTCTTTTTTTTCCTTCTTATTGGATCACTGAAATTTAGAAGAAGGAGGAAAAAATTTTTGTCCTTACCCCCTACAGTGGCAAAGTGGGTGCCTAAAGGAGACAGTGCAGCTTTAAGGCACAGCAACAATTGAGTTGGGAGAATTAATTAAGATGCCTCAGATTTTGCCCTGCCCATGTAAATTGGATGCCAGGATTGACTGACTGTTTACTGCAGTTGCTCTTTGTTAAGGTAATAAAGCACATATTGCAATTAAATAACATATCCAGTGCACTACAAAATGGAAAAAAAAAAAAAAGACTTTAGTTCTTCTTCAGTCTAGTCTCAAACTAGACTCTAGCCTTAGATTTCTAAAGAAATTTAAGAAAATCACATCCCTCATTAGAAGTATTCTTATTATATCCTGAAAGGCTTATCACACACATTTAAACACAAGCTGTTATAATGCTTCAGTAGAATTTATACAATTGGTGAAAATATGAATCTAGTTTCAGAAATGTATATTACAATATTCTCCAACATTTTGCTTTTGACTAGCTAGTTCTAATATTTAGCTAAATTCCTGATGAGCATCTCTAATCTCCCCAGACAAAATTACAGGGAAATCAAGAGCAGATCAAATCCATCTGCTTTACATGAGTTAAGGTCAAACATCTGCCTGGATGGGATGCAAAATGTGTTGGAAGACTTTGGCTTGTTTCTCATGAATTTGGTTTGGGGTTTTTTTTCAGTTTATTTCCTCCCCTTCTTCAGATGCCTGAGATATATTTCACTTAAAGCTACTAAGAGGAAATTTAAAGGATGCATCTGACAGACATTAAGTAAGCTGCTTCATTTTGACTCGATTCTCTTGGGACTCAGTAAGTGCAAAAATCCATTGGAAGTACAAGGCTGCTTCTCTAAATGAAAGAACACAGAAATGTACAAAACTGCTCATTTTCAATAAACAGAAGACACTAATAGAGTGTCCTGTGGTCATTGAAGGTTATTGTAAAGAAACAAAAAGTCTTTTTTTTTTTTTAATTCAGCCTTCAGTTATGAATAACCTGGTATGGCACACACAAGGAGATAACAGATGGGTGAGTTACAGCTAGATCTTAATAATAGCAGACATCATCTGTGCCACAGCCTTTGGGAAAAAGTGTTTGCTGTCATTGTCACTGGATTTTCTGTTACAATTAGGTGGGTTTTGTTAGCATATGTGAAAAGGGAACCACGAGTGTTAGTGGATGTTTGGGCTGTTTTGCTTGTTTTTCACAATAAAATGGTAATAACAGGGTAAAGATTCCTATGCATTTAACTCAACATTAACGCACATTTGGCTTTGTTCTGGACATCACACACGTAAAAACTCTAAAAGGAAATAAGGTGAAAGGTATAAAAGAGAAGAAAATAAAAGAACATCTACTGAGAGCAGTTTTTTAGCAGTGGTGAGCAGAGGAGCTCCTTCTTTGAGCACTCTTGCCTGGCTCTGTGCAAGGGATGACTTCACCGTCACTCAGGATAACCAAACACTCCTTCTCTTCCTCAGCCCCAGTCAGATCAACTTAACTTCACAGGGAAGGCAGGAATTATTAAGCACTTCAGACAACTATGAAAATGTCCTTTGTTTCATGGTCAAAATGGCACGATACTTTCAGCTAGAATTTGCACAAAAATTAATGAGGAGGTCAGACTTTACGAAGGACTTCCATTCATTTCTGCTTTTCTGAAATATGCAAACTTTTTAAAACAAATCGGGTTTTAACAAGACTATAAAACAGCCTTACTGCTAAAATATAGAAAAACATAGTATGTATTGTCAGAATTATGACTGTTTGACTATTTCAGCAGTAGTTTTCCTCTGCATTGAAACAGATCTTACCTAAAAGAACGTAACTGCAGAAAAAATGGGTCAAATGAGGTAAGGAAAAGCGTAAGATTATGAAGAAACTTTACAGAATATGTGTATCTTGAACGAATGTATTCACCATAATATATGAAAGTGTGAAAAAATATTCAAATCTTTGTCTAGAAAAAAAAAAATTGAAAAAAAAATTAAATAGTGAAATTAGGCTATTGAATTCACAATTCACAATGCTGCTTTCTAATGAATCCTGTTTGACTAGACAGTTGAAGGGTGCTTTCCTTCTGCTGATGAACTTGCTAGGAAAAATACCATAATGTTATGTACACTTTTTGCAACCTATATTTTTGCTTTAATTTTGTGCTTCTCGCCATTCTTGGGAAAGAGCAGAATGAGATGAGTTGACAAAGTAGCTTGGAGGACTATGACAGGACAGGAAATGAGAATGAATAGGTATCTTACACCTATTTTTGGTTTGTGCTGATGCCAGCCACTGCATCATCTCAGTGGGAACTGCTGTTTCTGTTATTATAAAGTCTTTTTCTCGAAAGTGATATAGAAATTATAATTAAATGGGATTTTTCCCTCAAATTGAGCATAAATATAAACATCTGCAAAACAAGCAGATGAAAAACATAATGAAGCCTTTTCAGGCTTTTTCCTTCAATACTGCTATTCCTATTCACAATTTAGCTTCTTGGTTTTATTTCACTGCTTTTCTGAAGAGACTATTGATTCAATTGATTCTATTGGCTATTTCATGTCAGCCTGTATTTAGATGATACGAGATGGGTATGTCAGAGTTAATTTCATTTTCCGCACATTTACTTCGTGGCTTAGCAGTAGCAAGGGAAAAGAACAGACATCACTACAAAAAAAAGAATCATTCTCATCTTGGGCTTCATTTTCTTCCCTTGAAGAATGAGATTTTTTTCATGGAAATATATTACTTCTACCTTTATGAGCTTTCCTCTTAGTCTTACTTCTGTCTATTAAAGGATTTTAATGTTTTTATAATATTTTTGATGCAATTTCACTAATACCATTGCTATTTCTGAAAAAAATATAAAAGTTAGTGAGTCAAGCAATGAAATTAGGTGTTTATATTTTTCTTTTTAATTTACACATTTACCTAAAACAAATTTAGGTGTTGTATAATTCAACATGGGAATCACATAGAACTCCACCGAAGAAAGAGACTGATTTTTTTTTTTTAATACACCAATGTTTGTTTCTACAAGGAATTATTTTCCTCCTCTTTCCTCTGCTGTTCCCCATCCTTCCCAAATCTGAATAAGGCTAAGAAATGAACACAGGAAGTAAGAATATTAGACAGCATTGAGATTGCAGATGGGTCATACTATTGCACATGACTTAAGAAAAGTGAAATCCTATTTTTTCAATAATTTTTCAAAGAAGAAAAATCCTCTATAAAACCTGAAAAATACTGATATGAGTTTTCTACATTGTTAAAAATATTAATAAAAAAATTTTTCGTAAGCAGCACTGTGTCCTGCTGTTATTAGACAAATGTAAATTTGAGTGAATCAGGCAGACAGCTGTACAAAGAATTGGTGGTCTTCTGGTGAATGCTCTATGACAAATACTGACTAATCAGGTCAATTTTTAACAACTGTCATGATTTCATTCAAAGCAGAAATACTTAGAAATTCAAAGAAAAAGAAAAAACAAAAATCAGGGATCTGAGGTACAGTGATGCACTGTCCGTAGCAAGATGAAGAAAAGCAGCAGCTGTTATAAGAAACTGTGACAAACTGCCTCTGGTCCAGGTTAACTCATCCAGAAATAGTTCAAGATCTACTAAAATACTTTTTTTATTTTAGTCTCTTGCCCTTTATGAAGCCGAGCCACTTTCAGCAGTAAGATGAAATACTGTGGACAGCATGAAGACACTTAGATCTCTCATAAAAGCCTCCAAATGGAGAGAGTGCAGCTCTTTTGCTAAAAATCATTATTATTACTTTCAGAGAGAAGCTGTTATGCTCTGATGTTCTTGAAATTGTGGAGGGAGAGCTGTTTAAATTACTTTGACTACAATAAAGTAGCTATACTAAATAATTCCAAAGTTTTTTTAAAAATAATTTCACTTAGTATATTAGTATTATACACATATATCTAACCTGATTTTAATATCTTTCAATTTCAGGTAGAAAATATTGACATTTTTAGTATATTTCATGTTCAGTTTAATATTGTAGTTGGTAAGCATCTAATTTACTCATTTTTTGATAGCTTTGTGAAAATAACCATCTCACTTTGTCCCAAGTGTGGTTTGAAGATTTGTAACTAAATAAAATGAAAGGGATAAAATAAAATTCTTTAAATGGAACAATAAGTCTGGTGTGTAAAATTAAACTCAGGCGTACATGGAAAAAATATCCTTTTTTTTTATCATGTAAAAACCCCATGGCTTGTATAGTAAAGCTTCTAAAGCAAGGAAGTTTAAAACAACAAACAGTTTTTTATAGATAAACAGTGGTCAAAAAAATTCCCTGATCTCTGTGATTTTAAACCAAACGTTTGGCTTGATCATGATTCAGTCATACAAGAAAAAAATATCCTAAGACAATTATGGAAAGGAAACTGAGAACACAACTATGAGCAGCTGACTTGGATCTTGGGAAATTGTAAATACCATCAGGTCGGAAATTATAGCTATAGTGAATATGACATGAATGATGAACTTAAGGACCAGGAAAAGGACTCAGAGCTAAAAGACCTCATCAGACATGGTCCTGTATTTTTAAAATGCAGACTAACTCTGTTAAGAAAAACCAGGTTATAAGCCGTTTGAAATATCACTTTCAACATTTCATTTTTATAAAACAAAAAATAAATATAAATAAAATTACTAAGAACAATTGAACAGAGGGTATGGAGAATAAAAATACTCCATCACTTTCTATTTATCCTGGGTGTCCTCACCATGTAATATAGTATACTGGACACAATTCTAATAAAAATTCATTTCAAGATAACCACAGGCACTTTTTAGCTATCTTGTTTGCCACATCAGTCTGGTTATAGGAGACTCATCCATGTTTTACCTCCAATCACCTGCTAATTTGGGCCCAGAAAGAATATAAATTGTATAACTATTCCCTTTATGTCTCACACAGTGACTAGAATCCATACCTAATGGAGAACGATGGCAATAGCTTCCACGCTTGAAATGTTGTTTTCTTTACCTGAAAATAGCAATTTAAGTGTAAGCAGTAGAAAGGTGAATAAGGTCAATGGCCAGTAACAGAAATTTTGTCACAACAGATATCTTTTTATTAAGGAACTTTAAAAGTCAAACAAGGTAACTTCTAAACCTTTGGTGCTGTTGATTAATAGTGTTAATCACATTTATTCTGTTTCAAGTGTCTGTCATGGGGACTCAGTGCAGGACAAGCACTCTTTGGTGCTCTTTTAAACATAAAGAAATGGATAAATAAATAAACCCAGGAACCTGTTCTCTAGAAAAGCCGTCATTAAATTTTCATGAGTCTTCCTTTGGATGAACAAACCTGGTGTACCCTTGTATATTCCTGCCTTAATCCAAGTTGATGTGAGTAATTAAAATCCTTTACCATCCGTTTTAGGGCAAAAACCCCCTATATAAAATGTCTTTTAAGACATTGTCATCATACAGTACTGCCTGTGATTTCAAACACTCGACACAATTCAATTAAACACAAGGAATAGTATTACATCATATTCTTTATACCATTGTAATCTGAAACTGATGCAGCATTTTCTTAGAATTTAATATTAAATGTAAAAAATTCTACCCCTGCCGATTGGACCAGTTTTATGATGTGTCTGACCCATGACTTGGGCATAGACAACTTACAGACACTGAGCAGATTTAACAATAACTAAACTCTGCCTTCCCAGTGTTTAAAACACACAAAGACATTAAATAATTCAGAAATAGCTCTGTAATAAACAATCAGGTAGAGTTCACATCTGTTCAGCCAAAGCCAAAGGAAACACCATCATGTTTCTGACAGTTTGGGGTTGCAATTAAAAAACCTTTTAGGAACCCAAATATGCCTCACCTCAGAGTCAGTTTTCTGCAAGTCTGTAGTGTGGGCAAGCTAATTCCCATTACCAGATGAATCTCAAGTCTCCTCAAAGGTACTGAAGTGAAAGAGATGCTTAACTGTACTTAGATTTTGATGAAGTAACTTACTGCTTACAGGCATTTTATCAGATCAAAGAATTTAAATTTGTCTGATTAAGATCATATTTTCACAAAATCACACTTTTGTGCAAAGTTAACTTTCAAAATCATGCCTCTTTCTTGACACGGTTACTGCTTGGAAGCACAAAAATATATAAATTAACTATATACATATAAATGTATATGAAAAATATATAAATTAATACTTTCATCCTATACATTCAACTCCATCTGTATTTGGTATTTAGATTGCATGCACATATAAAGAACGTTTAACTCAGTAATGACTAGGTTAAAAATACATTCATAAGAAGGCAAAATAAAACCTGAAACCCCCTATTTGATAGCATAAATCATCAGAATCTTTTTGGAACTTAGGGATTTAATAGCCAAGAAACATTAAATAAGAAGAGGTCTCTTATTAACTAGATCACAATTAATTATTTTATTAGAAATTTGTATGGATAGAGTTACTATTCTGTTCTTATTATCCGAAATAATTGCACATAAATATTATGAATCTGAGAGCTATTTGTTTTGATTACTTCAATCCTGAAATTTGCTGATAAATTCCTTGCTGACAAAGAATCATGACTTTTTCCCTGTATTTTTGTTTGCCTAGCAATGTACTGTATAATTTTGTCATTGTTTCATAGAAATTGATCTTTTAAAATATTTTTTGTATGTTTGTCTTCTCCTATAAGAACACTGTTAATTATTCCTATTCTTGCATCCCTCCAGTAACAATTCTGTGAAATGTTTATGGTGCAGAGGTGTGGGGCATCAGAGATGTGTGGGGTAGTGGCAAATCTTCAGCCAGCAGGAAGTTTTACAGGTCTGTGAAAGCAATGTGGGACAAATTGGAATAAGAGTGGTGAGTGTGTGTTCCTTTAAGGCTGTTTGAAATTCTGGGGTGTGTTTCAGAGAACCCTGGAAAATGTCAGACTTCAGACTGTGTAAACTATCATAGGTCCAGTGAAGTCCAATGGAGGTTACAATATCATCATTTTAATCCTGGTATTTTGTAGTGTGGCATGCTGCTGTAGCCCCAAACAATCTTCATATATAATTTAACACTTTAAAGTGCCCTTTTCCCCCTGTATTCTGACTGACAAAGAACAACTTTGTTGATTTATGCTCTTTTGTACACTGTAATTATCCCATTTTCTGCTGTGTAGATAAAAATATGTCCATTTAATATGCAGCAACACTGGGCTGTTATCTCAATTTTCTTTCTGTAATACTACTTTTTTTCTTCTTTCTTTTTGGACTGCGAGCAGACATGTCCACACCCATGTCCACTCTGACTCCGTATCTTGCTTGCTAATGAACTGTGACAAGTTATAATAATTTCCTCTGATATCAGATTGTACTTTGGACCTTAATGACAGTTCCTTATCAACAGCTCCAATTACCAGTGCATCCCTATTTGTTTCTTCTACGCTTGCCCACATTAAACAACACTTAGGCAGTCGTCACAACATCTTAAGGAAAACCTTTATTGATCATTCCCTTTTCATTTACATAATCTTCTCATGTCTGGTTTCACAGCTGAGCATGATCAATGTGATCACCTACTGTCCACCTACTAGTCTGTCTGTCTGTCTGCTACTGTCGCTGTTACCTTTGCAAGCTACAACAAACTGCAAACCCAAAGAAAACTTTCAGAAACTATTATACATCAGCTACAACTGAGGTTTTGCTGCTAAGGAAGTTTTCCTTTTCTTTTAGGGACTAAGGCAATCATTACTGCAAAAAGTTTAATGGCTTTCAGATTTTTTTTTTTGCCACTCTTTTCCTTATCATAACCCATCACTCATATCTGATGTTTAAATTGAGCCTACAAACCTACTCAATCTGTAATTCCAAAGAGATGTGTTAGCCTCCGGGGCTGAGTCAATACAAAACCAGAAAAGTATTCCTTAGAGGAGATATCCATTCTGGTAACAAAGGTTTTAGATGTGAATATCTCCTTCTAGGAAAAGCTAGAGGGATAATCAATTTTTACTAAAAGAAAAAATCCTCAGAGTCCACAGTGCCAGAAAGAGATCCCATCAATTGATGCAACTGCACTGCAGATGAAAATTTTCATTAATGGCAAAGCATTCTATGTCTATCAGACCTAGGGGAGGACAAATGCCCTTGCCACAAATGAGATCCCTCTCCGCTGAAACTTCGCAGCTTTAACAAGACACTCAGAGTGCTTTACAAGCAGGACACCACTGCAGCACAAAGGCAACATCATCTAGCAATGTAAATAGTGACATTCCTTTCTTTTATCTCCTTAAACAAGTGCCCTGTGTGCTCAATCCAAGATGCATAAGCACAACCTGGGTAGCCACTAATGCCATTTTTCCTAATCTAGAACATTTCTTCAAATTTTCCCCTTTGCAGAGCTTCTACATACAATTGAAACTGTTTTTTTTTCCTGCATACTACTCAATACAAACAGCTATCAGCCTCTCAGATGAGAGATGGTGTTCCTTATACCTCTGTTTCAGTAAGAACTAGTAATTACAAAATTTTAGTTTTGCTGCTGAGGGGGTTTTTTCTCTGTCTGGCCGCACATGTCTGTGGCCCATTGCTAGAAATAATGCTAAATAAAGCCTGTATGGCATGAATTACTCAGCCACTTCAGATAAAATCATGGACAGCATGAGAATTTGATAGTCAAAATGTGAGGACTTCAAAATTTCTTTTTCATTTTTTTCACAAAGTCTAGAATACTTCACTCAAACATTATTCAGGAGGAGAATTTAGGCATTTAAGTACTGTACAGGATGCCTATTTGCTATCCAACACCATGGGTGCCTTGGGTTTTCACAGTGAAATTACTATGGTGTTGTTCAAAACACAAAGCTCTCGAGTCTCCTGAGAAATTGGCAGCACTGTATTCAATATAATCATATGAAGAGATGTAATGTTAACAAGATATGTCTATTTGAAGGAATAGTTCAATGCTAACTTCATCTTTATTAAGCTAAAAGATGTTTTGAATTTTTCTTTATATTTTATTTATTATATTTTTATTATACAGTATATTTTATATCTATATTCATTTCTTTTCTTTATATTTATTCATAAGATCCCCTTTTGCTTTCTCAGTTTAAGTAAAGAACTGTGATTAACTGTAAACTGATTGTTTAAAGTAATTAATCATTTTCCATTATGAAATTTTCTGGGTAAATTAAGGATCTTATAATTGAAGGGTTTTCTCTTGTGTAATGGAATACATAGAGAGCCTGGACTGAGAAATAGATGTATTGCCCAGACACATAGAGGTGTTTCTTTATTTTTCTTTTACTCGAATAAATACCCGTCTGGCTGGAGTGCAAGAGAACATTGGTTTTAACAAATATAAATATATTGATATCTTCTTAATTGTACTAATTTTCAAAAAAATAAAATGTTTAGCTAATTTTTTTAAAATTAATCTACTAACAACATTACTTTTATGATCAGAGTTTCCATCCAGTAGACATGAAGTATAAATGCTATTTTCTCACAAGTAGCTCAGCAAATCAAGGCCGCTATTGCAGTGTGTTGCTCAGAGTTACACCAATTCGGTCTTTTAACCAAAAGAAATCCCTTTTTTGTTTTTTTTTTTTTCTAGGCCAAAGCCAGTATACATCAAATAACCAGGAAGGACAGTAGAAAACCCAAGACATAGAAAGAGATAGAATCTATGGGTGCACATATGTTTTTTTTTACCCATGCTGACAAAAATATAAATATTGAGACTGATAAAATAAATGGGAGAACAAAACTTGTCTGTTCCTTGAGGTCATGAGTAAAGAGCATTCCTTCTGAGATTCCTAATGATAAACAGGAGTGATCAACATTAGATACTGAAAAGTATGGAAATGTATAAGAAGATTTTGAAAATAATAAGAAGAAATCACAGGAAGTTAAGTAATAAGAGCTTGACAGGGGTAGAGTTGTAATAATGAATTGTTCACACTGATTTGAGACTGATTCTGCCCTACCATAAGCGAAAAAAATCTCATTATTTTATATTTACTACTTGGAGGATGGACTGCTGCTCAGAGAATTTTCTCAGAGCGCATGCTCTGTTTAGTTTTTATTTACAGCATCATCAGAAAATCAATACCACGGTAGTAAAACATTTTGCCTACCAGTTCATCAGAAAAACTTGCAATTAGCACAGTATTAATGATTTAGATTTTGAAGCCAAATCCATGCCAAGCTACACCACAGATAACATAGGTGTGTTGGTTTGGCATATCCTGGTTTTTGGTAGCAGGGGGGTCACAGAGGTGGCTCCTGTGGAAAGCTGCTGGAAGTTTCCACCATGGAAAGCTGTGGAAAGCTGCTGGAAGATTCCACCATGTCCAGCACAGTCAGTCCCTGATGGCTCTGAGGATGGACAGGCTGCTGGCCAACACTGGGCCAAGGAGAGAGGTTGGTAACACCTCTGTGACGACATATTTAAGAAGGAAATCAAAACAAATGTCATGGGTTTTAATTCCAGCCAGAGAAGAGGATGAAGTGAGAACACATGAGGGAAACAACATGGAGACACCCAGGTCAGGGGAGAAGGAAGGGCAGGAGGTGCTCCAGGCACCAGAGCCGAGGTTCCCCTGCAGGCCATGGCGAGCCCATGGTGGAGCAGCTGTGGCCCTGCAGCCCCTGGGGATCCA
>JAWWMN010000208.1:7349459-7368004 GCA_035047745.1 Catamblyrhynchus diadema | reverse complement strand
TCTTGTTTGGGGTGGGTTTATCCTTTGCTCTAAGTCATAAAAACCCCTTCTAACTAACACACCCTTTGCCTCCTTGGTTACCCAGTGAGACTGGCTTGGCAATTCTTTTCTTCTATATCAAAACTTGCTCCCATCTTTATTCCTTCTTTAGGTTCTACATTCAAAAATCTTTCTGCTAAGCACCCATATCTGTGAGACTTTCTTGTCAAACTTTCATCCTTCCCAACAGTGGGGCTGGGAAAAAAGAGACTTTCTAATACCTTGGAACCTTTCTCAACCACAGAACCCCAAGAGAGGATCCCAGCAGGGCTCACTCCGGTGCCTGCAGCGCCAGCTCGGCTCCAGGGACATCCATGGAGCCACCAGAGGGGCAGCTCTGGCACTCTGCTCTCCATCACGTCCTGCAATGCTCTGAGCATCTCCCAGAGCCTCCTGTGGGAATCCTTGTGCAGGGAGCAGCTCCTGGAAGCCGTGCCTGGCGTGGTGCACGCCGGGAGAGGACACTCAGGGAGCCTTCAGAGAGACGAGCAGCCCTGCCAGATGTCTCCCATAAAGCTGCAAGTACTTTATTTTAATAATAAGCCTTAATGTATTCATTAAAGGCTCCCAGTGACCTGGGATGAATTTCCCCACTATTGTAAAGGGCTGTGGGAATCTGGAAACCGCTGCATTACAGTTAATAACTTTAATTTTACAAGGCCCAAAATAGACAACTGAAAAAATACACAGACTCACTGTTTCCAATTAAGAAGGGATTTCTTCTAATTCCTCTGCCACCGGCGCTCTTGTTTAGCAAACAACAGCTACAGAAATTCAACCATAGACAGGGGGGAAAGCAAACTGAGGGAGCTGCCTTTTGCATCTCTGCTACAGGAGCTGAGGAAGGAGCTGGGAGCCTTCCTCCTCACTGGCTTATCAGAGCATGGAAGGGCCACAGAGTGGTCAGCAACAACAAACCCACCCCGGGGCAGCCACAGATAAAATTTTCACGCCTGCTTCTTAAGCCTCAAGTGGCTTTGATCCAAGGGAGATGATTTCCAATCCATCTTTTCCCAGCTAGGATAGTTAAAGGGGTTTGGTGGGAGTCCTGGGGTGCTGGAAAACCACCCCAGGAAGGAATATTTAGGAAGGTCAGGAAGGAATATTTACCCCTCCCCTCAATCAGCTTGGCAGAAATTGCCATGGATTTATTTTGCCTGTCTCTTTCTTTCTCTGTCAAATCAAGGGTAGATGGTTACCCAAGGGGAAAAATACCCCAAATCTGGGAACCAAAACCAAAACAATCCAGCCTGATTTTTTTTTTTTTTTAATTTCTGGGAATCCAATGTTTAACAATCCAAATATTTTAATTTTCTGTTTGGTTCTTTTGGGTTTTTCAGTTAAAGCTGGAGCTTTGTTTTGAAAAGAGGCCTGACATTTTATGTAGAAGCATTCATTTTGTGGCAAGTCAAGTTGTCTTGGGTGGAAAAAGGAGTTTCAAAGGCTAACATATCAGTCTGGCTGTGCTGGCAACCAACACCTGCCTCCTCATGCACCTCCAGACCCTCCTTCCACTCGAGGCAGGGACATGCACATACTGTCCTTACCATCACCCCAGCGTCAATCCATGCCAATAATCACTTCTCCCCCTTAAAACAGCTCCATGTTTCAAAGCAGATCCCAAAATTTCCCTCTGCAGACTTGAACTGACACAGAGAACACATTGCTTCAAACCCCACAGGTGATCTCAGCTCATGCAGATCCCAAAACTCTCTCCAGGTCACCCAACAAACCCAGCAGGATGGAGCACAGTATTTTTGGGTAGTCCTGCAAGAAGCAGGGAGTTGGACTTGATGATGCTCATGGGAGCCTCCCAACAGAGGAAATTCTGTGATTCCCTGCAGCAACCCACTGTCACAGACATCTTTTGTGAAAAACCCTTTCCTTAGGACTTTTCCTCCTGAGAAGGTGAGAAGCCTCAGGAACAAAATGGAAACATTGATTATCTGCTGCTGTGGAATGCAACAGGTGCATCTGTGATTGGTCTCATGTGGGATGTTTGTAATTAATGGCCAATCACAGCCCAGCTGGCTTGGACAGAGTCCGAGACAGAAGCTTTGTTGTCGTTCTTTCCTTTCTATTCTTAGCTTAGCTAGCTTCTGAGATGAAACCTTTTATTCTATTCTTTTAGTATAATTTAATGTAATATATATAATAAAATAATAAATCAAGCCTTCTGAAACATGGAGTCAGATCTCCGTCTCTTCCCTCAAGCTGAGACCCCTGTGAACACGGTCAGAGTGATGGGAGCCATGTGCTGATGGAAAGCAAATCCAGGGCAGAGGTCTGCTCTGGAGGAAAACTATTCCACTCAGGAGGGCTGGATCTCTTTGGTAAGGATGAGTAATTAACTGACACTCACTGAACTGCACACCCAGGATCAGTATCAGGTATGCAAAGGATTCACCACAATAGCACATGAAAAAAAAAAAAAAAGGTATTTAAATCAATAAACTGCTAAAGATGTTTAAAGCCACTTCTACAACACCACAGTACTGCACTCACATACATTCACATAGTGATGTGGCCAAGCCTGGCTCTTGAAATCCCACTTACCAACTTTTCTGGGAGCCTCCCACCTGCACACACCTCATGCTGGAAGTGTGAGCACTCCAGCTCCAGGTGTCCTTGTGCAGCTTCCTGAAGTCTGCTGGTTGTGGCCTGCTGGGAAAACACCCATGGAATTCCCCTCCATGGACCTCTGCATATAGGACACAGGGTAAAACAGAAACAAGAGCTTGTGAGCTGGTGCAGGAAATCCAATTAAACCCCAGAAGCAGCAGAATTTCTGACAGATTAAAGTATTATTTCACATATTTTGGAAAAAAAAAAAAAAACAAAAAACATTTATAGCACTCTGTCAGTGCTTTGCATCTTAAGGTTTTGGTTTTTGTTGTTTCAAAATTAGCACTCTAAAATTCAATTATCTTACAGAATCTCACTAGCCACACTTGAAACAGCAAGGTCTCCTCTGCTGTAGCTCAATTTATTTTAACTGGAGCATCCTTTATGATTTAGTCTGACTTTACATCAGTTTTTCTTTATGGAAGAAACCTGATTTTACCATATCAAATGAGATTAAACTTTTTTTTTTTTTTTTAAATCTGTCCTCCAGGTATGCGGATTTAGATCATGAGATGAAGGATCAAAATCTTTTGTTTTCCTGATGATTCAATTAAAACATAATGTATGACATGTTCTATTAAGTCAGTGCCCCAAGGTCAAGCATACAGATCAGATTTTGGAGGGTTTTTTTTTACTGTGTTCACAATATAAACATAGTTTAATAAAGCTCATTTTAATTGATATATTTTCTCTGTAATTATTCCTTCCAGTCATAGGACAGGCAATTTACCCTCAGGTAGTGTCACACACTGGAATTAAAATAAATTATTTTACCCACTACATAAATTAATTAGTAACAACAGAAGCTATAGCCTATCTAGAGTAAATGGCATTAGGTGTAATTATGAGTAAACAAAGCTTGTCCCCAAATTCTTTGCGCCTATGTACAGTTGGATTACAGCAACTCAGTTGGGCAGTAACCTATTTGCCTGGTAGTTGTGACTCATACAAGCACTATAACTACACTGATTAATTTTCCTTACAGACTCTGTGGTAGGTTAATTAAATGATCCATTCTAAATAATGACAGTCTATTACAAGTAGCCCTGCAGGAACTGAGCTGTTACTTCAAAAGGCATGAGCCAAAGAGAAAATAATGAAGGCTAACCATAGGAAAATCCTCTTGAAAATATATATTAATGCAGAGAATACATAAAAACCTCAATTTTAAAAATACCATACTATGAAGTATTTGACAATGTTTTTACTGATATACTGTCTCATGCAGTAATTACCGAAACATAAGGGTCAAATAAAATATTCCTGATATTCTATAGTAAAGCATCAAAACCTTGTGGCATTGCAATATCTTGCTACATAACTATTTTTTTTTCCATTGGTGAATTCATAAATGAACTTGCTTTAAATAAGTCACCCAAACAAGATACCCAAACTCATCTCTGTGTGCCTCCTTTGCAAGGTGACTGCAAAATATAATGCAAACACTCCTGCCTGTGGGCTGCTCTACAGCTTCTTAAACTTTTGGTCCTTCAGGAGTCAGAGGCTCTTGATTTGCAAATAAGATTTAGCAAGCACTTTAATTCATCAAAATTCTAGAGAAGTAACTCAGCTAAAAGTGATTTAGAATAATATACAAAAGACGGATCAATATTGCCAAGCATTCTGCTGCTGGAGATAAAAGATATAATGGTAGACAGTTTAGGTGATAGGAAACAGAGTAAAGGGAAAAAATTCTGATACCTTTTTAGAGACTATCATTGTAAAAAAGTCAAGAGAAGGATCAGGTTTTAGAAAATTCTTCTTTAGTGGCAAATAAGTCTGTATTTAAAAAAGAAAGAAAAGGGGAAGCTCTTTAGACAATGGTGAGTCCAAGTAAATGAATTAGCAGTCAATAATGGAATCATGCCTTCTTCAGGACATGCATGAGAGATACCAAATGGCTTTCTTTCTGTGATTTCTATTGTCTTATGGTGCTGTTAATAAGGATAAGTACAAAAGAGCTTTTCACACTATTTAAAATACTTCAGGAAGTTGTTGGGAGTTAGGTTGTTAGTCTTACATCTCTTAGTCATTATGAAATGCATTTTTCAGATGACTTGTTGAGTGTGACAAGACAGGACCAACCTTGCTGAGGGTTGCTGAAGCCTCCTACATTCAAGATCCTGCTTTGCACTTGGTTTTCCTGCAATGTGAAGTGACTGACTTTATTATGAGGTAGACCAGATGTGGAGGCAAGGGCATGCACTTCGTGACACCCAGCCTTCACCCATCCATAGCTTTATTCTCATGATTTATGTGGGTGAAGTACATTTCACCTTTATTCAGTAAAAATTTGGATTCCACCTGAATGAAACCACCTGCCCAAATCTGCATACATCTGGCTTACCGTGGAAAGCATCCATCAAAGTTTGGTGCCTTCCACTTGCAGCTGAGGAGCCCTCCTGCCCAGTGAGTGATCTCTGAATACACTGAATTGTTATCCAAAAGATAGACCATTAAAAGCCATGGCTCCTTACAAAAACTCTAGTCAGTGGTTTTAGCATACTAGGAAGTTTAAAAACATCAGCTGGATCATCCTCTGAAAAATCTCAGTTATAGAAAAGTCTAATTAAGGAAACCTAATTCTATTTATACTTTGAAAATTTTTGAATATAATGGAGATAGCACTATGGAAAATGAAGATGAATCTTATAAAATTTGAAAAGTTATTTCTCCAATAGTTGAAATACCAATACCTCTGTGAGCACACCTAATATAGTTTCACGAGAGCTAAACAGCTTTATTCAAACAAATTTTATCTAGAACTTCTGCTATTACAAGATATTTAGCTTCAACAAAGGGAGATAATTCAGAGTATATGAAGTAGCAGAACTTTACATACCTAACTGTGTAGGAGGAAGTGGATTTGTATTTTAAGCATTTGATTATTTTGGATTGGTGGGGTTTTTCTCCATCACACTACAAAACTTGTGTCTATTTTAATATTTATTTATCTGAAAATTTAATTTTCTATTTGAGCCTTCACTGATTTCATGTTTTTCTTCTCTTTCAGGTTACTAGTTACTCAGTGAAGTGCCATAAAATACTAGTTTGAACCTAGCTCTTCTCTCATTGCTTTTTCTCTCTCTTAATTTTATTTCTACAGAACAAATCTGGACTTACAAATTTCCTACTGTTATTTGAAAGATGATTTGAGAGTGATTAACTCCTACTTTAGGAGTATTAAGAACTATGATATCATCTAATTTCCACTTGAGACCAACCACCATGTCATCTCATTTCCACCTGTGACAGTCTTTTCCCTCTTTTTCAGAGAGAAAATATACAGAGAGAGAAATGAATTTATTAAAGAAATACATAATTAAAGTGGCATTTGCTGTTATGGCAATTGGCATTTTAGAGCTATGTAAAAAAAACCCAAAAAAACAGGAAACAAAGTACAGTTATTACATGAAACAAATACTTTGGGAAATATTTAGATATTGAATTTTCTCTACCCAATCACATTAATATGTTAAATGAGAAAGTGCAAGAATCAGGAAAAAGGTACTAGAGTGCCTACTACAACATTACTTGTGACATGGACTTCCACAAAGGCCATATTGTATCTTCTGGGAAAAAAGGGTGAATAAATATAAGAATGAATTATTTTCTTGTTTTCCCTAGCTAAAAAAGCAATACAGACCTTTAAACCTTAGTGAAAACAGTGTTTTGACTTTTATGATGCAATGTCTTTGGTCTTATGTTAGACAAAATGTATATTATGTAGTCTCAGCCTGAATCCAGTGTTAGCTGAGTACACTATTCTGAGGGAATTTCATCTGAGACACAGGAATCTTCACACATCTAAAACTGAATTAAGTTATTCCTGTTAGTCAAAGAAAATTTCTTTTATAAAGAAAGCTTGCTGAGAAACATGTCCCTTGATATATATTAGTGTCACTCAAATATAGACACAAAAACGTCAACAGGCTTCTCACTTTCACCAGTTTTCTATCAGTTTTCTTATTTGGACTAACTGCTACTAATTCAATAAACTGGAGAGAACAACAAAAGAAAGCATAATAGGATTAAAAATCCTTAATTTGTGATTAGGGTCCAGTTTGATTCCCTGGGTGCTACACAAAACTGAGCACAAATTTGGAGAGGTGTGCTCTGTAACTAAAGGCATTTCAGTGGAAAAAATCTGCTGTGAGTAAACAGGATGATAGTCTGACATTCTTTCTGCACCATTCAGCATAGGTACAGACTGGCAAAGGAACCAGAATTACAAGCACTAAAGCAAAGCCAAAAGGGAACATTTCCGATAGGCCAAAATCAAATTGTAGATTTTATCTGAAAAAATCATTTCATCTTTCCTTCTACATATGTAGAGAAAATAAATCATCACCAATTATTTCTAATTGGGGCAACGTTGGTGCATCATCATTTTCAAATAGCACTTGCCATCACAAATGGCTAAATGATGTGTGTGGGAAGACCTCATCCTTTCTAAATAGGATTGGCCAAAGTCAGAGCAGAAAAACCAGCACCACACTCATGCCGAAACTGAGAGGAACTTTAATCTGAAAAGCATGTGCATGTTTTACCACCAGGGAAATCAGAGAGATACACCTCCTCGCTGTGCCATTCAATGATTTAAAAGTCCTTCAACCAGACAAAACCTGCCAAAAATATCTGTTCATAGCTAGAAAACCCATGTCACATTTCCTGAATGCCAAGCAGAACAAGAAAACCTGTTTACCATCTTTGCTAAAAGTGTAACATTTCATTTATATCTCGAAGTTTTCTATCTCCAATGTCAGCAATAATTAGATTACGTGTGGGAATGAAATACAGAGCCTGTGTTGCTTGAGAGATCCCAGTGGTGAATTATCAGCACTTAAGAACTCTCCTGCAGGCCCAGTCTCCCATTCTCAGGTCCATGCCTCTAATCCCCAACAGGACAGGGCTGATAAAAGTGGCTTCACCAGTCAGAGCCAGAGACAGCCTGAGTAATTTCTTACCTTGCAAAGTGGGAAGGAGATGGAAAAAGCAGCCAGAAATACAATTGCCACAGGCAGTATGGAGGCACAAGATGAAGATAGAAAAATAAAGTCTCTTCTTGTTGAGACACATGAGGTGGATTGTTGAGATGAATGTGTCTTCTCCCTTCTCACAGCCTGTAAGGCTCTTCTTCTGCTTGCACTGGGAAAAAAAAAAAAAGAAAAAAAAAGAAAAAAAGAAAAAAAAAAGCCAACACCAAAAGCACTTTAGGTTAAAGATATAGACAAAAACCATAAATCAACAATTTTATATGTATTTCCAGCTTTTCCCTTGACACAGTTTAAAAAACTTTAGGTGGTCTTGTTTACCTATCCTCAAATATAAGCATATAAAATGAATAATTACTACGAAGTCAGCAGACACCCCTCTGAAGAGCAGAGCTTTATCTTGAATTCTCTGTTTTAAATTTTAGCATTTTTTATCAAAACAAAACAGTCTTCATTTTCATTCCATTTGTTTCTCTGTTATTGGAAAGATTTACATTTACCTTTCCCATGCTGAAGGTCACAAAATGATGGATTAAGCATTAAAATAACCGGAAAGCATAGCTGAATAACAGAAAACATATTGAAATAATGGATCTTTCTTTGTGTTGATTTTGAAGATGAACATTTTATATTCATGATGATTATTTCTTAAAAAGTAAATTCAAAGTCACATCATTACACACAAAGGGGAACATTTAAATGAAATTTGTGGTAACTTGGCTGATGTACTAGATACTTATAATTCCAGGCAAAATCAATTCTTAAATATAAACTTAATGTGATTACTAAGCTTATTCTCATCGCTGCAGTGGTTTTAATCCAGAACACACACAGACTGTGAACAAAGGGGGGAGGAGGAAATGCAGTGGATACGAGGGTATCAGCCAGTGCCAAACACCTGATTCCAGCCACACAGGGATGTCACCTGAGACTGTTTGTCATGTGTGCCTCCAACTCCATACCCAAAGTCAAGCACAGGGGCAGAGGTATGTATTTGGCCTTGCCCACCGCAGGAGAAACGATTAATCTGCCAAATGGCCCAATTCCATTTTGTAATTTCACTTTCTGTCCAGTGTTGGAACTTCTTCCAGAGGCAGAGCCCTCTTCAGGATCTTTGATTTCTGTACGTGACTGCAAATTTTTAGACTGCTCACTCTGGATGTAATAAAAAAAAAAATCTAAAAAACAAAAGAAATATCATCAAATATACACATTTCATGTGTATTTCCAATTCAAATTGTACACAAGCCTTATTCTCTTGGTCAAATTCAGCTTGAGCAAGATCAATCAGTAAGGCAGAAGAAATGAATCATGTTTAGAGCGAAGGCAATAGGAAATTGCCCAATTTCATTTTGGGTCATTATCAAAAAGGCTCTGATTTTTTCAGAAGATTGGCAAGCAGTAAACCATCAGGTTTTCCTAAACCATCAGATTTTCAGGATGTGAAGTTAGGCACATCTCTATGTAACAAGAATTTCAAATCTTACTTGCCCCTTTCTATATGCACACTATTTTAACTGCGCCTTTCCTGCTCTCCTGGGTAAAATCAACTTACCCTTGTGGTGTATGCAAGAATGAAGACAAAAGTGTGATGCAAACAGGGACTTGAGCATGACAGATACATTCAAATCTCACAAATACCTCATCCATGGCACATGTCATCATCAGACAGCAGCCCCTCAGCAAGAAATCTGTGCCCAGCGAGTCATGGTGATCACCTGCTGCTTTTGGTTCATTCACCTCAAACATCTGCCTCACCAAAGCACTGTTGGAGAATGGGAGACAAGGGAAGGGAGCAGGAAAGGGGAACATAGTGACAACAGCTAGCAAAGCATTCTTCATTGTTCCTAAAAATATCTCAGAGAGAGAGGGATAGGACAGCACAGGAAGCAAGATGAGGTGGGACTTGACCCTTAGGTAGCCAGCAGTGCTGATGCAGCACAGCAGCTGATGCAGCTCTGTGCAAATAAGATGCAGTTGTGGCAGCAAAGGTGGAAGTGGAAAATTCTTGAAGCTCCACGAATAGGGTCTTCAAGCTTTGTGTTTGAGCAACGTCTTATAAACAAGTTATCTAATGCATAGAAAAACATGACTCTGAATTCCTTTGCAGACAAAGAATGTGTGAGAAGACATTCAGGCGTGAGCAGTCCCTCCACCCCAGATCTTTAATCGTATCACTCTGGTGTCTCAGGTCACCAAAATTATACTGCATGCTTAAGCAACCCAGTATGCCTGCAATGCTGTTTAAAAATCCCCACACACATCTATCCATGATACATCCTCCCAATAAGCAAATAACCCTTAAAAAGCACCGTGTTTTCCTGGCTTTTCCTTCTAGTGATTTTTTTTCTTTCTTAGTGATAATGCCATTGCACAGCTGGAGCCCATTAAATTTAACAGCAACACAGCCACTTGCAGACACCTTAGAAGTCCTCCTGCAATAAACAAACAACAAACAAAAAAATTTAAAAGACATAAAAGCACTTCCACATAATGAGATTATAACGGGAAAAGATGAATAAACTCACTTATTTTTGTTCTTCTGGAATTAGCCAAGCATTGTTCATTCATGAATATTTGAATGCATCCACTCCCTTGTACAGAAAAATCTGTTTAAATTCCCTCTAACATATGATGTTTGAGAGATACATGACATCCTATGAGTGCTTTGTTCCAATCATTTGAATTAAAACAGTGTGGGCAACTTTTTAGCACCTAGCCATTCTAACTAAATATTGGGACTATTGGGCTATCATATATCCAAATTCATCATTTGCTCTTTAGGAC
The DNA here is from genome assembly GCA_035047745.1 of Catamblyrhynchus diadema. Lineage (NCBI taxonomy): Eukaryota > Metazoa > Chordata > Aves > Passeriformes > Thraupidae > Catamblyrhynchus > Catamblyrhynchus diadema. The sequence continues at coordinate 7,357,559 of JAWWMN010000208.1, read as the reverse complement.
TGAGTGACAAGTCCCAAAAGAAAAGAGATCTTTTTCTTATTTGATGTTCACAAATCTATTAGGTACTTCACATAAGTATTTTAAAAAATCTGCTAATGGTAGTATTATAGGCAAAATAGCACTTTTTGAATTTCTTTTTATAAGAAAGATTTCAGACATGGAAAGTTTTATTAAAAAATGATCATTTATAGCATTACTATTAGTTCATAAATTCTTCAAAGTTTACTCCAGTGTAATCCTGATCTAGAAGAAGTTTGGAGGTAGAACATCTTTTGGAAAGATGTCAAAAAGTTCCAAAATTCTATAAAGTGTTGTTTTTTCAAATCACAGAAAGAAATAAGAAAATTGTTTGATGCAGGCTTTTTAAACCCAGACTATTCAAAAGCTGATAGACAGGAGACAACTAAAGAAAACAAATCTTTCTCAATCATTTCTTTTAAAAGTAAGATTGTTTTCCGCTTTAGCAACTTTTCAGAGGCATGTTGAAAGAAGAAATCTCTACATAACTTTCCGAAAGTCTCTTTGAATTTCACCCCTTCTACCCATCTTCTGTCTAGTTTGGCTGGAGACAGCTCAATTCAACAGCATGTAATTATGACACAATTATTTGCCATTCTCCCAGTTTTTCTCAGTCTCTAGTGAAATCTGCAATATGTTCCTGCAAGAACACCTTCATCTTCTTTCAGGAAAGCATTGGCCTGAGACTGTTGCTGTCAGCCCTTGTATACCCCAAAACAGAAACACAAAACATCTGCAAAGTTGTGAAGGCAAATCCAGCATCTCTGCTGTTCATCCCACACAATTCCTTCTCTCTTTCACTCTCTGCTGGTCATAAGTTATCTAGCAACTGCTCAAAAATAGGGAGTTTCAAATCTGAAAATTGTTGAAAGAGTTGATCTGGCTCTATGAACACCACTTATTATGATAAATGCTTAACAGAGGATGGTCGCAATTTTGAAAATGCAACTGAATCATAATACACAATAGTCCTGCAAAAAAAAACTTTACATTGCAAAGATAGAGCTGATTCTCACCAGGCATACAGAGAAATAGTGGATGAACAGTTTCTCTATTTTCTTCCTGTTGAAGTCAACAGGTTTATAGCATTTCTGGTGTTATTTACCAAAGACACAAAAGATCCATCAGGATGCCCTCAACACAGACTCTCCTAAACAGCCTTGATTCTCAGAGTCAACTTAGGTCAAGAAGAGAAAGGGCCAAAGAGCAGGAGACAGATGTAGAGCTGAACCAGGAATTCTCTTCAGTGTGACAGTGGCTAAGCTTAAATCCTTCTGCTTCTAGCATTTTGCTTCTAATAAAGATACACAAATTTCATTTCCATGAACATGTTCATAATATCTCAAGTACAGAGTACTTCTGAAAAAATGTCAGAAAGCATGAAGGCTCAATTTAATGGTCTTATGCTATTAGATACAGTAATCACTAAAGGAAAAGGGGAAAGGAGATTAGAGTGTTTTGTTCATTAATCATATCAAATTTGCTTTGATTTTTTCCCATTTGCATTTAATATAGACATAGAATCTCGACTGAGATTTTAAAACTGCTTTTACATTAAAGTGTCACTAACAACTCTGAAAAAGCAGTCCTGATGCAGATAGAAGCAAAAAAATTATGTTTCAAATGCAGTTCCCAGATGCACCACATTTTTTCTAGATTGTAGCAAAATCATCATGCAAATAATATTTTCAATTCCGTCATTTTCAATAAGCCTATGATTTTCCCATTTCTGTTATTTGGAATATTGAATCTGCCATTATTATAGTAATTTGGCCTTTGCATAAGCTTCCATGTTGCTGAAAAAAATGCTTTTGCCATCTCTGTGGGCACCAGTGATTTTGATTTCATATGCTAGGTAAATCATGGGTTTTCCCAGTTGATCCTCATGAAAAAAGGAAAAACTGTAAAATTTTTAACAGTAAGATTAAAAAAATAATTAATTCTCCTTTAAAAAAGAGAACATCAATAAAAGTGAAAAAGAGGTGAAATTAAAATAACTAAATATATTTTTCAAATTATGGGCAGCAGTAAATTGAGAAATGGAGAGAGCATTATAAAGGAGTAGGAGAATAATTTTTTCAGAATTTAACATACAGAAATTTTCTCCTTCAGTTATTTATTATATAAATACACTACTCCTGATTTCCTTGTCCAACCAAGGAGCAGTTTGTTGTCTGGAGAAACGTATTCTTCAAGGAAAAAAATCACAAAATCCTCCATTATTAGAAAAAAAGAAAAAAAATATTAATACTAATAATGATGTAAGTTTGTAGTAGAAACCCATAACTAGTTCTCCAGCTGATTAAACAACTCATTGATTAGATGTTTCTGCTGCATGTTGCTTCATTTAAAATCCTGAAAGGTAACCCATTCTTGTGCTTCTTTCAAAGCTGAAATCATTTATCCCTCCAGATACTGCATATAGAAGTTCTGCTTGGATATTTTAAAGTTCATCTGAACAGCAATTAAATTCTGAGGAAAATCATACTTTATTTCAAAGTCCAAAAATCTGTAAATATTTCTAGATCTGAAAGAGAGTCTCTAAAAGAGTAGGAAACAAAATAAATTTCAGCCAGTTAAATTAAAATTAGAACAACAAATTCAAGCATCAGTTGAGAAAACACTGTGGCGTATGGACACAATGCCAATCCTAACCCCTAATCATAAGAGCTAATATTCAACCTTAACTTTTATTAAGTGTTTTTTTTAGAGAACTTGTGCAATTTCTGGCATCTCCTTCTTAGAAACAAGCATACTGCCTCTGATAAATCAAGAGAAGCTTACACCCACAGAGCTCTGTTTTGGCAGTGACAGAAGAGAGATCCAGCTCTTCTGTCTCCCCAGATTCTTTCCACCAACACTCACGGAGCTCTCTTCAGTGATGAAGGAATATTAGCTCTGTTAAAACCAGGGACAGCAACACTCTAGTCTTAAAGAACTGCTGTCCAATGACTACTGACAAACTTAAAACCAAATTTTAAAAATCCTGTTAATTGATTGCTTCTGCTTATAACCAAGTGTCGCAACGCGACACGAAATGAACGTCACTCACACGCTGAGATGTCTAAGGCAAAAAAAGGCACATTTATTTCCAGGCCTCGATATTTATAGAATTCCAAAAGTGACCATGGATTGGAGGATGAAACTGCCACCTCTCTAACCACACTGGTCAAACCAACAGTCCATCAATTCTCTCCTTCTCCAGAAAGGAACACAAAACAATCATTATTTACATGAAAAGTGCATGAGAAACTCCATTACAAAAATGTAAACATCAGAAGACCTAGAAGAACTCTAGAAGAACAGGATGACAACCAAAGAATTACTTAATTTCAATTTCATTTTACTGACTGCTGATCATGCTTCTCCTTACAGTGCATGATGTTATTTGATATTAATGACAAACACACTGATTAGTCCAAAACAACTTTTTGCCCAGTGCAAGACACTAACTCAGAAAGGATTTGACAAATACAAGTAGAGAAACCATAAATGTTGCAGTAATAATAATTTTAAAAAATCATTAAAAAGATGAATTACTATTTCTATTACTGTGGTTTTGGTTTTCTTTTTTTGTTTTGTTTTGGTTTTTTTTCTTTTTGTTTTTTTTTTTGCTTTTTTTTTCTGTTGTTTAAAAGTAAAATCAAGTGGTAAACTGCAAAGGATCTGCTAAATATTCACTTTACCACAAGTGTAGCTACAGGTGATTTGGGACGGGGATTGATGCTTCTGTGTCTCACCCTCCACTGTCACCCAGACAGTGCTGAAAGACAGCAGGGCCAGGGAAGAGATGGGAGCAGGGAGAAACGAAGCATGAAAAGGTGTCACACTAAATGTGACATTCAGTGAGGCCAAGTTTATACAACCTGATGGGGTGGTGCTTGATATCTGTCACCCATATCAGACACTGCGAGGAGCTGCTGCAGCTCCTCTGGAGCCTGCATGGCCACAGCTTTCCTGCGTGTAAAAATAAAAAGGAGGTAAAAAGTGAAATGGAGTTTTTCCCCAGCTTTGAGCCTGATTCTTGTTTTTAGCTGGGGTATACTGGGTGCTGGGCAATGTGCCACCAAAGAGCAGTGGGACTGGGATCCATCCCATATCGGCTAGAGACAACATGAGGAGTCTTTCAGTGTCACCTTGCCATGTGAGAGGCTGTTTTATCCTGTTTCATGAGTTCTCAAGGCAGCAATAACATTTTGCAAAAAGACTCTCCTTAAATATGAGATGCAAAATACGTTGGCAAAGTATTCTTGTGCTTCCTAATTATGACATTTTTTTTTTTTTCACTTAGGTCTTGCATGGAAAGCATATAAAGTTGCCATGATAGGCTAAGATTTATCATGATTGTTAAAAATGAGATATTCAGATTGTGTTAGGTCATTAATCATGGTCAGTAGTATAACAAATAAATAGAGTGTAATGCATCTTGAGAATCTGTGAAGAATAATTAATTTGAATTGCCAGAAAAGTAGTGCAGATGAACAATTAAATAGAAAAGCAAAACATAAACAGATAAATACCCTAAACCCCATGAAATATTATTCTGAAATATTGATTGATGACAGTGTTCCCTTGACTTTGCCCAGAACATTTACAGATACATTGCTGAAAACTCTCCTAATAGAAGATGTCAGGTAGAAGTAAAGGGAAGTGAGCATCAGCCAAGGTGCAGGTGTGAATAAGTGGTGCTTTGCAGCAGCAGCTATACCCCCATGAAAAAGTAGATGAAAAAATGGCCAGCATTTACAATGAGAGAGAAAAAAAAAGTTATCATCCCTCCAAGAATTGGGGCCAGATGTCCAAATCTAGCACAGTGTTTTTATTTCAAAAGAGAGTGTTGTAAAAACTGTTAATCAGGTGGTTTTATGCAGTTTAGGTTGTTCCATTGACTGTTTTATGGACTGATGTTATTAGTATGAACTTGCTACACTGTAAATAAAGTCAGCCTGATAAAGATCAATACCAAAGGAATAGCTGTCAATACAGGGGTAAATTATTTAAGGAAGTAGGAGGGTAGTGTGAGTTTCATTTTCTATATAGCATGTTATAAATATAGGCTTTTCAGGAAAAAAAAATAGAGGCAAACATTTTAGTCAGGAATCAATGTAATTCCACATATTGCCAGAACTCATCCTTCGAAAAGTGTGGATTTCATGGAGAGAAATATCCTGAAAGAACACATAAAATATATGGGGAAAGATTGCCATAAATGCACAAAAAACAGACAGAGGGAAAATATTCTAAGTCAGTTTTGTACAGCATAACTGTACCAACAAATATTTAAAGGAATACAAATTAAGTAGTGACTTAAACTTGAGTACCTGCAAACACAAGTTGGGGCAAGATTCAGGTGCCCCAAATTCCCACTGGATATGAGAGCAAGAGAAACCACTCAGCACCCAGGCAATGCTTTTTAACCCTCATTTCTCTTTAAAAAAATGCTTTGGACTGAATTGATTAAGCTGGTCGATTGTGAGAATCTTTTGGACCAGAATAAAATGCCGCTTCATAGCCCAGACCAGAGGGAGTAAGAATACAAAATCCATGTTCAGAAAAGGTAGAGCTAGAAGGGATGTTTGATGGGATTGAGCAGCCAGCCCAGGCAGCCAGTCCTTCTGGGACAATGTCTTTCTAAGGTCCCAGGGCCTGGGCAGGAATCTCACAAGGGTCCTTTCCACTAAGACTGTGATGGGTAACAAGCTTTTCTACACTTCAGTGCCACTTCAGTCCAGTTCTTTTAGTCCTCCTCTATCCTTTAACTGCACACAGAAGTGCTGATACTAAAACCCTGGAAACACACATTTGAAATGTCAGAACCTTTGACCACAAGCAGCAAAAATAAATAGGCGCCAAGTCTGTTTTAAAACAAAAAGAAAAACAGTCAGCTTGACTGCACCATCCATACAAAATATCAAGAGAGGGCAAATAGTGAATGGACGTGTTTTTAGATGTTCTCATTCCATAAGATCAAAGAACTTCACAAATTAAGAGGCTCAGCAATATTACAGCTTTAGGATTGAGATGGGATTTTTTACAAACAGGAGGGTCAAAAGTGACTACCTTTTACAGCAGAGTAAATCCAAGCATTGCTTTGGATATGTGGACAAGGTTGTAAAGGAAAGAGCAGCACCCTGCCCAGGTCCGAGGGACTTATCCTACGCAGCAAGTCGTGGCCCTACATAGATTAAAGTCTGTTCTAGGGAGTTGATAGAAGTTGATATAAGTGCTGAATGAAATAAAAAGTCCACAGAGTGTAAAGCATTAAAGGTATAGCAGTGTCCTTAGAGAAATCCGCTGGTGAAAGTTTAAGGAAGCATGCCCAACTCTGGTATCTTCTGCTTGGACTTCAGAAAAACAGGGGTCTTTAGGAGTGATTTGTTTAATTTACATCTTCTGATCCTGGCTTATTTTTTTTTTCCTTTTAACCTTGTGCTAATACTTTCCAAAGATATTCAAAGCAGATGATTTTACAGATGCTTCTGACAGAGAACAGTCCAACAAATAATATGGTTTACTGAAGCCACAAGCAGATACAGACATCTGTCATACACAGGACACTTCTGCAACATTTCACCAATACTAAACATGAAATATTGATTTTCAGAAATATTCACCCCTTCATATTTTGAAAGTGTCAGGATGCTAGCAGCTGTTAGATATTACTTTAAATATAAGCTGTGTCCTTGAAGTGACAGATTCATTTGATAAGAACTCTTATTTCACTACCATATTTTTGCTGTTAATGCTATGAGAATAAAATGTTCGTGAATGAACAACAAAAACTTCCATCTGAACTAAACTATTATTTATAAGACATTCTGAGATATTGATCTGTCTGCCTTATAAGTAATTAATGCAGTTTAGTGCTGAACAAAAGGTACAGTTGTAAGAAAATGTGCTGTAGGGCAAAACTTGTAGAATAATTAAAAACTTAAAATTACTTCCTTTGACTTAACACTTTCACTTTATCTTTAAAACAATTTTACATGACTCAATAGTATAAAAACAAGAGATTTATAGATAAAATAGGGAACAGTGGTTATTTTGCATTAGAATTAGAAGTGTAATAATTTCTCTTTATAACCTGGTCGATACTCTGCCTCTCTCCTTTTGACTTTCATATACAGCAGATCATTGAAAATAAGTAGACATAAAAGTAATAATGCAAAGACTGGTCCTTTTAAATGTTCAAACACATCTGTGCTTAGAAAATGAGGACTTGGTTTTTACTCCCATGAAATATGAGATTTTTCTATAAGTATTTCATAGTCTGTTAAATGTCTCCCTTTTTATCCTACCAGACATTCAAATTCTTGTGTTGGATTTAAATGTATTTGTAATGTCATAATTGTGGACAGGAGGGATGGAGTGATCAAAAAGATTGATGAGAGATTACCTTAGTAAGATTTACAGATTGTTTTATTTCAGGAAAAAAATAAGTTAGAAGCCAAAGATCTGATAGAAATACATCTAATTTGTGGTTCAACCCTGCACTTGACATTAACTCGGTTTTACCAATTCCTTAATCCTTCTGGTTTTCCAGTCAAAATATCTTTTAATTAAAAAACTATAAATGTGCCCCTTTGGCCATCTCTTAAATCAGCAATCCTCTTAGACTTCCCCTTAGCAGCCTAATCCCCTTAGTTCCTTAGAGAAAAATGCTGTCTGGGAGAGCTTGTGGCACAGTGCCCAGCAGAGCCCAGCTGCCTGCATGGACTCTGTGCCAAGTGGGCAGGAGCCTTCTGATCCTGCCTCGCCCAGGACCAGCTCAGGGAATCTGAAGAGGGTCCATAATTCAGGATCAGCACAAAGGGGCAGGGAGTGTCAGAACCCAGGACATTCCTCTGGCTGCCCTGGATGGCTCGAGACCCTGGCAGGGGGCTCAGAGACCTTGGCACAGAGTTAAAAACGCCTGTGCCTTCGATTTTAACCCATGGAAACAATTGCCAACTTTTTGTGAAGAGTTACAAGCCCCAAGGGTTTGAGTAGAATGATAGTGAATTTATCACAGGGTGAAAAAGTAGAATTTTGGGGATTTAGAATGGGGGTTCAAGAGGCAAGATGGAGGAATCTGGGCATGTC
>JAWWMN010000208.1:7334549-7346737 GCA_035047745.1 Catamblyrhynchus diadema | reverse complement strand
AAACACAATGCACAGAGCTCCATTATTAAGCTTAGAACTTCCTAATATCTTGCTAGATAAACTTTTCTGTAGCTTAGGGATTTATTCTAGACAAGCATCAATACACAGACCATTGTTCTATTTGTCCTTGCTTTTCTACTTTTTACCTAATTTTTCTGCTGACCAATCTCATGGCTGCTGCTTAGTTCTAATCACAGTTCTGCTGTCTCTGACGCCTGCCTTTTGCAGCTTTCCCAAAACCTTCTGGTTTTATAGATTACCACAAGCGGCCTCTGTGGAAATGAAGTTCACCTTTCACATGGCAATCTAGGGCTTGCTGTCAGGGTCATAGGTGCTAGGATACATTTATGAGGGGTGGAAAAGGGCTTGTGTTTACTTCACCCAGGCTGCTTGCTGAATAATGTGCAGTGTCTACCTGAAACTAGAACTTTCCCAGTCTCTTTCAGGGGCTGACTGCATTTTTTTTCCCTTTCCACAATAACAGTGAAATAATTATAAATTATATTCAATCTTCAACCAAATGTACAATCATCCCTTTGTCTTGTTACCTTAGATAATAACATGATTTGGATGCAAGGATGCAGTTTAAGGAAAATAATAGTTCTTTAAAAGCCTTGTAGCAATTCCTAGCAGTTGTGCTGTCTTTATTAAGGAAAATTCTCTACTATGTTTTGTTCTGACCTAGGCTGAAGTGAGATATATTTCAGTTCTAAACTTCTCTTTACGTATTCAGGGACATTTCTGTACTTTTGAAATTTAGCAATATATTTACTAAGTTAATTTACTTTAGCTTTCATTTGCTAGCACTAGAAGCCAATGAAAAAGTCCTCAAAAGGAACCCACGAGTCTTTCTAAACATGTGTTTCTGCAAATCAACACACTGATATTTACTGATATTTTTCTAAAAGAAAAGCTCAGGATTTAACTGTGTACCTTACATAATTGCGGAATCATTCTGCTCCTTTTATCAAATCTCTATTTGTGTTGTAAAAAGTTTACACATAAACACATCAGAGGATCTATTTTCTCTGCCTAAATGACCATCTGTGAATTACGGACCAGTACCGTTCTTCTTTTCTCTGCTCATTGTGTGGAAGCTTTTAAAATCATTATAAATCATTAAAAGCTAATGGCTCCCATCTAGCTTTTTACCTCCAACACAGCTCTTAAAAAAGGAAATTACATTCTACTTTCTACTTATGATTGTCAGTTGAGACACATTCGTCTCTCTCTGTACCTTGTATGTACTTCCAATAATTGCAACATCCACCTTTCACTACATTCAGTATTTCTAGATATGACACATACATATCTGTATTTATCTAAAAAAGATATTATTTTGAATGCTCATGTCATTACCAAAATTTATTTCTTCGCTGTACTCATTATATCTCAAACTTGACAATTCTCACAAGGCAAGTTTCACTTGTAGCAACTGCAGGTCATTGTTTCACAGCTACTTAATTGGCTCTTAATAAGTGTAGAAAAAGGGAATAGTGAGGACTAGGTTAGGGTAGAGAGACAGATATACATTGTAAAAGAGAAACTTAGCATTAAACAGCACTGAAAAGTTAGCATTCCTTTACTATCATAGAAGACAGTCCCTTTGCTCTTGACTCCTTGCCAACACTGTCCATAAAGTCAGAGATTGATGCCAGGTAAATTACAGCTTTTCTAAGGGTCAACATCCCATTGTATGTTTTCAGAATTTCAAAAGGCTTCCAAAGAGTAGCTTTTCCTAGAAATGTTGGTGCTCTCAAGTACACAGACATAAAAAATACTAGAGTATATGTACTTCTGTATATATACAGGAAACTTAGAAATGAAAGTGTCAATCACACTGCTCATTTGCATTTGTATTCACATTTATACATATTCAACAGCATAATCAACCCAAACACATTATTTTTCACTATATTAAGTTACTGTCTTCTGTGCTACAGCAATATAGAATGTTGTTCTCTGACCAAAAACCCATGGGTTTTTTTGGCAATTTTTTGGGAAATTCCACATCAAACATATCATTTGTGCTAATTCCTTTACAGTGACAATGTGGAGAAAGAGGAAGTTGGAAGACAGATGTGCATCTTCAGCTGCCTATCAGCACAACCATATTTCTCTTTGGCATCACTAGTACTTTGATCACATGTAGGGATTTGTTTAGACTCAGACCTGAAGACAGAGAAAAACATTTTTGGCAGATTTAGTGTTCCTCCTTAGTGAGTAGACAGTTATTATATATCACTGGCTGGAGGACCCATGCTATATTCTTGCTCTGGCTTAGATAAAATTAGCTGTATTTGCATCACAATGATCTGAATGAACACTTCTGTATTATCAGGGCTTAAGAGATGTAAATTGCCATGACCTCCATAAACTGCAGAGGTTTTGGATGTTGCACAGTCCAAACTATTTCCCTCCTCTCTCACTGTCTCAGAAATACTTTCATTGAAAAATTATTTTTAGAAAAAAAAATAAATATAAACATATTTATCACTTAATATTATATGTCTTAAATATGTATTCTAAAGGAACTGAAATACCACGGAGGTAACATGTTAATGAGTAGCTCTCTCTGCAGGGGTCTCTGCTAGGGGTTTCTCACATGCAATTAAAATCTTCCACTTTAAGCTCTTTGAGCTGGGAAACACAATATCTAATGCATAAACAGCATCTGGGACTGTGAATAGCACCAAAAACTGATAAAAATACATAGTAAATAGAAATAGGCCCACTTTGTGCAAGAAGAATTGCAATTCCTTTTGTTTAAGGCTACACTTAACAGGTATGTTCACAGCAGCACCTCGTGGTAGACAGGAGACTCTTAATTCCTTTTTATGTTCCAAGTCCCCAGAAAACCCAAATGCTGGTAATTTGGGCAACTGGAATGATTCAAGGATTAGAAGGTATTATAGAGGAAGAACAAGGAAGGGAACTTAATTTACACATCTAGGGTAAAAAAGAGATTAAGGGGATATAAAACTATATAAAATATCTTCAAGGAGCCAAGGAAATAATATCAAGGCAGGAAAAAAATGTGCATGCTAGCCAAGAAAGTTTAATAAATATACAATCCCAAAACTATTAGGTTTTGGGTAGAGAGCAGAAAACAATGGCTAAAAATAGACAAATGCAATACTCAAGAAGAGAAAGCAACACAGGTGACTGCACCAAAACCATATGAAAAGAGAAGAATGTAAAAAAGATTGCGTGCAACTCCCCAATAAAAATAAAATTGATATTAATACTGAGTTTTTATTCTGTTAAGATGTATAAGATCAGGACCTTCTGGACCTATGAATGTCTTTCTGGCTTGCTGAGGGATTGCTTTTCTTTAGGTGAGATATGCAGAAGCCAGAAGTGCCAATTGTTACTTTTAATAATAGTTGTCAATATCTCAAAGTTCATGTATGTGAATACCTGGCAGACTCTTGCTGTTTCATCTTTCTGAGCACAAGGTGAGGAAAACTGTCCAAGCACTTTAGAAGGAGATAAAAAACTGAAATAAAAGAAGAAATGTGAAATCAAAATAATTTCTCATTCAATTTCTCTGATTATTGAGCACATTAGAAGAAGGTATTTTGTGGAAGATGCTCTGTAGGAATGTGGTAGGAAGCTGGTTGCAGCACAACTGAGTACAGAGAGGACATGAAACGTAGGAAACTTAAAAAGACAGATTTTTTTTCCATTAAAAACTGGGTCATATGTGAAATCACAGTTATTCTCATTCATTTCTGTTATGTACTGAGACTCTGTGTAAACTCTCTGAAGCCCATTTTCTTTAATCTGAAAACTTCTAACCCACTTAAAAAAAATTAAGGACCTGTATTATATTGATCTTTCCGTTTCGTTCCGTGTTTTTAATAATACATCACAGAAGTGGCAAGGCTTTTATGATATGTTGGTGTCATACATCATAACTAGCACCACTGCTCCAGTGATGTATTATCCACACAGTGTCAGGAACCAGAAAGATAAATGCTGGTCTGTGGATGGCAGAGCACCCCTCTTGTGAAATAGTGATAAAGACAGATTAATTTATATGCATGCTACAATCCAAAAATAAACAAAATTTCTATCTGATACAGGCTGCATGCTACTTTTGGCAGGATGTATATACATTTTTACAAAAGAAGAAGCTGGAAAGCCATATATTTGCTTTTGAGTTAAACATTCTGCAAATAAATCTTGATTTTTTTGATTGAAAGGAGCTCCAGCAAGAGGGTAAACACTGAGCACCCTTCCCTTGTGGACAGGGGTAGCTGAAGGATGGATCATTCCACATGCCTTTCCATGTCTCAGCCTATCTTCAAGAATCAATCCCTTATGCTTATATGTTTTCAGGATCATCACATCCATGATATCCACTGAAGTCCCTCTCTGCCAGCTTTTTTACACATTGTACTGGTGCCATAGCTAATTTTTTACACTCTTTTTCTTTCATTTTCTTTCTCTCTCAGAGGAAGAGCAGAGCTGTGTTGTTGTCTCCTTCACATCACAGCAGCCAAAGGACATTATTTGCCTGTACACATGTTTTGTTTCAGCTGCCTGACACTTGGAGCTCTTTCAGAGGCCTGCACAGAAGGGCATTTTGCAAGAGATCTCCTCACTCAGGAATATCCACTGAGCACTCTACTTTTCTGTGAACTAATTTTTATTCCCAGCCTTGGTAGCCATGAATTTGCGAGGTGCACTGTTCAGAGCAGCCATGACTCACACTGGGATAACACTAAATCCTACTGACCACGCCACCAGTGCCTACTGTGGAGCCCCCTGCACAAAACCACCCCTTGAGAGATGCTTTGAGCTACTCCTGTCATTTTATCTGGTCCTTCCTTGTTTTGCAAAACAAACACAGGAATTGGGAAGGGAAGGATTCATCTTCATGAAATTTGAGACTTATTTTTCACATAAAATAACTGGAATATGTTTCCCTTTCCACTTATGTAAATGGAGTTGAAGAATTAAGCACGTGGTGCAGTAGATAATATTTAATTAGCTCAAAAACCACGGTGGTTATTCCAGATTCCGTGGTCTATGAGCAAATCATATTAATTTGGGCAGGATGAATCAGCTCAGAACGAATGGACTTGACAGCGTGACCATCCTCTGAGCAGAACGAAACCCAAAGCTTTTCTGAGGCTTAAAACCTTTGTTAGCTTTTATTAATTAATTAATCAGTACTGGTCATGAAAATAACTCCAGAAAGATTTTAATTTTTCTAAATTATTCAAAACTTAGTCACTACTGTAAGTAATGGTTATAGGACAAGAACATCAGCTCCTCTGAGATTTCATGCCTGCTTTTCTGCGTTTATGCCTGAGGATAATTTTATTCTCTTGGCTTCTAGCTTGTCTTCTTACCATGAAATCACGCTTAGGAAATGCAAAAGAGAATCAGCTATGTGAGGGGAAAAAAAAAAAAAAAAAAAAAAAGAGAAACGCCTGCACACAAACATATCCTTCAGCCAAGTCCTGACTACTGGAATATTACCCTGCTGGAGTAAAATTAGTGGTAACAATTGATTTACCAATAAGGACTGCATGCAGTATCTAGTGCTAACAAGTTGGTCTGTCAAGTCTCTTGGCAACAGTAAATCAGTCAGTCAGATGATAAGAGTGATAAGATGAGCCATATGATAATGGAATTTTCCAGATTTGCTACACTCGCTGGGTTTTATCTTCCTTTGTAGCACAATCCCTTCCTTCCCACATGACTAAAACAACAAGTCCCCTTGCTACCTCACCATCTGGAAAAGGCTAAATACCCACTTATTTTTGCCCAGAAATTAGGAAGTGGAGATGTGGTGGAATACTGTAGATCAATTAGACAAGTAACAATGGCAGCCTTTGGTGGCTGGACATGTCTGTTGTAGATTTAAGAGAGTATGTCCTGGCAAAGCTGCCAGGTGCTTTGTATGAAACAATCAGCATGCACAAGTTGTAAGTTCTCATGCTTAATTACAGCAACTGTAGCATCAGCACAGGTTAAACACAGTGGTTTTCATTTTACAGTATTAATCAGAAGAAAATAATGAAACACATTACAGCAGGCTTTCAAATCCCTGTCTTTGTATTGTGGTTTCATCATTTTCTTCTCTGAAAAGGTTTCATTCAGCCTCTGCCTTTCATATCAAGCCCAGTGAATCATCTCAAGTAAAATACAAACATGGTAATTTGTTATAAAGCTGAGATTGGATGTACATCATCAGTTCTGCTGCAAAATTATGTTGTAAAAGCAGCCTATGATGTTGGTTGTATTTGTTATTTTTTCTTTCTCTTTATGCTTTTGTATATCTGTCCCCAGAAGATCATAAAATTATTCTAATTAGGGATGTCAACTTCTGCCTGAGAAGCTGAGGGGGTAATTACATCATTTATATGCAAAATGGGTAATTTTTTCCCTGCTCTTCACCATTCCCTTCTTTCCATTTATTCCCCCATATCTCCACTCTTCAGAGCTGAGCTATTTAATTTTATTCTACTCCATCTGGAATATCTATGCCACTCTTCCATACAGTGTCAGACACAAAAGCAGGAGCTACCTTTAGACTAAATCCTCACAGCTCTTTTTCTCCATGTACTCCTGACTCTATTCAACATTCTTAGGGAGTTTAAGGTCTACCACAGAGACACTGACTTCTGCCCTATTGTACATCAGCAACATTTCACTAAGATAGAAAACATGCAGAAATGTGAAAACAATTAATTTTTCAAGTTGAAGGGAAGGGGGGGAATTAGCTCCTAGTTAGAAACCAAAGATTCACTGGCATCTAGGACAATATACCTAGACTAATAAAATATTCCCTAACAATATTTGAGTGAAAACTGACTTTACCATAGTATCATACACTTCTGACTGACTGTTTTCATACCCCTAATCTTACAGGACATCTTTAAAAGACACAAAGAGAGGCCTAACTCATCAGAAATGTAATACAATATGGACCAGAAGAGGGTGAATCCTTTATACAAAGAATTGTTTTTTTTAATGAAGCAAGAGATGCACCTATAGTAGAAGAAGATTTAGCCATTGCTCAGTCTTCAACTTGGTTGGACCCTGAGGCATAACCACAAGTGGTGGAAGAAACTGTGCAAACCCACAACATTAGACAGTAAATGGTGACATTCAGGAGTGCATATGCATGTATAAAAGTTAAATAAATAAGTTAAATAAAAATCTGTACTGTTGACTTCAGCATATGACCTAATTTTCACCCTAATTCAGGCAGAGGCATCCCTTTTCATCATCGGTGCCTGGCAATCATTACCTCACTCTTTATATTCTTGACTTTTTATTTCAGTAAACTGTGAAAATAATTCACAATACATATCTTTCACTTTAAGCTATTTTAAACTTTACTCAATCTGTTTTAATTTCTGCCTCATTAATTTTTGGCATATGTTTTAAAATCCATTGTCAGAAAGATATTGTACCCCAGGGGGTTATTACACATTTTTTTCTATATTTTTCTAATGGTGACAGGCACTCACAAAATTTTCAGTGTGATTTTTGAATAGCTGATCAAACAATGATATTTAGAAGCAATAAATAAATAATAGACAAATTGTTCCTTAATAGCACTCAACTGCTATATTAATTTTCTATGTTTTTTTCAAGGTTGAATGCAGAGTTCGTAATTTAAATTTAGTATTCATAACTTGGATCATTTGGGTAGCTTGCTAATTTAACAGTAATTCACTAAGTTTTTCTTTAGGGAAGACATATTTGTAAATATTAGTAACTGCTTGATGCTTTCTACTCAGGCCTCATTGGAATGATATAGGGATTTTATTTGAATCAATGAAAAAACTGTGATGATAAGGAGATAATTCTGACTTAAACAGTGATGACTTCTGAATGCATATGCAGATTTTTACTTTATTGGTACTCACTGCTTTTTATTTTTCTACAAATGAAAAATAAAACAATTTATTTTGTCACATTGGAAAACCCTTTAGCATTGGCTAATGTATAGCTTAAAAATATATAGGGAATAAAACTTCCTTTATTCCTTAGGTGTCTCTATTTTGCTTTTAAGATTGGAAGGAAAACCATAGGACAAATATCCTTGAAAACCAGAAAAAAGAGAGATTGTGTTCTGATACTTAAGTATCTAGAGCTTCAGGGTAGCAATTTGGGAGGCCTGTACAACCTAGATAAGCTGCCATAAAAATGCAAAGGCCATTGCAACACTTGTTCCTGTTGGGTTTCGTACGCTTACCTTTTCTTCTTCTTTTCCCACTGTGCCTTATTTTCTTCTTCTATATCCAGAAAATTGAAGATATTTTAGGTCAGATTGACTACAGGTGGCTACAGGAGGAATTCTAGTTGCTCACTCAGAGCAGCTTTATGTTTTTGAAATGCCAACCAGCACACATTCAGAAGATAGAGAGAATCTCTACACTGTACTCTTCTGAGGTTCAGTAGCACTTATGCTTGCATTGTGCTGAATTCCTGCAGGGCCTTTCTGATCATTAAGATGTTGGCTGACATCTTGATTTCTTCAGGTCTTTACTGACCAGTTTTATCTTATAATTCATTTGAACAAGTATTAATTTATCCATATAATTGCACAGGGATTATTCTTTGTGTTTAACTCTAAAAACCATCCTACATTTTGTGCTCAAAACAGTTCCAAAAGTCTCTTCCCAGTATTGTTTGGAAGAGATAAAGAATAGAGACTGGCTGAATTTCTAAAGATTAATTTATTGAGAGGAGATGAGCTTTGTTCTGGCAATAGCTAGAATGGGAACTCTTACAGAAGATGCTTCTTGCTAGTAAAAGAATTTAGCATAAAAGATTTGAGATTATAGTTTTCCTATAATCTGTTCATTGTGACAAGAATAAATTCTCACAGAGTGAACCATCATTCATTTTTAGGTGTGAAGGTGTGTACACATAAATGACTCATTAAAAATTAATGGTTTTAGTGCATTCCAGTGTGAGTGGACTACTATTCCTCTTTCGGGTGAAGAGTGTGGGCCTGGCTGTTTCAAAGCCCAGGTGGACTGCAAGGACCACCAGTGCTGGGAGGCCTCTTTCTCCTTTTCATTTGGATTGATCCCAAATATGTTGCAGCTTTTCAGCAAAGCTCATGTCCCTCAGAGGCAGCAGAGTTGATAAAGTAGGGATTTTAGTGGTATATTGAATAATATAATATATAATCTAGTTTGTTGCAGTTGATATGTTCTATTCCTTATCCATTTGAGTTAGAAAAGCCTCACATCAAGCTCAGATTTTAGAATCTCAGTGTTATTTTTTGCCTATATATAGCTCAGAATACAGCGACTATGACACTTGGTAAGTAAGGAAGACAAGATGTTACATTCTATTTGCAGCCATTTTTTGGGTTTAGTCGTGGTTTTCTAGAGTTATAAGAACTTTTCCTAATGTGATATAAAACAAGGGCATTACGTCTGGTTTTTTCAGCCTTCAAGAGTGCTCTGATCTTCTGAAAGAAATGGATCCATCTGGACCTTGTCTTGCACTTTTTGGAAGGCTGCTTCTGCTATCTTTAAATGGTGTGACCCATGACCCTAGTTATAGAGTATCACTCTTTCTTTTTAAGAAATTGTTTTTATCTCCATCACTTTGAGCTCTTCATTTCTTGTTTTTTTTCAGTGAAGGAGCACAGCTGATTGAATTGGTGCAATACATGACCTCCTGCACTTTGGGAAGTCAGTGAATTCTTCGTTGTTAAATCTTTTTTAAGAGGTATTTCCAGGGCTCATTTGAAATCTAAATTTGGTTCTGTTAGCAGTCATCTCTGTGTGACAGTTTCATTTACTTACCATGCTAATCCATCAGATAACATGGCAGATAACATTTGCTGCCCCTGAATTCACAGCATTCTTTTATTAGTTTTACACTGCAACAAATGCAAAACTAGATTCACCTTATGGCTGAACTTCGCCATTTGCATTTCAGTCTCCATACAACTACCAATATTTTGGGGTGACAGAGCTGTTTTGTTTTGGTTTTTTGTTTTTTTTTTTTTTAAAGAGGTCTATAATCTCTGGAAGTAATTATCATTTAGTCATTCAGGAACAATTTGGTTAAATGTTCTCAAACATTGAAAACAGTCTTCTGTTTTTGTGCCATGCATAATGTGACTTGCATGAAAACAACATCTGCATATTTTTCTGAGGAGTTTTTCAGAGTTTACACATCATTCTTCCTGGGCTGTGTTGAAAGTAACAGTAAGTGATGCTGTCATGAGGATAGCACATTTGGTGTCTGGTGTTCTTCAACACCTTATTAAAGCACTAATTATGATTTTCATCACTAGATATGAAAGTATTTCATTAAGAAATCTAATACCAAAATTGATCAGACATTTCTTATTGCTCTTTTTTCTGTTGATGGAGGGGGGTGGGGTGGATGCCTATGGGTTGTTTTGGGGAATCTGGATTCTTTGAAGGTTTTGGATTTGAGGGTTTTTTGTTTTGTTTGAGAGTTTTTTGTGTGTGGGAGTGAACAATCTACTTTCTTTCAGGCTGATGTAACCCTTTGTCAGTTTTTTCCCTTTACTTTTCTCTGAAGTCATACAAAGAAGTATTTTTTCTATAACACAGAATTGTCTCAAGTGAGTTGTGAGGATTGGTTCCCTAGTTGTTGAACACCCCTGTGATGTTTTGCAAATTGAAATAAGTGATATTTGGTTGAAGATGTGCTTCATCACAAGAGATCAAGCCATCTATTGGGTTAGATGAGAATGTGAGATGTTTAAACTCTGTTTGAAAGAGTAGTTTCAAAGGATCATGTAAATATTTTCCTGTTTCAAAGACAGGAGAGGCAAACTGTCTGCTGTTATGAATTAAGCCATTAATTGGCCTTGGACAAAAGTCAAACATCTTTAATCCCAACTGAGTGTCCTACTGACTATTCCACTGTCTCATTTTGTAGCATCAGGGAGGAGTCATACTGTGGATTCCCCTTTGGAATACAAATTAGTTAAACATGACATCATAAATTTTAGAAAAACACAACCTTCATTGTTCTAAGAGCTCAATTAGTGGGACATACAAGTCAATGGAAAACAGGGACAGAGAAGTGATTAATATTGATAACTATCTGGCTGCTGATACCTGAGACTTCCAAATGCCTCTTAGCAACGCAGAAGCTGGAAACTATTTTGAAAGTACTATTTCTATAACAAAACTTTTTTAAATTTATTGCTTATTCTTTTGCCAACATAGTGCATGGTTCCAAAGGAAAGAATTTCATGATATATCTGTAGAACTTTTGCTTTATCAAAATATTAAAATAGCATGGTTGCACACAGCAATGGAAAGCAATGTTTACTGTCATTATTGTCATTCTGCCAGACCTAGTGAATATTTGGCACAAGTGGTTCTTGCCTTGTAGCTGTTTGTTTAGTACCAGGAAGAGTTTTGGAATTACTCATGCCATTTGAGAGGTCAATAAAACTAATTTTCAGGGAGATGCTCACAGTGGTGTCTTTACTAGTGCCATGCCATCTTTTGTTGTCAGAGTTGTTCATATTCTAGAATTTTGCTTTATTGTCTGTATGGATCTGTGTGTGCATGGCATCATGCTGATAGCTGTGGCAGAGATTATTTATCTGCAAAAATAATGGATAATTGTACACACTCTGTTAGGTACTCTTCATTTATATCACCTAAAAATTAGCATTATATGAGGGTTTAACATCAGGTAATGCTACAGTCTGTAACACTGTGCAGAAAGAAATATGCACTGAATATCATATTTTTGCAGGGACTGTGGTCCTCTTGAAATACACAAATTGTAAAGCAACCAAGGAAAAGGACTAACACAGGGAGTGGGACATCAGAATTCCCATGAGTAGAGCAGAAGCAGAGAGCAGGAGGCTTTATGAAAAACAGTCACACAGTAGCTTTTGAGATGTGAAGAAATACTTTGATATTGGACAGATCTAGACCTGAGATACGGAACAGAAGCAAATAAAGAAATAAATAACACAGACCTACAGAGTATGTGCACTGACAACCATAAAAATTTCTCTACAGAAATGAAAATTTCCTTAAATTAGATTGGCGACCTGTCAGTAGTGGGGTTCTGCAGGTCTCCATCCTAGGCCTAATGCTCTTCAACATCTCCATAAATCACTTGGTTGTCACAGACATCTTTTATGAAAAATCCTTTCCTTAGGATTTTTCCTCCTGAGAAGCTGGGAGGCCTCA
>JAWWMN010000208.1:7304094-7319185 GCA_035047745.1 Catamblyrhynchus diadema | reverse complement strand
GCTCCAGGTGGGGTCCCACAAAAATGGGCTAGAGGGCCACAATCACCTCCCTGGACCTGCTGCTCTTTGCTCCTTTCTTTATGTCTGAAAATTCTGTTCAATCAAGCCCTGCATAAAAAACATCATCTCAAATTGCTGAAAAGTATTCAAAATAAATATATCTGGAGAAGAGTTAATATTAAACTGCGTCTTACTTAATACATAACAAAGCTTATTTTAATATTAATCTTGTTTGACACTTTACAACTTTTTTTGATTCCTAACTCCTCAACCTTTCAAATTCCACTTTGTTCAAAAGGCAAAATTGCTGCAATCAAAATCTGCTCCACAACTGTAGTGGTCACATTCTTTTCCTTTATTGCATATTATGCCTGTTTCTTTACAGGATGAATTTGGCAAGTGATAATCTTGTTATCCAGTAGACAATCATGTTTCCTGAGCATGTTCTCTTCAGTACGATATTGCCTATAACCCTTTTAAGGAAAACCTCACATTCATCTTTAGCCATTTTTGTTAAATTAATTATAAAAAAGGCTATAACTTCCCTCCGGAGAGTAATAGTGGCTTTACCAGTCAGCAGCTGAAATATTTCATTAAACTACTCTTAAACCTTTGAAGCTCATCTTAAAATAGGCCATTGTTATAAATACTAATTAAGTAATATATTTTGAGGGAAGGAGTTGGAAATGAGTACACAATTACCACAAAAGCAAAAGATAAATGGTCAATTTACATTCAGCAGGAGGTGATGCTTGATGTTCCATTAAGAGACATTAAACTTCCTGGCTAATTGTGAGAATCAAGTGAAGGAAGAAATTTTTTACTGAGCTCAATGGGACATTGATTAAGCCAAAATACTAAGATCTCCATCCCCAGTGTGGATGAAGTACTTAATTTCAAGAAAAAGAGTGACTCTTGTTTTATTCAGCTGGTCTCCAATAGATTTAGCTGGATTTCAATAGATTATCGTGGAAATATTCATTCTGCTAAAACTTCAAATTGAAATATGTTTTCTTTTGTCCTTCTATATCTCTTTAATAAATGGGAATAAAAATATACCTGCAATCAAAAGCACTTTTCTATTAAAAATTATGACATCAAACTCTTCTGCACAGGAAAGGCATCATGTTGTTCTGTTTAATCTAAAATCCTTTCTGTTTCTGGTTGTTTGTAATTCTATAAAAACTCCTTACTGTATTTTACTCTGAAGATATTAAGAAGCAAGAAATATTATTTCTCTTTGCATTTGGCCACTGCACAAACACTTCAAAATATATCTAGAAGATAACACTATAAGGGCTCCAGAAATTCCAGTTTTCTAATGTTTTCTTTTGATTAGGATATATGGAATCAAGTTTTACAATCCTCAAAAAGTGAATAATGAAGAGCAGGCATTATATCTTGAAATAGAAAAGAATATTTGCAGTGTCTTTAATTACATCCATCATTATGTTCAAACTTCAGGGAAACATTTTGTCTTCAAAATTTTAAGACTCTTCTCAAATATAAGTCCTTAAACTGTTGTTTGTGGATCCTACGAGAAGTAAACAAAGAAAGTTTCATCTTCTTTGGAGTGACTTTTCTTTTCACACTTTAAATAGCAGAGGAAAAAAAAAAAAAACTGCTACAGAAAAGTATCTTGCTAAAAGTATGAGCAGAAAGCTTTTACAGCTGGAAACAAAATGAGTACAAGTTTGGTTTTTTAGATGACCTCAAAGAGGTCAAATTGATTTTGTAGAAGCATGAGTGGATTAATGAAAAAGGAGTTCTTTCTTTTAACATGTTTTCACCAAATGGTTTCGCAAATGCTACATTAGCATCACTAAATGCATGACACCAGCAGAGGTGGTGGCCATTTTAGGATAAGGTGTACCTTAATTTTTTTTCTTTTCCTACACTTCTTTTTAATTACAAGTGTGACAACTCAAATATTTTAGCATGAAAAGGCACACAGGCATCACCTTCCTCTCTTAAATACATAGGGACAGAGACCTACAAAATTTAGGTTGTGAATAAAATAGAATGAGAAATCAGAAACACTAGGCTTATTAGTACAATGTGAATTTTAGCTGCTTACAATTATCAAAGCATTTATTTCCTATATTAGGAAAAATAGGCTTCAGCAAACAGGCTTCAGCTTTTAATTATAATGCCACACCAGCAATACAAAACTAAAAGGCCAGGAGAGAGCTGCATAGCCTATATCTTTATTTTGACTTCCAATGTCTGCAAAGATTGAAATTAGATGACCTCTTTCAAATTAAAAAAAACTCTTTGGGAATATTTCGCTCATTAAATTTTTCTCAAGGGATACCATCTTTGAATTTCTTTATTTAGCAAATATTGGTTGTTGGCTGCCATAAATGCTGCAAGAAATTCTTTTCATGTGAGGTTTTATTTTCATCTTGAATATATTTGGATAATCCTTCTAGGAATCCCACAAAGACCCCAAATGGACATATCAAAGACATACATCTTCCTTTTGTCTGAGTGAATATGCTGATCACAAACAAATCATCTTCTGTCAATCTATTAACTTGGATGAAAGAATAATATTTTTTGAGAAATACTTCCAGAACCAGAATGACTTTTAAGATTCTGTCTCTGACCTCATTACATGAAAACAGGATATATTTATCTGAGAGATGTGTATGGATTTCATCTTTCTCCCCTAGTAATCATTCAGAATTACAATTTGCACTACCCACAGAAATGTAAACAGTGGAAAGATTTGCTGCTCACAAAAGCTAGAATGCAAAGTTTGACATTTTATCCCTTCTTAACTTGAAAAACTCTTGGACTATGACTTAGCAAGACTTGCTTTTAAATGCTCAATATCTGAGACTTCCTACAGTAGAAAATGTAGAGCAGAGTCAGCTGTTAACAGATTTATAGAGTGAAACAAGCTGTATGACTTGGAGAAACAAGAGAGATGGATGAGAAATGACTTATTTTGGATGTCAAACTGCTAGAGAAAAGTAGAAGTAAGACTGGAAGAATCTGGTGCTAGTGATGATGGTGAAAGCAACAATGGGTGTCAGCTGAGGGATGTAAATGAAAGTTGCCATGAAGAAATGCTTTAGATTTGAAAACTGTACTCATTTTACTTGATTAAATTGACTCAAGTGTTGAGATTTTTGCCTTTTGAAGAAAACCATAATAATAACAATTTCCCTTCAAGGAGAGGAAAGCACTGCCATCAAAATAAATACTCTTGTTACAGAAATTATTGATTATAATAGCTTTGTCTAAAATGCCTTCTTACTCAGGACTGACTGATCAATAAATGTACCCAAACCATGCTATTCCCTTCTTTTGCTGCTAAATTATTAATTTCAGACATCACGTTCATTACAGAAGTTCTAATTTTTATAAAAGCCTTCCCTAGGACATTATCTGCATTGCAGAAAACTCCTCTGGTAGCCACGTGTTTAGTTATTTTTATATTCTACATAGTCTAAGTATTTTCTCACACAAACATTGCAATTACTTTATTTATTTTCTGTTTATTTGTTTGGTTTTTTTCAGTTTCCACACATTTAGGTAGTGCTTCAAGAATATGAATTAATTACCCTTTCAGATCTCATTAAAGTCCTCGTTGTGCCCAGTTTATATGCCAATAGTGGTTCTGTGGATCATATTTGTAATGATTTACTAAGCATCCAAATATTTATGTCATATCTGCTGCTGTTAACCTATTTCTTTTTCATGTACTGCTGTTTTAATCAATGGATTAAAGACAGATTTTAAAATATGTCAACTTGGACACAAAGCACATTTATATTTATATCCAGGGTTTCAAGAACTCACCACAACACTAGAAAAGGAGGCTGGTATTCAAGGGGAACCATCAGCAGTACGTGGGTACTGTGGTTGATGGGAAATAGATGCTAAACTGAGTCATAGTCCTGACTCAGGTCATAAAGAGATTTTGCTAAAAACAAAAATATTCCAAGAATAAAACACAGCTTTAACAGAGACACCAGAACATCACTTCATGCCAGGATAATTGTCCAGAGGCCTTCTGGCTGAGGAAGGCAGTTAAGACTTTACAGCAACTGCGAGAGATTGCAGAAGCTCTGATGGTAATCACAGAATCAGAATATCATGGGTTGGAAGGGATCCACAAGGATCACCAATGCCTAATTCCTGGCCCTGCACAGGAGAGCCCCAAGAATCACACCAAGTACCTGGGAGCATTGTCCAAATGCTTCTTGAACTCTGTCAGACTTGATGCCTTGGCCACTTCCCTGAGGAGCCCAAGTTCCAGTGCCCAATGAGATTTAGATATATATATATATATGTAATAGATCAAATTATATATATATATATGATAAAAATAAAAATAATAAAAGAGTTGTAAGTGCTTGGATACCTGTTTGGTCAACGTCTGACCCCAAAAAAGAGAAAGATACCCTTACCTCTGAGCATGCCTGGTGAACCATGGAATGTCAGCCCGCTGTGGTTGGCAAAAAAGTTATGACATTAATCAGTAAAAAAGAAAAGATCATGATTTTAATACTGTCTTTTTCTCCAGTTCAGATGTCAAGCACGCTGAATTTTTTGGTTGGTTTTGCTGCTTTTCAAATAATTTATCAAGGTACAAAATTATCACTGAAGAAATGTCAATTTCATTAATAGTAGAAAAAATATTATTAATGTTACAGATGTGTTAAACATACATAACAAATTTTAAATTAATTGCATATACGATATGAAACAATAGAATTTTAATTTTTTACCTAACAGATAAAAGGTTTATTTGCATGAAAATTCAACGTTGAAGCTTCCTCTGAACAGAGAAGAGTAGCATTACAGCTTTTTAAAAAAACTTTGAGACTGAGAGTCAATAAGCTCTCGTTACACAAGCAATTCAATTAAAGTAATCTTTTGAGTTTTAATAACTATCTTCTGCAATGATCATAACTTTGAGAGAGGAAGACATAAATTGTTTAATTTTATTGCAGTATTTACACTCTGTTTCACTCTGCTGGCCCATTCATTTTCAAGACAGAAAAAATGGAAGCAAACTCAATTATAAACTATGCACCATAAGGTATATTTTGTTTTTTATTTATTCTGGTCTAATTCCAAATATAGGAAATGGGTTTTATCTTCTTAAATATATCACACTAACCATTTAGGGCCAGAAAAATCTGTTTTGTGCAAAGACAGGAACTAAACTTAGTTCTGTATTTCAACTGCAGTTCTTTGTGGAAACTGTTTCAAGATCAGCAACCCAAGAAATCAGCTTGAAGAGAACCCATGTGTGAAAAGTATTCCCTGCAAATCCTCAATACACAGGAAGAGAGTCTTTATTACAGACAAAAGTGGATTTTGCAGTAGTTCTGGCTCATTCTTCAGCAGGAAAGATGAAAAAAATCATCTTATTTGGAGCCACCTATATTTAGTGACCAGTTCCTACATCAACAAGACTAGAGTCTAGAATCTTCTACATGTTTGGGATGTATTTTTTCTCAGAACTATACCTGTAGACTGACTTCAATTAGTAAAGAAAAGTTATGCTGCAGTCTCCATACTGTTCACAGCTTCCCATGAAGCACTGTTACCTGAATTTGCCTTTGCAGGTCTCCTGCTGTGCCTTCTGTCCTTCTGCCCTCCACCTCTTGCTTTATCTGTGTCTCTTCAACCACAGTACTCCTCTACTCTTCCACTCTTCAGCCTTCACTTTCCCAGGGTACTCTGTCCAGAGGTCAAATGATGATGATTTCTGACAAACCACTTTTGCCAAAAGGTTATTCCGACCAGACAAATCCACTTGTCCGTCCTCATTGAACACTAGGCACTCCTGCAAGCAAATGCAGCAGAATCATGGCACAAAAGCATCCCACAGACTGTCAGTCACCTTTGAAGTAGCCTTTTGACAAACCATACTCTTGACAAATATCACAATTTCAACAAGAGGCTCTGTGCTGCACAGAGATTTCTGGAACAGTATCTCTCATCCCCAGAATGGTTTCGGGGAAGATGAGGAAGAAGGCTGACGAGAAGAACTGATAATTCATTCAGACAGGGCAAAAGCTCAAAAGGTTTGAATTCAGTAAAATATTTGAAAAACAGTCCCTACACACTGCTCTGTGCAGCTGTGAGCTGGAACAGAGGGTCCAAAGTATGATGTGCTCATCAACTCCTTTCTGAGAGCAGCAATATCAGGCAGTTCTGTGAGAGATCATCAATAAAACCCTTTGATGTGATGTCTACTGCCAGCAGCTCACTTAAGTGACTCACTCTCATTCCAAATATCCAATAAGGGTTGGATTAGAATTAGATGTAGATACAAGAAATTACAGCAATGATTTTTTGAGTGCCTGCCAAAAAAGAAATAACTGTAACTCAGAGAGGAGACAACAAAAAGAAATATGAAGTCTTGCTCTCTATATTTTGTAGTAGAAAAAAAAATGGGAGGTGTGAAAAAGCATGGGGCAGGTTGAAAATAAAAAAAAAAAAAAAAATAGAGGTGTTTCATGAAGCAGTATGTATTGCACTGTGGTGCTCCATTCAGTTTTAGCAGTTGGAAGAGATTCAAAGAGCAAATAGACAAATCAACAGAATGTTTATCTGGGAAAGGGTGTTTAGGACAAGGGCATCCCCTCTCCAGCTCCAGATGCCTTGAAGACAAGAGGCTATTCTATGAACATCATTGTGTGTTTTGCTGGACTTTACAGCCTTCCCTAAACTTTCTGAACTGTTTGTTTCTATAGGAAACAGAATAGCCCAGAAGAAAGCAATTGATCCCATGTGCTGCTCTCATGCTTTGAAATTCAATGGAATGAATTTCACTATGTTTTACAGTAACAACCTTCTCATGCAGCAAACAAGTGCCCTAAGTAGTTAGTAGCTCCTTGCCTTTTTATATCTCATTTGCTCAATGGACATTTTGGAGCACAGTGAGAAAATCACCCAGTCTGGTCATCTGAGTTTATATAAGTTATGTAAAATCAGAGTTGATTTGGCTTTTTCATGAGACTGATGATTTACTTTTCACTTCAGGGCTATGCTGGTACACAGTTTGCAAGGAAGGAAAATTCAAGATAGTTTGTGCCTAATGCCAGCTGAAGGATGATCTGAAAAATACAAAAATAATAGTCCTACAATCAAAAGGAAGGCCAAGGTATCCAAGAAGATCACAGGAGGATATAATCTTTATCACTAGATATATAATCTCCTATCATAGCAAATACAAGTCTGATACAATCCATATGATTTCACTATCATTACCACTACAAAAACAAAACCAAAGAGTAGCAAGGAAATCTGAGGTTTGCCAATTTTGCCAAAGTTTTCTTTTCCCCAAGAAAATTCTTCAAACCTGTTGGCAAACAGCCCTTCCAAAGAACTTCAAATGCTTCACACAGGAGGGACTGGCAATCCCCCAAAAGCAGGCTTACTTCCATTGTACTGGCTTTCTTCACTTCTAAGAGCAAAAAATCCAGCCTACAGACTTTGTGTCAATCAAAGGGGCGCTGAATACCAGGGGGGAGCAACCCCAGCTAAATGGAAAGCAAAAGACACTGCATTTTGCCTCCTCAGCTGAGGGCAGAGAAATCTTGCTTTTCTCATTTAGTGTTGACTTCTTGTAGAAGTTTCCTGAGTCTCCTCAGCTGGTTTTATGAGCAGACAATCCTTACAGACTCATGTGCCATGTCATGAAAGCAGATAAGAGAACCAAAATGGACAGAAAAGTGAGGCAAATCTCCAGCACTAAATCTCAAGCATGTTATTTTACTTTATCAAGTTTGCCAAATCTTGGTGCTCCTGCATAGATACAGAATAAAACAGTGCTCCTTGCAATGGCAATGGAAGTAAAGGTAATCTGGTGTGAAGCTTTGGGTTCCCTCAAAAGTTGCTTAGATTATCTGTTCCTCTAAAGAATCAATTATCAATCTTCTAAGTGTTCTTTTATGATTCATCTAAATAACATATTCTGCCATTTAACATTTCATTTAATTTTGTGATCAAGTTACATAATGCATACATCAAATCGCACTGTCAGCTGATTCTTCACTGACTTATGTACACATTTTTCAGTCTAAATTCTTATTCATACTATAGCCTGAATAGTATATTTTAATTTAAGGATGCACAGAATTTTGTTTTGCAAATTTTAGTCACAAAGATGTGTGTTTTGTTGATCCTTTTTTTTTTTTAAGGGTTTCAACAGACTACACCTTAAAAGGTGTGTTACACATTACCTGTTGACATTTTACAAACCTTTATTTAGCAGAATGTATATTTCAGGATCTGGATGTCTCATGTTCTTGCTGAGTTGCATATCTCATCAGCTGAACATACTTCACCAGTGGAGATTTCCAGCACAAAGTTTCCTGTACTTTACCATGTAAATGCATGCTCCAGATTAAATTATGAGTAGTTTAGGTGAAGACAGACTTTGTAAAGCAAGACTGAACTGAAAATTTAAATGCTATTTCATCAATTCCCAAGTCCCAAAATGGTTCTCATTAGAGCAGCTTAATTTTGCTCATTAGAAATGGATTTCACCATCCATAAACCCATACAACCAACAGAGATTTTACTTTTAGGTGGTTTTTTTTTTTTTTTCGTCTTTAATTTGTGGATGAGAATTAGTCTGTTGGTGAAGATACTTTTTGCTCAGGGAACACATGATGCAGACCACCATGGTAAGAACAGCTACCAATACTTCACTTCCACGTGGCACACAGCTGGAAATCTGCTCTTCCTCACCCATACTTTTGCTTATACATAACAAACTAAAGCCTTTTCCTCAAACATGGAAAACAAAAAATCTGAAGATGTAATGTCTTAACACTCCATACTCATCAGAAAGGACATTACCTCTGATTCTGATCCAGCCTCTTCCCTGGACAAACTTATGTCTTGAAGTTTTTAAGTAAATTATAAAGAATCACTGCAATAGAAAACAATGATTTCAAATGATGGTATCAGTAGGTTGCAGGCAGAGCAGTGGGACTTCCAATTTTCTGTAGTTTATTCGTTTGGCTAAAATCCTGATTTTAGGGATACTTTCTACACTGTTTTATATACCTGGTGAAAAAATGAATTTCTTAGAGCAAAGAGAAATGGCCTAGTAGAAACAAGAACAAGTAAACACCAAGAGAAAAGATATACTAAGAGGAAAATCTTCACTGTGACATAAGTCTCCTTGGTGTACCTGATCTAATAAATAATTTTTAGAGTTAGGAACAGCTTCCACCTTCGAAGGAATTCTGCAAAGCCTCAATTGGTGCTTCTTGAGATCAGAGAAAAGGCTCTTACTGACTTCCATAAGACATTTTGGAGCACCTGTGATTTTCTTTTCATGTTCTAAAGGAAGAGCCAGGAAATCTCTCTGCTTTTACCTTAACACTGGGACCAGACATCATCTAATGAGGACAGCACTTCTTTTCTTTTTGTGCTAGTACTATGCCATGTACAATAGTGTAATTTAGAAAGAAAGCAGATTGAAGAATAACACCTTGCTTAGTCTTCCAGCCTGCTCCAAATAATCCTTGCTCAAGCCCAAATCTTCCTTTCCTCAGAAGCCCTGCAAGTGACTGCAGCTGGTTTGTGCATTTGGGAGACAACACAGTTACACAAGTCTATGCAGTGTACCTTCAGCTGGAACTGAACTTGGCTATGACACTCACAGGGGCTCATTCATATTTTGTAATTGGTCATATGATTTAAACCGGCCCTTGGTAAATTTGTCAAGACAAAATCCTTAAAACAAAACAAAACAAACAAACAGAAAAAGCACATTTATATAAATCACGCAGATATCTGCATATATCTTCACAACACAGTTCTAGTTTCTAATTCTACCAAAATCATCCTATAAATCTTTAGATAAAATTGATTACTCTGTTTTATTTTTGTGCAATAACCTCCTGAGCAACAGCATTTTAAAAACTGTTGAATTTTTACCAAGTTCCACTCCATCCCCAAATCCTCACAATTTTAGGACATAAGAGAATAATTTAGGAAGAAAATCACAACAAAAGATTACCCAAACAAAGCTCCTGTCTATTGATGTTTTCCTTTTAAACTAAAGGTACATTGAAATGCATCATAGAAATCTGAAAATAAAAAATTAAAATACAAGTATTTTTAAACACTGACTTTTTTTTTATTGTTATGCCTTCAAAATATATCCAGTCTTTAAAGTGTCAGGTTTCCCTCCACCTCTGAGCCCCCAATTTGTTTTATACTTTTAAGATAAGCTTCAAGAAATGGATAACTTCTTGTGCCAGTGTAAAAATCACACAGGCAAAGAGCAGGCAGATGACATCACAACTTATATCTTTTTTTGGTGTTATTTTTAATTAGGTGATGCTCAGATGATGAAGTAGCACCATTTTATTAATTAGGCTTATATATCTTTCTCTAAATTATTTTTCTGCACATTGCAAGGGCTATTAAGTCTCTTCAAGAGCCCACCCCATCATTATATGTTGAGGGCAGAAAGAGAGAAAGCCTTCCCGAAAGCAGAAATTGGATGACAATGTATTCAATGTAAATGGAATTCCATTTTTAGCACGTAGTCAGTGATGTACGAGCTCAGAACCCGACTCATACTGCATGAGAAATGGGAATGGCTGGAAATCAGCTGCACTACCAAATGGAAAATCTCAGAAGAAAGCACCACTGTTGCTCAGCTCAGCTGATTTCCATCAGGAAGGAAACATCTCTTCCTTCAGCAACTTGCATCTGTTTTGCTCAGCCTAACAGTGTGTATTAAATATTTTGACCTTGGCCCCAAAATCACTTGAAATAGGAAATGTGGATGATAAAACAACAAAAGGAAATGAAAAAAAACTAAGGCCAGAGTAGGAGCCTATCTCTTTTAAATAAATCAAATAGACATCTAAAAATAAAAGTATGCTTACTGGCTAAATGTGTATTGAGGTATCTCAAATAGCATAAGCTCAATTTTTCAAAAACTCTAGGGATAACCTATCTCGGCAGGAAAATTATAATCTGGATTTTGACCTTCAATTACTCAGCCCGAAAAAGTCATGTGTCCATATTTATTGTAATTTTTGTTCTAAGTGGGCTAGAATCACTTCATAATCATTTTTCTCTCAATGAATAAAGATTATTTTAAACCTTTAGTCAAAAGAATACTCATATTTCTTTATAAAAATAGTACTAAGACTTCCTTATTTCCATTTCTCATTTTACTCAATTAAATCTAATGATAATACTGAGGTTTTTTCTTTAAAGGTTACAAAATACTATGTCTAATGAATCTTCTTGGCTGTTTTATATTTGACTATACCTACATTTATCCCTAGTTCAATACAAAGCTAGAAGGTCCAAACAGGAACCTCTCTTGAGTTAATTTTAAACTGAATTACTGTCTTGGGTTTTCAGCGTAAAACTGACAGCTTCACTCATCTTCAGAAGCTCAAGTTGAGAATTTATTTTATCCTCTCTAGAAAAATTCTTCATTTCAATGACATTTAATTTTTCTGGTTGCAGTCATAGCTCTAAAATGAGATTCACTATTCCAGGCTATGGAAACATTGCTGCACACTAACCTGTGCTAGAGCGGCTGCAAAATACATTTTCTATTTGAAGGAGCAGAATTTAAAATATGTGTACATTTAATCATATAAATCACATGACTCAGTACCTCCCCAAGATTCTACTAGAACCTAATCTCTAAATGAAGTTTATGACCTTTGTATTTCTCTGTCAAAAGTCATAAAGTCTTATTTTTATATCGATAATTTTGAATTATATCATGACCTTTAATAGAGGACATTGAGAAGTCACATGGCCCTCGAATAGGTGTGAGTTATGAGTTTATTTTAGCTCTTGGGGAATGCAGAATGTATCAAAATACTGAGCTGATGTAGGATATATATCCTTGTGCATTTCTCCAACAGGCAGATCATCACTTCCTTGCAGTAATCAGTGACTTGAAGCATCAGTGATTGCTCAGTATGCAGAAGACCTAATATAAGAGGAGCTAAAAGACAACAAGGGCAGCTAATCTGAACATAAAAGTGCAAGTGAGATTTTTTTTTAATATTTTCTAGGTTTTTACAAGGGCTAGTTGTCATCTGTCATGATTTTCAAATTAAGCGATCCATTTCTCTGTTGAAAATACTTCAGAGGAAGCAGGCAATACTTTAGAATTATCTTTTAAAGAAGCAAAAATAAGGTATACGTATTTCAAAATTCTCAAAATGAAAACAATTCAGGAAGCAGAACCCCAGCTGCACTGAGTGGACTAACATCACTTTATACAATTATTTTGTAGCAGTCTGTTTCCATTATACTACCTTTGTATGTCAGGGCACTGTGCAAACAAAAGCTTTATTGGAGGGCATCTATTTTAACATTTTTAAAGAGCTCTGATACCTTTTTACTCCATCATGTTTGCTATCTGCACAGACTGAGAGCCTGTTTTTCATTCATACATGGCGCTTTCAGTGTCATAAAAATGACTCATGCCAAGTCATCAGAAGTAATAGAAATGTTGTAGCAAAAAAAGGGAATACTAGAAAGAATGTTTATTTCTGGATTCCTACCCTGCTTAACAAAAAAACTTAAACCTCATGTAAGAAAGAAAATAATTCAGTTTTTACAAAGTCTTAAGCTGCTTAGGATAAATTTCTAGATGGAGAGAAAGTAGAAACTAAATTTGATGAAACTTTGTAAACTCTATGAAATATTGAGAACAAAATAGCCTATAATGGTTGTATTCTGTTACATACAGGATCATTTAGAATTTAATGTTCAGCTCTGCAAATAATTTACTCAGTAACTTGACAAGCAACCTAAATCACAGATTGGGTCATTCCAACAAATCGTGCACAGGTAAATAAAAATTAAGTATTAAATGCAAGTACTTTGAAACCAAGTATAATCAATCCTAAACTTGATTAACAGCAGAGATGGAGTCCAATCAAGAAAAATCTGAAATAGCTGAAGTTCTGATTTATTTAGAAATTGTACTTCCATTTTCCTGATTTAAATCTTTAATCTGTAAATTATAACATTAAAATAATCTAAACTCAGACAGAATACGCTATTATCAGGGAACTATGCATATTCAAAATTTACAGTCTATTTGTAGTTGTCACATACTTCATTTCACAAATTTAATAGCTGTAGTTTCTCAGTTTTTGTTTTTCTCTCCCTTTGTATAATTTTGCATTTTTTCCTCAGTTCAGTTCTCTGATCTGTGGCCCATCCCTGCTTTCCTCTCTTCAATAATTAAATTCCCAGCTTCATGACTGAAGCATGACTATGCTTTTCATTAGTGCAAGACTTTTCTTTTTAACTTTGCTTTTGTTGCAGATTCATGAAATGCCTTTTGAAACTTTTCAAGATGACACACACTTGAAGAACAGATTAAAAGCAGAGGAAAATGAACAGTAATGAGCTCATTTCCAGAGAGAAGCTATCATTAGCATGAGCTCTTTTTGATTTCTCAAGAAAACCCAAACTTGTCTGGGGTGCAGTTCCTCCCCTTGCATTCAGGAAATGTCCTGTGGCTGGGCAGGGGGATGGGAGATGGGGAAGAAGAATCTAGTAAGTATCTTTTTATTAGAATATCACTTTATCACTGAAATCCCAATTTAGAGGTGAATTAGGGGAAACAGCACTAGTGCTTCCATTTGGCTTTTTTCCTTCCTGTTTCTAGAATGTGTTTGGAAGAATAGTGCACCAGAGGGTTTCATCAACATTCACAGCAGGACAAGGAAGAGCTAAATTTCTATTTTGCTACTGGAAAAGTCATGACCTCTCAAAAATTTCATTGGTATCAGTCAAAGGTCTAGTGGCTTGGTTCCTTAACTTGGATGCAAGTGGAGTGCTTGACTGATATAGGTGGATTTTGGATGGCTCCTTTTTTCATTCAGATGAAAAATTATATCCTGGATTAAAAAAGCTTTCCATTGAAAGCTGTTTCAAGGCATACATTTTTATTATTTGAAAATAAAGTAAGATAAAGCAAATAATATGATGAAATATTTTTCAGCCACAGTTCCCTTGTGGTGAAAGAGTCCAATGATTTTGCCTAGACTATTCACTTGTCTTTCAATATATATATCTGAAGACATGTATAATCCACAGCCACAACATTTTTATGACAGGGAAAAGTGTTGAATCTGATTTCCCACTCCTTTACATTGGTGAAATCCAGGAATTACTCCAGTTTGGGGGAAAAATGTGACTGAAATATCTCTAATTAAATTTCAATTTTTCAGAAAATAATAATGTATCTTATAAACAAGAGCAATGTAATATTTTCCCCTACAAGTAAATGAATATTAATATTATTCTAGAAACAGAACATAAACCAAATAATTTTAATTGTATGTAAAGTTCACTGACTCCAATGAATCTTAAATCAAGTTCTTATAAAGGATTATGATTCCTGGCATTGTGAACAAATATGGATCATAGTACAAACTCATAAAATGTCAAGATGGTTAGTCTCAAGCATATGAAAAAAACCCATCATATATTCCTCTCAGCTTGCCTGCATGATCACTGTTAAATCACTCACATTATTGCAAAATTAATGCATCACTCCTAAAACAGCCACCTAAAACCACTCAAAAATAAATCAAAAGAAAAATAATGTTGACAAATGCACCCTTTCATCTCACCCACATAGTGGCATGTCCAAAACATGCACTAATTTGCACTTTTGTGGTCTAGTCTCTGAAATAAATATTGAAACTACCCTAACATTTTTTCTTGTGTTATCCAAACTCAGTGTCCTAAGAGACAGAGTACAAGTTGATTACCTCGCTCTTATTCTTGTTTATTATCATATAATTTACTGTTTCTTCCATTATTATAGGCTTTTATAAATATCATTGGATGTATAGTATATGACAAATAAAACGATGCTATTTTTGTTTTCTGAGAATGGAGGTAGCAGACTTCTGCACAACTGTCTTTATTAGTCACTAAAAAGTCCTATTTTACAAAGCCCAATTATTTTTTATTAACTTTGCTCTCAGTATTTAATCATGCAACTAAATTATGAAAATTAATAGAATAGAAAATTGATGGGAAGGTCAGTAAGCTATCAGAAGAAAAAGTGACCTTTGATGCTGAAAATCTT
>JAWWMN010000208.1:7272222-7301243 GCA_035047745.1 Catamblyrhynchus diadema | reverse complement strand
GGCTTGGTTCCTTAACTTGGATGCAAGTGGAGTGCTTGACTGATATAGGTGGATTTTGGATGGCTCCTTTTTTCATTTAGATTTATTCCTGCCTCATTTTAAGATATTAACACATATAAACAAGATTCATTGTTGCCATTGACTTCAGTAGCACAAAGCACACATTGAAGTTTAATCAGAAAAAATATTTGAGTGAAACCCCAGACAACAGTGAGAAAACTCCCAACATGATTCAATGGGGGGGAAGGTTGTGTATTATTTTTTTTTTTTTGTTCCTCAATGGGTATATTCATTTGAAATGAAAAATTAAAACAACCAGGAAAAAAATCTATGGCACCAGACCCCAGCAGACCTTTTCCTCCTAATTCCACACAACAGTTCTGTCATCAGCCTATGTAGCTGTGGGACGTTTCCTTTTTACTCAAAGGAAGAGAACATCCTATTTGCAGGGAAAAATAAATCCCAAGCACCCCATTTTATGCCAAACCCAGAAACATTCTGCTGAATTCTTCTACCAGATCTTAAGCCAGATGGATATTTTTTCTCCTGGTCTTAAACATCAGACTGCAATCTTTTCTATTACCAGCAGAGAGCAATGCAATTTAGCTCTTTTATAAAAGGCTTTGCAAGGCAATTGTGCAATTGCCCAATCCCTGCTCCAGAATGTCCCAGGTTTTGTTTTCACTTTGGCCTTGGCTCCCCATGCTGAATGTTTTAATTTTAAAGCTTCTAATGATCTGGTAAAGGTTTTCACGCTCCTTCTTTCTTTTTTACTGCCCAAAATGCATAGGTACATTCTTGATGTCTGAAGATCTCTCTCTGGAGAATCAAGACAAAAAGTCTCTTTGCTACCATACTTTTCGTGGTGTCAGTCCCCCAAAAATGTGGTTATGGTATGCCTCACACCCATAAAAAGTATTCACATTAATAAATAGTTTTAAAAAGAGGGTCAGAGGCACCTCTTGAAATGATTTAATGGGCAAAATTTAAGGAAGTCAACTGAAAGTATGTGATAAATGTAATCTAATTCTTCCTATGGCTTTGCTATTCCCTCACATTCATCTGTGCAGGCAGACAATTGCATTCATATGAAATGAAACCTCACTTTCAGAGTGTAACTGCAGGGAAACCTGCACTGAGAACACACAGTAAAGGTTATTTTACAGCACGCAGGTTTATGGGTCACGAGAGCCCAGGAGAAGTTTGTAAAGATTATCCCAACGACATGGCTCTGTGGCTTTATTTGCTGAAGTCTAGATATATTCAGACACCTAGGAGGTTTTCAGGAAGATAACCAAGGCTCAGAAGAACAGAACAGCCATCTGTCAGATTTCATAAAATCTCACAACTGTACTACAAACTGTATTAGGGTTTAATAATTCATGAAGGAGTAATATCCCCTACTGAGATTGTAAGCACCAAAAACAACTGGTAAATCTGTCAGTGGGAGTTCCCTCTCCTTGACTGTAAGGAGAAAAAAGTATGAAACAGCTGGAAAATAAATTCAAAGTATGATCAGCACAGAATAAAAGACTCCATAAACTGATTGGAAATCAGTAGCTTTATCTATTTCTCATTTAATTTGCAACATGATTTGCATGTGAATGGAAACAGCAAACACAAAGTGATCATTCATTTCTCTGTATCAATACATGGATTCTACAAAGGCAAAAAGAGTAGTCTAATGACAAAAATACTTCCTTGAAGTGCTAAAAAAAATGTTGGAGTCTTTTTGTCATTGTTTTCATGGCAAAGCATTTGGTGTCTTCAGTTATCTGTGTAAGAAGCAGTATTTCCTGAACACCTACCTATGTGTTGATGGTTTGGGCAGGAAGATGAGGTTGCAAGTTCTGCCATGAGTCAAAAGCTCACAATAAAAGGCACCCCTTGCCTCCTTATCCTGCAGGGAAACAAGTAGCTCGTGCTTTATTAATATCTCCATAGGTACATATACACATATATACTGCAACAAACACCTTTCAAAGTTCAGCTGAGAGTTTTCAGTGATATTGTAATGTGACCAATAAACAGTAAAATGCATCAGGAAACTGATATTGTTAGAAAACAGAAAAAGCTTTTGCATCAAATGCACATTATCTAGGAGACTGCAAAAATCTGAGGGTGAGTGTTCCTACTGGCACATCACAGGATACACGAAACCACGCAGGAAACAACATGCTCTGTCTCTTTGCATTTCCAATTCATTTCCTCCTAAGATACAGGAGAAAGGCTTATAAACAGAAGACTGCTATCATATGCTTCTATGTCACTCCTTTGCACCTCACAGAATCTAGCTTCCACATGCAGCTAGAAAATAGGTTCTTTTTTTCAGCTGAGGTGGTTATTATAGAGGCAAAATTTCTTCCATACCCCTTTTATCTGTCATGTACTGCTGGCTTTTGTTCTCAAGAAGTCAGAAAGGATCAGATGACTTGGTGCATTAGAAGTTCATAGTGGGGAAGACAAATATTTAATATTCCTTTACTGGAGAGTGACTTACAAGAAGAAAAATTACCAAAATGCTTATCAGAGTACCTCTACAACAAATGGGAGTAATGGTGCCTGAGAGTTAAAAAGCTTTTGTCATTTGAGAAACAGTGAAGCACAGGAGGGAATGATGAAGCTTTTATTCTTGCAGACTATTTAAAGGTGTAAAAGGTTAAACAAATAATTGGGTAAAAAAAAAAAAACAACAACATTGATTTAAATAATCCTTTCTGCGGACAAGAAGATGAACTTGTTCTATAAATGTCCACTTATATATCTCAAATTCCCATAGATCTGTGTCATCCAGCTGTATTCTTCTTTGAGAAGATGCTAATTGAATTAAAAGGTTTTGGTTTACTGCCGTTGCTGGGACACTCACAGTTTCATTCTTTCACACAGAAAGATATTCTAGTGTGTGTGGGACCTGAGAAAACAGTTTAGCCCAAGTCAGGGTTGTTTATAAACCTTTTGAAAACAGTAATAGTTCAGACTTTAGATACAACTGTGTGCAGTTAACAGAGCCTCACATTTTAAAGTGTCATTCCTTTAGGAAATAACACCAATTATTTTTTAGACAAAATACTTTAGATTCCAGTTGAGTTGACCCTTTTGTTTGTAACATTTACTCTGTGATATCAGATGCAGTAAAAACTAGTGCTAGATTTGGTTGTGTATACACAGGTTTCACATAGAGATGATTAATGACTTCTGTTTATGTGGCATTGCCAAAATTCCACTTTCCTGTGCAGTGCAGCAGCAAAAAAATGATATATTGCAAGGAGTTCAGAGTTCAGAGAATGCCATCTAAATTAATTACTGCTTTGGAGGGACTGACACATCCAAAAAACCTGAAATAATTAAATGTGTACAGCTTTGCCTCAACAAGAACTACTAGAAGAGAATAAATGAACAATCAAACACATAAACATTTTAACATCTATAAGGTGAACCCAATTAAAAAGTCAATGTTTGCATATCTTGACCACATCATGGCCTCACAGGTTGTGACATTTGATTATAGGGGGATCTAACTGCAGCCTAAAGGGTAGAACTCTGCAGAAATGGCCTGAGAAAAAAATCATGTTAGTAATGAAGATATGATAGAATAGTTCTGACTGGTAGCAACTTGGAGCTGTTCAGCATGAGCACTCACACAGCACCTGCCCATGCTTGCAAAAAGCAGTGGCTCCAGCTGAATTCCAGAACCATTAAGAACAAAACTCTCCCTGCCTCCCCAGAAAGCAGCAGCGTGTGTGATTTAAAAAGCCATCCCATTTCCAACATTTTAAAAAACACTTTGTATAACAAGGTAGAAAATTCACCAGCAGTTCAACGTGGACAAGGGCAAAAGCAAAAATATCTCTCAAGCTGGATGCCAAAAAAGCACCCAAATTCCCAAAACTGAAAGAGCTACTTACAGGTTGAAAAACTTTATTCAGGTATGAAACACTGCTTAGAACTCAGAAATATGGAAGAAAATGAAAACATCTTTGCTATTATATTAAGTGGTTTGCTTTCTTACTAAAACAAATTTTCATGTATTCATGCCACGGTTTACTTTAATTAGTCTTAAAATGCACCTTCTTTACACTGAACCAATATGATACCTTACATCTGATAAAATTAGCAACAATGGTAAGAGCTAAACACACACTCAAACACATCCTTTTGGTACCATGGGAAATCATCCATCAACATGCAAGACAATTCTGTGTTTATCTGATTTGCTGCTTCATTGCATATTTTTTTTCCCCTGGTTCAGACACAAAAAGTTTTTTACCCATGTTCATTTAAACGATCCAGAAAATATCATTCTGTTTTCTGCTCCCAAAATGGCCTAGGCAACTAATGATTTTGTTTCAGCAAACCATTTAATTTAGAGCAGCAGATTTTGTGTAGTTTCTGGTTTGTATATTTTCTGGTTAAACTCATCATTGCATTCGATGTTCATATATTTTCATTTTAAAGGAGAACAAGTTGATAATTTTTGCATGTTTTAACTAATTAATGCAACTTGCTGAGGTTTTATGGTTTGCAGCTTTTTGCATAAAAGAAGTTTGTGTCTTTTGTAGAAAGGTCTACTCTCAATATTATAAAGACACATGGAAACAGGAATACTACTATAGTTTCAGAAAGAAACTTGGATAATATTTTGAATATTAGAGTTGCAAGATTTGGCTGCCTAGTTACAGAGGTACACGGTAGCATTAAAATACTTATTAGGGAAAGTTATATGAACTTATTTTAGAGCATAAATTATGTAACCCCAGTTGCCTAAAGCAGTATCAGGATATTCAGATTTCCAGCTAGAGAGATCTTTGCTCCAATTACATTACATTGCTCATAATTGCTAAAGCATTACCTAGACAGACAATAACCTCTGTGCTCCATATATGCCCACATGCATATATTGGATAGCACCTGCTGACAACAAGAGTTTGAACTTAACAATCATAAACATCAAGTTTTTTTACTGCTTTTTACTCATTTAGCCAAGTGTTCTCTAAAATGGCTGATAAGAGACACCTTTTAAACAGCATTCAACTCCTCTCCCCTAAAATAATAAAGCTTTGTTTCCCTCTAAAACGATTTTGATGCTTATAGAAAGCAGTCTATGCTATGAATTTCCCTCCTGCATCAATTATCCACTGGAATGAAACAATCTACTGGAGGGAAAGAAAAGAACACTCTTCAGAGTATTCCTCCACCATCTGGTCTTTCGGAGAGGTGCTGTCAACTCACCTTCACTGAAGTACTGAGATGTATAGAAAAAGTGTCAGGTTTTGTTTGAATCTTTGCCTGAGCTTACCAAGAGGAAATCACAGAGGGTTCATCAATAGATAACTCACTCACAAGACTCCTCTGAGTGCATGGGATTTTTCTCCTTTCCCACTGCTGAAGAATGGCATATTTGTTGAGAACCTTGTCCTTGTGACAATTACATAACTAAAACTTGTAATACCATTTGAATAATAACAGTAGTGCTCTGGCTGTGATTCTTTTAAGCATCCAGAATATGGAGAACTGGGCCAGGGCAGGCAAAGCAAAAATTGCTCTTAGAGATTAAGATTACAGAGTGTTATTCTTTTAATATGTTTCAAAATGGACAGTTAATAAAATCTCTCTTAAAGGCCAGGAAAAGATTGGGAAGACAATAAATCTCAGCAAGAAAAGCTGCTGTCAGTATAAAATCATTCAGAATGTCTAAGACAAGGCAATATTATACAAAACACTCTGAGATGATGTCATGTTGTAAACTGGAAGAAGCAAATAAAATGTAGAGCAAACAAGTACAAGGCAAGGAACACCTACAGAACTATTTCAACTGTTTCAACACATTAAATTAGATGAAACAATTGCCTATAGCACATGGAATAAAGTGATACTTGGCATTCCATGTGTGTCATCTACCAAGTAACGACAGGATTCCATTAAACTGTCAAATTCATATCTCAGTTATAATTCTGTAAATCTGGGGTGAAAATCATAAACCAAATAACCCCCATTACTGTGATTACATTTAATTGAGTCTTAACTGGCCATAAGTATTCAATCAGCAATGATGGCTACTTGAAGATATCTGCCAACATACAGCAGGAGTTATAACATATAATAAAGGGATTGAAATGTTACTGAGAAGAGATTAGGGAAGGACACAAATGTACCATGGGCCAAATCCTTTAGGTACTACAACTAAAAAGACAATTTTACTGGACATTAACATATTTTGCTGTTATGTTGTGCTGTAATGTTTAGCTGTTGTTTTTAGAACTGCAGTAACATGGTGATTGCTACCATTCTTTAGGAGGTTTGTTGGCAAATGCATCAGCTTTGACAATAAATCGACAGGGGACGGGAAGAAGAGGAGTTCAAGGAAATTTTCCCACCCCAAAAATTACTTTCTTACCTTCTCACTCACTTCCAATACTCAAATACATCCTTCTGCCTTATTCAGTGTTTCCCTTTTGATTGCCAGTTGTCTTTTCTCTTTTAGGTAGAAAAACCCATAAATGGATTCCAGACCATCACGTTCCAGTAACTCACTCATCATTTCACAGCCTGCATTGGCATTACAGCTCCATTCTTATTTCTGTGACAGAAACTGAAACAAGAATAAGATTGGTAAACCAGGAAACTGTTAAGATGGTGATTGTAATGAGGAAAAAAAAAAAAAAAAAAAAAAAGGGCAATTTCCCCCTATTCTTATACTCTAAAAATTACACTTGTGCTCCTGCAATGAAATCAGTGATGTTGGTAAGAAGCAGAAATGTCTCAGAAAAATAATTTATGAAAATATCAGACTCCTCTTAAACATAGACACATATGCAACCAAACTGATTTTTAATTAACATTTCGTATCAGAACTCATCAGTACAGTCAAAGTGTTAGTAATGTTAAACTTTCTCCAACGAAAATTCAAAGCACAGCATCATCTGTGAAACTGTTGCAATGGAGCAGAAACAGGTTGAGTATTTTTTCCCCAGTGCAATTTTCTGCCTTAGTGAGGAAGCACACATTAAAAGCTGGTTCATAGCATTCCAATATCCTTTGTAATATTGTAAGTCCTTTTAAAGCTGGCGTGATGCTTCTTATATCTTTTTTTCCAATGTTAACAGAAATTATTTTCAGCCTAAAAAGTAATTGGATGTTATCTCTATCCTGTGGCTTTTCACTTGAACTAGTGGACTAGGACAACATACTTGCAAAAATCAACTTGTAAGAGAATCAAAGAAGGATGTGTGATAAAGAACTTTGCTACAAGTTGGACCATCTCATGTAGCATAGAGTTTTCCCTCTGTTAATGAGAAACAAAATGTTTTCAGTGGTGAAACAAACCTTCTCACTGGTTCACTGTGAATAAAGTGCACTGCTGCTGCATGAGCTCAGCGCGTCCTGTCACTGCTCTGTCCCCAAAACTGGGACATTCATACACTGCCATTCCTCCCCTGAAACACAGCAGTGAATCAAGTCCAGCATGACTGGATAAGAAGTGTTTTCTAAATTTAAGAAACAGATCATGCACATTTGAATTAGCAGCAAAGCAGTTTCATTCACTTATTGTCAAAAGTCAGAAACATCCCTTCCCAGTCAGGTAATTAGCAACATGAAAATGCAAATACCCCTTTAGATATCTACACTGAGGCTCATGAAATGTGAGATGTCCATAAAAACAAAATATCAGATTCAATTAGCACCTTTTAATCATTAACCATAGACAGGATTTTTAGACTTATCTTGATCTATTCCTAAAAAAAAGGATTCAAAACAGCAGGATTCATCAGAGAATCCAGCTAGGAAACATGGAGATGATCATGCTGCACCATTCATGTTTTGAAACTCTGTGTTCTGAAGTAAGATGCCTCCAGCATCGATTTTGTGCATGTAACTCTAATTTATGCCTGCATTTTGCTGGGTTTCCTGAATTAAAAACTGTTCTCCCTAGGAGCTTGATCAAATACATACTTTTGTAACCCATCTCTATGACCCCACAGAAGCATCTAAAAAGGGGTTTGAGCTACTCTCTCCCCACCTATATAGTTTTACTGATGATTTCTCAGATGATAGGTTACCAACACAGTTGAAAAACTACCTAATAAAATCAATATATAGTTGATATTTAGTTGATTATATAGTTTTTATAGTTGATATCAATACATAAAATCAATAAAATCTTATATCTGGGTTTTACAAAAATGCTATCTTACCAAATTAAATATTTGACTCTTCAGTATCACAAGCTGAAGGAAGGTTATTTTTCTGTTAATACTGAAATCATCCATCTGATATCTCTTAAAGCTTGCAAAACTGTTAGATTAACTACTTGATTTTTTTTCAATTTCAATGCATAATACTTCGTGCCAAAACAGAAGGGGAAAAAATACAGTGGCTTTCAAAACATTACCTCTGAAAAGTACTTAATTTTTTTTGTATTCTGTCACCTCCCCACATTGCCCTGAGCAATTTATTTGGAAAATGGCATCTGTTAGAAGTGTGAGAAAAAAACCTCCAACTGGCCTTATTTTGGAAATTACAACAATTCAGCAGCAGGGAAACTTGGAAAAAAATTATATTTAAGATGGATGATGACATTTTTACCCCCTTGTCTCTTTATTTTCCCTTCTTCAGGTATATTCACCAGAGCTTTTTTTAAAAGTCTGGAAAGAGAATATGTAATATTTCATTCCAGTGTCTATCATAAAAGTGAACATTCTTTATTTTATCATATATTATGATCTGTTATGCATACACAAAAGGCTTTTAGAATAGATTTTACCTCTCCTGAAGTTATATGTTACCTCTCTTAACCTTAGAAAAGCTATATGCTCTGTATCTCAGAACAAACAAGAATATATGACTTTGGAAGCACTGTAATTAGAAAATTAGTTTTTTTAAACCCAGAGGCACTATAAATAATTACTGTTCTCTACATGTTTGAAAGTTTTATTAATTTTTTGGTTTAAAGTGAATAAATGCACAGGGTTTACCATTTC
Source organism: Catamblyrhynchus diadema (assembly GCA_035047745.1). Taxonomy (NCBI): domain Eukaryota; kingdom Metazoa; phylum Chordata; class Aves; order Passeriformes; family Thraupidae; genus Catamblyrhynchus; species Catamblyrhynchus diadema. The sequence goes on along the minus strand of JAWWMN010000208.1, from coordinate 7,292,265 downwards.
AAAGCTATATGAAAGTATCTTCATTTTTGAATAATTAGTCACCTTACCCAAACATGATTTCTCAAAGAAAACTTTCTGGAGTAAGCATGTTTAGTGCAGATGCATGGTAAAAGCAATTTTAATTTAAGGTGTACCTTAAATATTTCAGTAAACATGGAAACTGAGGGAAAGCTATTTGAAATGAGGTATACTTCACATAGAAGCCATTAATAAATCACTAATATTCTGCAGTTCTTGCTTACACAGAAATAATATTTCCATTATATAATGCTAGTGAAGTTAGTAAGTGGCTTATTACATCTGGATTTTATTTTTTTGCTCTATTTTTCATTAGACTGTGACCTTCACGTTTATAGAAAAACATTAGCCTTGCAGATGCTATCCTGAAACACAGACTGTGTTACAAATAGAGACAAGAAGAAAACAAAATGTATGCCAGAAAGTAGATTTCCCACTCTTCTGTATATGAAGCTATTTGATTTTAATGACTTTCATTAAAAAGACAAAATATCATTGAATGGAACAAGGAACAAACTGACAAAGATACATTACCAGAAAACTTCTGTATCTTCACAAGTGCTATTTCACACTAGTCTGCCAATTTTGTGCTCTGCAATTATTTAAATTAAAAAAAATAAAGTGATAAAAGCTGTTTTGGTGAATGAACTTAAACATTTGGGAGCAGGACATTTATCTCCATAAGGTTTTATATCTTCCTTTAAGATATGTAAAGAACTGTGGTATCTTCCCACACCTAAAGACAGGCTAAACAAAGAGGACAAATTAAGAGAATTCATTTGTAATCACTAGAGCTTCTTTCAAAAACAAGATTGACTAAGGTAAAGTGCATTATTTATGCCATTTCTGCAGCATGTGGGTCAGCACTTTCTGATTATATTACCTGCTGTTTAGAGAGATACATAATACACCATGAAAAAAAATGAAACTGTCAGGACCTGTTGCTTTTATGGATTTTTGACTGATATCAGGTATCAACATTGCAAATACTGCTCCTCTAATGGAATTTTTTTCTGTACCCTTCACAATCAAATAAACACAGGCTTTGTTTCTTCTCTCAAGAGAATTAGAAAATCGAGACATCAGAAATTGAAATCAGACGTCTTTAAGGTTTACACTTGAATTTTAATATTCACCTCAGTGCGTCCTAATGTCAACCCAAGGGGGAATTCCTTACCTAGCACACCACTTTAATGTAGGTCTCCCTTTCCCATGCTTTATGCACTCCAGCCTTTTAAATTCACTTCAAGGGTAACTCAACAGATTATCCAGTTTTCTGCTCCACTCAGCAAGATCACTAGAGTTGTTCTCCTCATTTGTCTGCACTTTATCTGAACTAGAATAATGAACAAGAGCTGTTTTTCTCATAGAAGCTGCAAGCTTCTCCAGACACATTTCATAGAGTTTAAGGTGTCAACAAGATTTTAAAAATAACTGTTGTGATACAGAGATAAAACAATCCTAGAGAAAAAAAAACAAAAAACAACAAAACTTGACAGACTGTTGGTTAAAGACACTTTTCTACAAATATAGCCCAAATGTAAGAAACACCTTGCATAAAAATTATCTGTCTGTTGCTGAAAAAATGTTTTATTTAAAAAATATAAAATATTTATAAAATCTTTTCTCATGTTGAGACACTCAGAAGATCTCTTTTAGTGTCCTTTCACCTGTGTGAAGAACAGTTCAGGGAAAATTAGTGGGTGGTGGAATAAAAGTTAATTAATGAGCCTAACTTCCAAAACTGACTATCACATCCTCTTTGAAAATAATTGAGAGCATGATTTAAGACTTTTTTCAAGGCGAGGCATGAAAGAGAACGATTGCATAAAGTTATTCAAATTACATTTAATTTTATTTTCATTTGGGAGCACAAATAGAGGAAGCTCTCTTTCATAAATGGCTGTAGGACAAATCAGTGAGGTTTTTAGAAAATCATGTAGAGGAAGAAGATTTTATATGTTGCTCTTTTAACTTCTGAGTAACAATAACACTACAATATTTATTTTGTAAAACAGATGAACCAGGATGATCATTAGATTAGCCTTTTGACACCCAATCTTACTATGAAAGAAAAATCCAGATATTTTTAATTTATTATGAGCATTATTTCACTTATTTTTTTTACATGCTTCTTTTGGTTAGAGAGAGAAATATCTTGTGAGTTTATAGCCTTTTGAAAGAGACAGACAATATCCTCAGGTGGTTCTAAGGAATACACAGCAGCACAATCAACAGTGTTTTTCTCCTAGCATGCTAAATAATTATAAAAATTTATACAAATAGAGAGATACAAGCTTACTTTTGAGAATGAAGGTTTTACTTGACAGGGGAAAAAAGAAACTTCTCAAGTAGTTACTAATTTGACTTTTCTCTGAAGCCCATTGGTTTACCAGAAATTTTACCCAGAAGGGATTTTTAATGAGCTACTCGGAAGATTTTTGTGCAAGAGGGGTTTAAAACAAAGGCAATTTCTCTGAGTAATTCACATCTGTTTTCTATACAGTAAGACTGAATTCACTTAAATATTTATGTGCCTTTCACATTCCCTTTTGGCTAGAAATAAAATGGGCTAAATTTACCTAAAATGCAACTTTCCTCAAAATCTGGGTTTCAACTGTACCTAAGTCTCTTGTTCCAATATCTGTTCAGAAATGGTTCCCCAATTTCTGAGTTAAACACTGTGAGAGAGCACATAAAAGATAAATTAAAAAAAAAAAAATAGTAGTGGAATCAAGACAAGCAGACAAACTGCAGTAGGAAAAATCAACCCAAAAGAGATATTTCTGGCTCCCAGGACACTGTTGAACTGATTCTCAAAGAAAACACATTTTTAATATTAATGTGATGCAGAAAGGGGGACATCTGGAATAAAAGCAGAGGTAAAGAGTGTGATCTATATTTTTTCTCTGTACAGGTTGCTAGAGAGAAAGAGTAAAAACAGAAATGTTGACTGACACAGAAGTTTTCTGTTTTACCCTGTTCTTTTTCCAACAAATTTGAGACCGGAAAGCCACACTAAGACAATTCAAAATCTTGCTATTGCTCTGGTAGCCTGAGTCTGATAAAGATCAATTGGCTATAACACCACAGAGCCTTTCAGAAAACCATAAAAAACAACTGAATTTCCTTCTGTTTCAAGTTCAGAACAATTCAGAGGAGTCTGACCAATATAAATAGAAAAATTTTGCCTAAATATTATTAGAAAGTAGCCTACTTCAGTGGAGGTAGGGATCTTCTGCACACACAATTAAAAAAAGAAAGCCATGAAGCCCAAAGCATTTGAAGAACATTTTGGAAGCATTATGTATCAAATGGTAAAATGCATAATTATCAAATTTACCAAGCTGTAAAAATTAAGGAAAAAGCTGCAAAAATTAAGGAAAAAACCCCAAATCATGCTGATTCATTAAGCTTTGTGAATATGCATGACAATTTAATTATGAGAGACTGAAGGAAGTAGTCATACCAAAACAAAACAAGCCATACAGATAAATTGCTATCAAATTAACGTGTTTAGCATTTACGGTATGGGCCCATTCAGTTTCAAGTTTACCCAAGGGAAATTCTTGAAATTTTGAAGCCTGAAGAGAAGATAACAATTTTCGATGCATACACACTGTGAAATTTTCAAAGATAAGGTGTTAGTTTTGCTTCAAGTTTTACTTTGTGTTTTGGAATTTAAAAGACAAAAAGTAATTTGTCTTTAAAATTCAGTAATCCATAAACATGAATGGCCTAATGTTTGCCACATTAAGAAGAAAAAGCCTGCAGTTCAGTTTTTGACAAAGCTTGCAGTAATAGTCAAGCAACAGGATTAGTTTTGCATGAAAGATTATTATAGGAAGCTAATAAAATCAGTTAATATTCTTAAACTCTTGTAGATAAAGCTGGTAATATTACTGAGATCAAGATCATTTAATCAAGATCATTTAATTAGGAGCCAAGAATAAGTGTATTTTTTCTGGATTTTTTAACAAAGTACACACTAAATAATAATTCAAACTTTTGCAGGTTTTTCAAATTTAGAACATTTGGATATCATAAAAAGTAGAAATAAAATTAAACTTTACATGTCGGATTTTTATAGCAAATAGAAATAATCAGAAGGAGGACATCTAATCCTATATTTTGGATCTCATTAAGTCTTCTGAGTTTCATTTGAGCAGCACGAGTCTGAAAATATTACTAAAATTCTGCATGTTACCACATTACCATATTTTTTGATAAACCATGAGTAGTACCACAATACCTGAAACTTTTTTAAATGGCTAAAAGTTATTGCAATTATATGCAAGTAGATCATGTATTCTAGAAAAAAAGCAAAATGGGCAGTATGAGGACATCATCTGAAGTAAAGAGAGGACTAGAAGTATTTGCAGTCACATATCCATCGTGTGCTAGAAATTACTAATTTGCCAAAAAGTTTATTGTCAAGAATGAAATAAAATTAACCTAGTGCTAATCAATTAAATAGTCCAATTATGTGATAAAAAATACCCCAGAAAAGCAAAACCATAAATGAAAGGTTTTTGCAGTGCTAGAAAATTACAGCCTGTGCAAGAAAGCATATTTGATCCTTTGTTTGATTTAGGGAAAGAAAGTCAAAGGATCAAAGATTCTGAAAGGTTTTAATGGAATTGTAAAAGACCTGTCAAATGCCACAGGAAAAAAATGATTTCTAGCTGTACTTTAGCAACACCAGATTTTTAAGGTGGTGGCAGACATGTAGAGACTCCACCTGTGACCCTACACATTAACATCAGTGTCCAAATATCCTAGACCAAACTATCATTTGATATTTATACCACCAGACCCAATCTTATAAAAATAATGCATATGAATAATCCAAATAGATTCATGTAAATACAAGTAATAAATAACTTACAATGAAGAAAATAATAAACTAAATTCAATCCCTATGGATTAGCAATAAAGACATCATTTTCATCTCTGGATAGGTGTTGAGATATTTATGGCATTTAGGCTGCAACTGACTGTGCACTCAAGTACCTCAAACCAACCTGATCAAGCTGCTCTATTGATTTTTTTTTTCTTTTTTCTCATCTTCAGATAAGGTTTGCTTCATTGGCTTTGTTCCATATCATTAAAAATTACTGGGTGATATTATGGTTTTTTTCATCATAATGGTTATCAGCCAGCAGTTCCACATACCTGGGATCAATCAATACCCCAGTTTCTATTAAATCCTGAAGTGCATTAGTCTTGCCTACTAGAAGCAGATGCTAGGCTTTATTATTTACCCTCACACGCCTTCCCAATACGCATCTAAGGATAACAGTGTTACTTAGAGCTTCATCCTTGAGATGCTCATCGATGCTTGATGAAGCCAAGAACAGATGATATTTCTTAATTCAAATCAGAGAGCCAACACAGGCCTTTGCTTCTCCTGACCAGCTTAGTAAAATGCACCAAATAATTCTTTTACTGGCTCTATCTGTATAATTTGAGACATCAGCAACTCTCTCCTCACTCCCTTGCAGTGCCCATATCTTTTTCTTACCTTGTCCTTTTCTGACCCTTTCAATTTTTGATAAAGAAGCACTGTCTTAATTCCCCTGTTTTTTCCCAATGAGGCACCACCTGCTTTGCTTCTTTTCCTGCCTGCTGTGAGGTCTTGACTGAACTCAACATACCTCTCTCACCAGCTCTAGGAAGTGACCATTTTATCACCCTTGGAGCCCTCTGAACCCAACGCATTCACAAAGAGAAATAACACACCCAAAATTGGCTCCAACCTCTAATGCAGACAAGGCTACAGGTGTCTCACAAGAGCTCTTCTGCTGAGAATCCAAAGCATTCTACCCCTCCTTTAACTCAGTCTCTTAACTGGAATTATCTACTAGGTTGTATTTCTCTCAGGCATTGTGTATCAGCGGACAAAGAAGCCCTTTACATTTTGTTTAACACTTGTGTTTCTTTTAAGGTCTAGTGTTTTTGTACTAGAAAACAACTAGAAAACAAGAATTGGATGAGTAGAATACAGTCCATGTAACTGTCCACCCAGCATTCCTTCTAATTTAGTGTGTCATTTTCTCAGTTTGTGCAATTAAGTACAACTGGTCTGCTCCAAACATTCTGACACACACGTTGAATAATAATTCTTGCATAAATACAAGATTAGGTTTCTGTATTTATTAGAACTGGGTTTTAACCCAAAATTATTCTCTATTTTTCATTTAAAAGAAATGCTTACGCTGATTTCTAAAAACTGAACGGGTATGGAAGCCCGTTTCACGTTCACTGAATAGCTGTACTATTTCTCTCTTGAAGGAACACAAAGAAAACCACAACCTTTACCCTCTGCTTGTTCCTCATGGATTCTAGCATGCTGCGAATTCAGCTGTACATTTATTGTGAAATACAAAAGTCTTCTACAGCACTGCTTCCAGGCATCTTTTAATAGCTGAAGTGTTTGTCTGGAGAGGCACTATGCCACAAGGAGTTCTTTCTCTTCACCTCATAACTTAAAATACACTTTTCAACCTTAACCTACACTACTCGTGAAGTTTGGTTTAATTGTAAAGATGCACATGAGATCTAAGGAAATAATTGTCTTAAGAGAAATGAGGTTTCATTTTAGGACTTAGTATCTAAATGAGTTTTATAAACAAAATCAAACTCTTACTAGCTTACTCTTACTTACATAGACCTCTCATTATCATCCAATTATTATCAAGGGCTCTATCAAATTGACTTTATACTAACCAAGTAGACAAAATAAAAAAAAAAATTACCATTTCTTTATTTTATAAAAGTATTGTGAAGTTTCACTGATTGATACCTACAAAGCAATTATTTCTACTGATAGTTTTCTAGTATTTTAACTTCTAGAACTTTATTCATAACTTATGTTCATTACTATTCTTCCAATACAAATTTTAGTGACATTTATTGGTATGTTTTTATTTTAAATATTATCAAAAAATATACAGTACAGAAATATTTTTTTCAGAAGTAAAAATGTTTGCGAGGCTATTTTATAGTTTGTATTTTTCTTAACATTCTGCAGTGCAGTAATTAGAGTTCTTCAATCTCTAATTATATCTACAGCCATTCTGGGTAGTTGGAATTAATTTTGGTGACATTTAAGAGACAATGTATAAATGCTGAACCTCTTAAACCACTATAAAAAAATAACTTTCTATATTTTGTATCCATAATAATGGATACAAATATAATGTATCCATATGATCCATCCTATAATCTAAGGGGATTTTTTTGGACATTGATGGGGTGAGGAATGTCTAACTTTTCTCATCATTTTTTCTTTGAGATGTTCCCATTAACTGGTTTCTGTTTTACAGTGGATGCTCTGATTGATGTTCTTTGTAGGCTCTACTGTCTAACTAGAAGTTCACCCTCTGGAAACAAAACTAATTCAGTGAAATACCCCTTCATCTCTCGTGTTTTAAGATACTGATGCTTAAGATTTGGTTGGTTGGTTTAAAGTTTTAAAACCAAACCTGGATGCTCAAAAAACCTCACAACCCAGCGGCAATATTTTTAAGAAGTACCAGCAATGACTGCATGGACACTTAATAAAAACCATACAATGACTCTTCTAGTCAAGATGTTTTACCATGTTGATGTAACAAGAGCCTTAACTGGGTCTTTATCCCATTCCTAAGTAGGTTGTGTGACATTTATAGGATGGCCAAGATGGAGACAGATATTTGGCTATATGGATGTATGTTTCGTATAACTGCATTTTTTTCTTTATTTCCTATAACACCAAGAAATGAAAGATTTCATATTACTAGAAAATGTATTTATGTGTTTTAAAATAACAAAATTTCGGAAGAAATACTTTCAGACAACCAGATAAGAAAAAGGTATCAAGAAATCCCATCGAGTTCATTAGAGAGAAAAATATGATGCAGTTTTTAATTTGCTACAAATATCTGACTAGAACTATGTTGCACTAAGCTATAAATTTAAAACCAGCATAGACCTTCAGCTGAAGATATCACTTTGCTGCAGGCTTCAAAACAAGGAAAATAACTGTTAAAAAGAGCTGAAAGGAAGAAATTTTTTAGTCTTCTTTTTTTTTTTTTTTTGTAGACAGACTGTTCTTTTGATTTTGTGTCCTGCTAAGAGTATCTTCATGTAGTGCACTATGACTTTGTTTATTTGTAGCAGATGTCTATCTAGTGTCACATTTGACCTCAAATTTATTGCAAATTGTACCTACTAGCTTTCATCCTTTGCAATGAAAGGCTACAAAAGATTCATTTTCTAAATCTGGATTTGTACATCAGAAGTTACTGAAATTATTGGTGAAGAAAAAAGGAAAAGTTCTTGTCAACATAGCCTTCCTCTGTCATCACAAACCCAAGGAAGGTGTTTAGATTAATCACAGCAAAGCAGAACTTTTAGAATATATATTTACTTCTTCTTCTTTAAGGCTCCCATAAATCATAATCATCATGTGCCATGCCTATGTGCCCTTGATTCTGACAGCCATAATCTAATCTTATAACTCAGGCTCCCCAGAAAATAACATTTTTCTTATGTTTTTTCTTCTTACATATGCATTTTCCTGCTGCTCTCCAGGAATACAGCCGATTTGAGTTAGGGTGATAGGGTCATTTCAAGGTCACCCAAGTGGATTGATTAACAGCAGGATTTGTGTGAGCTCTAGGGTGTCTATATGTGTATTCAGAGGGCTTTTTTAAAAAGGTGGTTAGAAATAGTTTTTAATTTTTTTTTCTTTTTTTATAAATATACTTATGTCTTTGCACCTTTTAGAGTGAACAAACAAATTATCAATTAACCAATTAACAATCTGCATCTCAGACTGATGTACATTATTCTTATAGTCTGAACTTACATGTTTCAGCTACACAACTCCACGAGAATTTGAGAGATTTCTTCTTTTTTTGTTGCAATATATTCCATTGGTTTGATATTGATGGCAATTGTGAACTCTGTTTTGGCAATATCATGACCTTCCTCATATTCCTTGCATAAAGAAAAAATCAAACCAGTAGTGCTCTATTGAAAAAATTAGACCCTCAGTAAAAGTCTATTTACTAAGTTAAATAAACTAAAGTTTATTTGTCTAAGTCTGCAAGACTATTTAGCAGCCTTACTGTAGAGAATGTTTTTATATGGTATATTTAGGAATAGAAGAAAATGGGGAAAGCAGGACATGCCTAACCAAAACCACACCAAGATTGTAACTTCTTGAATGTATATTTTCCCATCACCTAGCTCACTTTCCCAAAGAAATAATTGTTTTTATTTTTTTTTTTTTATTTCAGTTATGTGCTCAACTTCTTCCCAAAAGCTTGCAATCACTGGTATACCCTTCTTTTTCATCAGCCACGAGCACCAGAACCTGCATTGGGAGTAACTGCAATTCCAGTTTGCTCTGACTGTGGGTACTGTGGACAAACAGCTTTACCCCTGGGCCCTGGACCTTGGCTTATTCACCAACACCCCTCAGAGTGCTTGAGGAATCTGCCAAACCTCAGGCTCATTGCTGCAACTCATCTAGATTGAATTTTATCAACAGCTTGACACATTTCTTCTCAGCAACTCTGAATTCTTTAGTGGAAATATCGTGACATTGTTCAGAAGCACTCGCTAGCTGAGTGGAGTAGACAGAAACCAAAGACAGCAACCCCACAGGAATTTGAACAGAGTAAAGGCCTCTAATTTATGCAGAGATTAAAGTATGACTTGCTAGGAAGTCTAATTCACCAAAACAATTAGGATTTGATTTTATTCTAGTCTGCAACAGTGCCATTACCTTTCCATCAGGCTACAGAGATGTTCAGCAGAGAATTGCTTTTTATTTTCCCTCAGAATAACAATTGTTGCATTATGAGTTGCTTAAATATTCATTCAGGTTCAAGAGGTAGGAAAAGTTCCCAGACTTAAAATAAAATCTGATGAGGCTCCTTTCATTTTTTGTGGCAGGGTAATCAAAGATGTAGGGGGAAAAAAAATCAACTACCTGACTGCTAAAGAAGGGCAGAGCCAACAGTGTGAGCCAGCACAGATCCACAGGCTGAAAACAATGGAAATAGAAACATAATGGAAAATAATTATCCCTGACTTGTTCATATTGTTGATTCATTTTCTAAAAATGCAGCAAAAATTAGGTGCCTATAATTTTCTTGCTAATTCTAGAATATTAAACCATTATAAACTAAAATGGTGTCTTTTCTCTTGTCCTAGGTTTCAAACTTTACTGTTGAGACAGCTTTGCTTGAAGACTAAAGAGGCACAATTCATTTAGTAGTTCAGGCTTGATTCTTCCATTCCTAATACCTTTTGTGGCTGTTCACTTCAGCTGAGCCTAATGTTATTCAGATTCACTAACATTTTCAGCCTGCTCTCCACTGATAAAAAAAAAACTCCACTCAAGAGCCTGCACAAGATTTACCAAAAAGAGAATGAGAATGCTCAAGAACAAAAAAATTATTGTTCTGGTAAGAAAAAATCCAGGTCACACATTTAGAAATATTTCTTTCTTGGTGTTCATAAGCAATCTCTAACACTGGTCTGGTTTAAGGATGAAACCAGTTTCTGTGCACACTGAGCTCTGGCTGGCAATTTTTTTCCTGTGATATACTCCAACTTGCACATAATATATTTGTTCATCTAAGAAACATGATGAGTTTCAGAGAGAATTCAAACCAGCCATGTGTGTCACACCCCTTCTCAGTTTTGTCTCATCACAACCACTGACAAGATAAAAAGTGCAATTCCAGAACAACACTAAGCACACTAGAACACCTGAAAGGAGAAGCAATCTCACAGTCAGGGAGCTGATGAAGAAAATTCACTCTTGCTTTTCCATCTATTCTTTTTTTTTCCCTTCTTTTTTCTTCCCCTGCCTCTGAAGGGCAAAGGGGAAGGGGAAGAGCAAGAAGTAAAACTGACTGCTAAGAAGAGAAAGCATGCAAGCAGGATTAGTCCTAAGGTTGAAAGGACTGGAAAATTTTCTTTCTTCCTTTTCTTCTTCCCTGGGTTTTCCTTGTTCCTCTTTTCTCTCAGCACAATCCACCTTCAGTATACATTACTAACACTGCCAGCTCCCATTACACCTCCCTTTTTGCCTCAGTAAAAATTCCTCCATCAACTGTGGTCATGATGGCTCCTCCACACTCACTTTTCACTTATATCATTTTTATTTTATTTAATTTATATTAATTTATATTTTTCCTGGGAATAGAGAAACAGAGCAGTATACAGTTAGGGGAAAGTCTCACCTCAGTGAGGAGGCATGTATTTAAACCAGGCTCATTAAAAAACCAAAACAAAACTGGCAAAAAAAAAACCCATCTTCACACTATATTTAGTCATCTATATTCTCAGAGTCTTTTGAAACAGGGCTGGGGTTTAGTACCTCATGCCATCTATGAAAGACAACAGATTAAATCACTGCTTTGCTTTAAATAATTTGGGGTTTGATTGGTCCCATTATACTTAGCAATTAGGAGAGTTATAAATTAAAGAAATATAAAATGGATAGATCAATCACAATTCAGTGTGTAAACAAAGTGGGAGTACTTATGATATAATTTAGAGAGTATTCAAGACATTATATTGTTGACAATTCATTCAAATGGCAAGGAATGTAACGAAATGTGAAAATAGCAAAACATCAGTCAAGTCTCTTGAAAAGACTGCAGCTGAATAAAGGGAAACCCATTAATTTAATCTCATTTGGCCATTTTTCTCCTCTCTGAAAGAAAACCACACATCTACTCAATGACTTCACAGGGCACAGCAGTGGAAAAAGAAAGAGGGAATTAACCAAAATAAGCCTCCCAGGGAATCTTTGAAATAGATGATTCTATTTGATTCCTTAATTTCTTCAAACTCGCCATGTCGCACCTCAGTATCTGGAGATATTTTTAAAAACCTACAACATTCAGAAAGGAGGATCACATAGCAGTATTCCTTTTTAAGACCAAAAAATCAAAGACAGCCTTATTGATCCAGGCAAGTGTTTACACAGATATCATGTCAAGGCTGGAAACAGAGCCCACATCTTTTTTTTTCACACTATAAGCTAAAATAGATGCATTGGTAACTTTTTTTTTTTCATCTAAAGTCTCCACCATAAAGAACTGTTTCAAATAGACTTCTCAAAAATTATCTTTGTTAAATTGGGAAATCAAAGATTGATAATCCAGGAAACAGGAGAACTGATGTTTTCAGTTTGTGATTTCAGTTATATTTTATCATTTAAATGAACAATTTGTACCATTTTTGCTCCTCAGTCATGAGTGCACATGAGAAGAAGAACTTAACCAGTACCTACTGACAAGGTGGAGCAGGTGTCCTTTTTCAAAGAGATCTGCAATAAAATGGAAGAAAAAAAATATAAAATACATTTAAAATTATCTCTGGAAGTCACTTGAAAGCTTACATCACCACCCTCTGACACCGAGAAGAATGTAGACTTCTAGAAATCACTGTTATCACATCTGTAGGGAGAATCTGAAAGTCTCAGACTTTAAACAGTCTCTGCACACAGTTTAAATTGTTAAAATTCAGGTCTCACTGAAATCATGGCATTTCCTAACTTTGGAGAACTTGACTTTCCAGTTTCACTTTTTTGAACTTTGTGGCTACTGACATAATTTTAAAAACTTTTAAAAGGTGTTTAGACCTCATGCCATATTTGATAAACTACCAAAGCCTGTACAACATTGAATGAGCTGGAGGTATGACTTTTTTCAGTGTCCCACTATAAATCAGCAAAATTCACACCAGGGGTTTCAAATCTATGTAGAATTTGACCCAAGAAAGAGTATCCAAGAGATGGCCTCTTACAGAAGGTCAGTTTCCTTTTCCTGCTGTCTCTGGATGATGCAGGAGAGATCTTTTGCACACAGGTGTGTGCACCTGCTATCCTGGTGTTTGCAGCTCTAGGCAAATCTGGGACCTCTGGGCATCCTCTCCCACCTTCCAGCTGTGTGGAAGGTGTGATGGAAACTTCTTGGCCACAGGCACACAGTTTTATAATGTACTTCTTTAGTCTGGTTAGTATAGGCCAGCCACAAATTTTCCTTAATTAATACACCACTATTTGATATCAATTAACCTTACCTGGATGAAGATTTTCTGGCAAACCATTAAAAAAAATTTGGCTTTGGAGTCACTCTTAAAACGCCATTAAACAAGAAGCTACAAGCCTACAAATAATTTTTGTCAACCAGGATAAATTTACTTTCTTAATTTTCAATTTCACGTTGCTATTGTAGCATCAGAATACTCTATGGTCTTTCTCATGATCTTATTAATATTTAAGCATGTATTTACACATGTTGAGCATCCCAAACACAAGTAACTCAATCAGCCTAAAAAGAACTCAGTTTATCAGAACTGAGATTTCTAAATTCACAAATATTTTATCCAGCAAACCCTCCCTTCACCTCCACTTTGTAGCCATGCAGTTGGAGCTACAAAGATGACAAATTATAGCTCTGCTAAGAGGTTTGTCTTGGAAGCCCTTACTATATTTTGGCATAATTTCTCGTGTTTTACATGTGGCTATAAGAAGTTTTTAAGGCATAAAGAATTTCTAAAATTTGTGTATCAGAAGAAACTGCTGCCAAATGAGGAATTTTTACAGATTTTCAAATATGGTTGCTAATAGAAGAGAAGCGGTGCTACCATGGCTATTCCTGAAGGAAGAGAAATAAGACAAAGGTTAGGCAAAACTAAATGAGCTTCTCATATGAAATTGTATTCTTCCCTGATTCTGGACCTTTTTTATCAGATAAAACAAATTGCTGACCATGTGTGCCAGCGCAGAAAGAGGCCTTCAGAGGAGAAACTGAGTAGAGTGGGCAAAAGAAATATCATCAGCCATGAAACTACTACTCACTAATTCCACAGAAAGTCAGAAATCATCCCTTCCTTTTTGCAATATTAAAAGAGATAATTTATTGTGACCACTTAACAACCAAGTGCCATTATGTTCATTTGTATGAAAAATTTCCAGATTGTTTTCCATACTACTACTACTACTACTACTAATAATAATAATATCCTTTATAATCAAGTTTTTTTACCTGGCATTTTTTCTTTTGGGTTTACATAAAAACTGGGAGTTTAGAAGTATGAAAGTTTAGAAAAATTCTTTTGACAGAGGAGCAGATGATACTGCTATGGTATCAGATGCACAGCAAGATACTCGCAGTGGAGTCTGTATAAAAGATATTTCACTATTTTCTTGGAGTTACAGGATTTCATAGAACAAAACACTGACCTACTGTGCATTTTGCCATTTTGTTCATGTTGAACTTCTTAAAAATTTGCAAAAATTTAAAATACTAGAGGAGACAGAGCTGATTTGAATACAAAGGACACTGCCACTTCATTTCCTAGCTCTGAAAACCAACATTGGGTTCTGCAGCATTTTTATCATTTTTCTGTTGACTGACACTTGGAAACACCCACTTCATTCCTAGCAGCTTCACTCACTGAATCACTTCCAACTGAGTTGAAGAAAAGTGCAGTGAAAGTCCATAGATGAAAAATCTTATCTGACTACTGTGTGACTCCTTTTTCTTTTTTTTCTGTTCTTTTTTCACCCTTTTTTAAAAAATCCATTCCGTGCACTTCTATCGGACTCAGAATGGCTTTTTTAAGGAGAATGTGCAATCTCTTTCTAGTAATAATTGTAAAATATGTAAGGTAACTTCAATATTGTTTGATTTCTCTACTCATAACAACTTTTAGTGTGCCAATCTACATGCAAAAATGTTCATACAGCTTTCATTGTCTGAAGTCATACTTAACATTAAACCGTAAATGGAGTGGTTGTCGACAACAGATTTTTTTTTAATAGCAAATGCGACATATGCCAAAGCCTCAACAAACACAATTATCCAAAGTTGTTAAGTTCAGTGTTAATTTTCCATACTCACAGTGCCAGAAATATGTTTTGAGTTTTCTTGCCACATTTGTGTATATATACAGCATAAGAAAAATAAATACATTCTCTTTTTAGAAGTAGAAGCAAATAGGATTCTTCAACAATTAAGAAGCTGGAATCCATTTGTAAAATCTGTTAATTTTGTACATCTATACAAGCATGTGGTGGGTTGAGAGCTGGCCAAAGGCCAGTGCACCCACTAAATTTATTTATTCATTTTCTGCTGTGAGATAAGGATTAGGAGAAGGGCAAAAGTAGGCTCTAAACTTGAAAGGGTATAAATAAAGTTTCATTAAAAGAACTAAAAGAAGAATAATAAGAATCAGGATAAACCTTTAGAACACTTCTCCTCCCCCATCTCCTCTCTGGTATTTTCAGTCAGCTTACCGCTTCTAAAATAATCATTCTTCAGTCCACCTAGGGAGAGGAATCTCTCCTGCCATGCCACGGAGATTTTTCCACAAGAAACAGTTCTCTCATGGTTTTAATTTTCATGAATGGCAGCTGCCCAGAAACCTACAGTCATTAAATCCCTCCCACAGTTTGGTAGTCTTCCCACAGCTACCAAACATGGGTCATGTCAACTCATCCTTTAAATCGCTTCATTTTAATTGCTCGATCAAGCAATTTTAAGGATGAGCTGTTCTACCATAGAAACAAAAGTTCTCCTCATTTATCTCTGCACACAGAGGTTTTCTTCTTCTATTCCTGGGGCAAAACTTTTCATCTCTCTCATCTTTCTATTCAAGCTTTTCATTGGATCACAGCTACTTCAGTGTCTGCTTGTTTCAGCACTGGTGCCTCTGCTCATGGCTGTGGTTAGAACACTGCATCCCCCCGGTGCATTCCATGAGTTACAGGGGAAAAAAGAGTCTGAGGTCTCAATCATCTCTTCACCATAGCCTTACCACAGAATTTCAGGGCAGGGTTAATGATCTCCTTCCATCTCAGATTTGACTCCTTCTTCCCTGACCTCAGTGTCTCCATGTTATTCTCTTCACGTGCCTTCATTTCTCCTTTTCTCTGATTCAGGAGAAGGGTAGGGGGGAAGCTCCTCTCCTCTGAAGAAAACAGGAAGCAAGAGAGGTTTTAGCAGTTCTTTCTTCTCTTAAATATAGTGATTTGTAGAGTTTTTCTAATTGGTTACTTGCCATATCAATTTTTTAAAGCCAGACAGTAATTGGCTCTGCCAAGCACACGGGAAGCTGTAATGTTCTCTAAGAAAGAATTACTTACACATCTGATGTTCTTTCTTTACCTTAACTAAAAACCAAAGTATTTCAAACTACCACAAAGCAGTAAAACTATAATCTTGGCATTCTCTTTGTACATATAGGTGACATATATATATACACACAAAAACATTGCCAATGACACTTAAAACTGAAAAAAGAGAAAAAGGTCATGGTCTTGCTCTACTAGTGCAGCCTCACCTTGAATACTGTGTGCAGTTTTGGAATTATTAAAAGGATATTAAGTTGATAGAGAACATCCAGAGCAGGCAAATGAATATGGTGAAGGATCTGGAGGGAAAACCTCAGGAAGAGTGGCTGAGATTTGCGTTCAGCCTGGAGCAGAGGAGACTGAGGGGAGACCTCCTTGCAGTTACAGCATCCTCATGATGGGAAGAGGAGGGACAGACACTGATCTCTTCACTCTCGTGACCAGGGACAGGATTTGAAGGAAAGCCATGAAGCTGAGTCAGAGGATGTTTAGTCTGGATATCAGGAGAACGTTCTCCACCCAGAGGGTGCATGGGCACTGGAACAGCTCCCCAGGGCAGTGGTCGCAGCACAAAGCCCAACAGAGCTCAAGAAGCATTTGGACAATACTCTAGGTATTGTCCATATGGTGTCTTGGGGCATCCTGTGCAGAGCCAGGAGTTAGACTCAATGATCCTTGCAACTCAGCATTTTCTATGGTTCTCTAAAAGCTATTTTTTTTTAAGATGCTTTTAGAAACATGAATTCACAGATTTTAATGAATATAGTCCTTAATAACCATTTTCTGTATTCCATACTGACTCCAGAAGACACATCACTACTGATGTGACACAGTATTGATTTTAATCTGAGTTTACTTCAGACTTTATAATGTAGTTTCAGAAATCATTAAAAATAATGATTAGTTTGAGTGTGCATTATTTGTGCTTTATGGTCATTAGAGTTAATGGGACTTGGAATTATTTAATTCCTGCTTTCTTGCTTATCTTAGATGTTTCTGTCCTCAGGCAATCTAGACAAAGAGGAATTTGGTCCTCAGAGGGCATTGTTCCCATAAAAAGGAAGCTGTCAGTGGTGATACTTCAAATGTGCACAAAGCACCAATCACCACGTCTGTGCCTATTTTTCCAAACATAAAATTAACCACAAAAACCGTGTTTTCAGATCTGAAGACTGACTTACACCTTTTCCCCTTCATTTCATCCTCACGCTTGGATAATTCTCATCAGGATTCCTCATGAGTGAAAACAGAGACATGCTTGTTGAGCCTTTCCTGTGGGGATTTCCCAATAAATGGTGTGGGACATGATGTATTCTGAGCACTGAACAACAGGAAAAGAAAAAAAAAAGATGAAAATGATGCTTGCCATTTTCTTCTCAGGGAATTCAGAAGACTAGTAACTGCTTTACACTAAGTTTCAGATTAATCTACATGTTTAAGCCACAGAGACACTGCTTTACGGATTGTTTCTGCCAGAGGAAAACCATCAGCAGCTGTGGAAGAAATCCACATTTCAGAACTGCAACATTTTTGACTAGGTGACAGTAAAAGAGATGAGATAAAACTGTTTTGGTAATAACTGATGTCCTCAACTTTCTCCACCATAGTGACAAGTTTCTTGTGTGTTATAAAACTTTGCCAGACATTTCAAATATTTCTCTTTGCACATAAACACATGCTCTTGTTCATCCAAGGTTAATTTAAAATGAGGAAAACACCATGAATAACAAATACATGAAAGTCACTTGGGTATGGCTTCATCCTAGCAATCTATTATATCTCAATAAGTCTTAAAATAATAGCATTAAGGGAAAAATGGAAAAACATGTTTGGACAAGCTGGAAAAGAACTGAAGCCTTTACACACAAATAGGCAAAATTGTCCATTATTAAGCAGTCATCTATGTATCCATGCACCTCAGCAAAATGCATCCCATGTGAACTGAGCAAGATCAAGCAAAATATTACTTCAAAGAACATAAACCTGCTAGTGATGGTGCTCTATATTTTTCCCTCTGAGAGCTACAAGAGAAATTTTCATTTATTGGGTTTCAGTCTTGGGTTTTAGTCTTGTCACTCCAGTACAGACCCTCTTCCCATACAATGTGTCTTCCCTTTTAAATGAAGCCCTTTCTGATATCTCAACCTCTTTGAGATACCTGGAAGACATTGCCATGCATTACAACACTCTTAATTGATTTTTAAGTCTTTCTTTTCTAAGTTACAAAAGTTGCATTGGATGGATACACCCTTGAACAAGGGAGCATTTTGATGCACTTTATTTTGTTGCCAGAGGTGCAGAAACTGCAGAATGTGAGCTGGGAGTGTCCACTAAATGCAATAGTTTTCATTCTTTGAGTTTTTAAGTTTCCTAATAGTCTCTATTTTTAAAAAGCCTTATTTTTTTTGTTTTCATCTGATCATGTTGTGCAGCATAAAGATACCATGAAGAGTTCTGTGACATCTCCATTTGTGATCAAACACTGGTGTCAACAAGTGTGGCCATAGGCGCTCCTATGAAGTTTCCACACAAAAATCCAATTGCATGGCATTTTTCTGATTACAGATATTGCCATAGTCAATATTATGGACATAGCTCATGTACTACAATAATCTGCCATTCTAAGCCCTTTCCAAACTAATAATTTCGTTTTTTTGTTTTTGTATTAACAGTAGCATCTGATCAGAGAATCAGTTTACATGTAAATCCCAGGAAACTGTGGGGAACATATCCCCATTACATTTCTCACAAACGTTTTTTCTGCCTTTCCAATTAGTGCGTTGTTTGCATCACACTGGCACTAGGGCTTCTTCTATCTAGTATAAGTATCCCAGAAAAGGATATCCCAGATATTAATGGCACCAAAAACAATGAAAGTGAAACAATTTGCCACGTTTTAGAGTAGCATTAGAATGTATAATAGACTTTTTAATAACACAAAGTGAGACTGATTTAGAAATCTCTAGAATGACATCTGAAACCGACTTAGAGAAGCTGGTAAAAACAAATGACAACTAATGTATCTTTCACATTGGCTGTGGCAGTGATTTAGTACCTTGTCTGTGATGCTAAATATACATCATAAATCCCTCCAGCAGAAGCGTTATTATATTCATCCATCTCTACCCCATCAGCCAATAATTTCTCCTTTCATAAGGTTTATTGCATAAAAAGGAACTCATTATATAAAATAAAATGTAGGCTACAGCCAATGATCTAACATTAATCTAATGAGGATTTTATCTCAAGAAAACATCTTGGACAGACCCTGTGGTCATGTTTTATAGTTAAATCCTATTTATTGAGTGGCAGTAGGACTTTTGTGGAAGATAAAATGATACAGTGGTTTTTATAAACCTACATCAAGTGATCAGTTTTCTCCTTCAGTATAAGCTGTTGCATACAGTTTATTAGCAATATGAATTGGAAAGAAAGCCCTTGACAGCTTGTAAAGGAACAGGACAAAAGGAAGCATCATTTTACTGACTGAGACTATATGACATAATTGAAAGATAAAAGCAAATAGAAAGGGAAAATTAATATCAGTGTGAAGAGGGTCTCCATTTTAGTCAGCTGAGAATAAAAATTCAGACAATTCAAACAATTTGGTGGTTTTGAAGCACCTGTTCAGCTCACTGGTAATGATAATAAAGCACTGTGATGGGGACATGCTCACTGCCTGTATCTTCACATGACTTCAGGGTTCAGCCTGAGAATAATTTAAACAGTGAAGCACTGCACTGAGCATTACTATAAAGAACACTACACATCTGAAAAATGCAACTGTTCATGCCCCAGACAACTTTTATGGAAAATCCTTTCCTTAGGATTTTTCCTCCTGAGAAGCTGAGAGGCCTCAGGAACAAAATGTA
>JAWWMN010000208.1:7218340-7272122 GCA_035047745.1 Catamblyrhynchus diadema | reverse complement strand
AATGTAATATATATCATAAAATAATAAATCAAGCCTTCTGAAACATGGAGTCAGATCCTCATCTCTTCCCTCACCCTTAGACCCCGTCACATATCCATCACAAGTATAAAAGTCAGTGGGCAAGATTCAAAGTGACCATAGGGCTACAGTTTCAGATTTTTTTTTTTTATAGTTATTGTGTTTGAATTAAGTTTATCAATCATTAACAGTCACTGAAAGTTCTCGCCATTTACAGAGATGTTTATGAAACTGTTATGATAAACAATATGACTAAAAGAGGCAAAAATCCAGGTTTTGAGGGGTTTGCAAGGCCAGCTTTAGCAAAAAACAGGGAATTCCCTGTGAAAACTTCACAGTGGAGATAAACTACCATTTTCTAATGAGAAATTTGAGGGTTTTACTCAGCTTTAGTGGCAGAAAAAAAAATTTAGAACAGCTGTTAAAATATCCTTGTTGCAAGTAGAGGGGTTAAGAGTGAAGAAATAAAAAAGGCTGGTTAACAATTGGAGAGAATGAAAGTTTGGCAATTCTGTGTTTCACTTATTCAATTAATAGTGTATTGTGATTTATCTTTTATAGAAGATATACAGCCACCCATTTAATCTAACACAGACTTTGAATGCACTTTATAATTGTATAATTTATCAACACTTGGCTATTTGAATAATAAAGCCAGCTGATTGGTTTTAGCAGAACATCGATTATGCGTCACTGCCAACATCTCAGTTTTGAGAAATGCTGTCTTCTGCTGCAAAGCATTAGCATGTCTTTGATTTTTATTACAAGGGGCATTTTAGCAGCTCAGTTCTTTTTGGGAGTAGCTCAAGATGAGTTAAATTCAAACAGGAATGTTTGTGCGTCTGTGTTATCTCCAAAACCCTGTGGTGACTTGACAACAGCCACTGCAATTTTTAGAAATATATTTAAGATTATTTTAACTTTAAAAATTTAAAACGTGAAATGTTGTTATATTAAGCTCATCAAGAAATCTCAGTAATAAGTTGGATAAACTTTTTTATTAAACACTGATGGGAATATTGTCTAATTTTGTCCATCAGGAACAACCAAAGCTTTTACTGACTTATCACTACCTGAACAATGGAAATTCATTCTTTGGTGTTGCTCCCACATTATAGAACCCATCTTCACAAGGGTTTTCAGAATGATTTACTATTTACCTATAAAATAGTACTATTACTACTATTTCTTGAAGAGTAACTATTACTATTTACTATTTCAGCTGATGCTAAGTATCTCTGTTTACTTTTGTCACAAAAATTTATGGAATATCGTGCAACACACCTCAAAAATAAGGACAAGAAGTGTGGTTTATATGATTCCCACTGAGAACTAGGGGTGGAGATGTCAGACTTCTTTACATGATCCTTTACATCACAGAGGTCAGCTAAAACCAGCAAGGTAATTCACATTTTGTGCATTATGTTTACTGAAGGATTTTTATTTTATCATTCAGTCCTATGACCTGAGTGTCTGGGACCCCCAAACCTGCATGATTTTAATTTTCAGAGTAGCAGCTTGCATTAGCAGGACTTGGGGGAAATTCTCTCAGATTTATACCAGAGTACCAGAGACTTCTCTCGCTGTTACCCACCACTGTTTTGGGACTGTAGCAGTGAAATTATGCAGTGAACAGGAAGGAATTTGCCAGCCAAACTGAATTCAAAACTAATTACAACCACCTGCTACATGGGAACTTTGCTCATGTTATAAGAGAGGTGAAAAAATGTGCTGTCTTTTTGAATGCAATCAGCAATAATGGGATTGTACTTGCTGCTGGCTTAGACTAATTGACAAAAACAAGTTTTTGGGGATTTTTTTTTTTAAGAGAGGAAAAGAAAACAAACACTGCTCACATAAGAGAGAAAAATCCTTAAAAAATCAATGCAATAAATTAAATTAATGCCAATGAAGCAAAGATTTTTGCATCAGAAATGGTAAAAGGAATAAAAGGAAAAAAAAGGATAAAAGTTCAATAGAAGAACAAAAAGAACAAAAGTTCAAACTAGCAGCATAAAAAATAAAAAAAAAATCACACAACAGGGCTCAAAAGATTCTTTAAATCACTTTGCAAGCCTTTCATTTATGTATTAAATTCTGAGGTTTTTGACTCATGCACTGGATGTCCATTCCAGTGTTTAGCTGCTACATTATTTCAAAGCTGTTCAAAGCGTGTAGACACCTGTGTTGTCCTGCAGACAGGGGAATCTTGGCAGATTCCCAGAATAATTAGGAACAAAAAGTTTGGAGCAAGAAAAGCGAGCATTGCAGCTATTCCTTTTTGGTCCTGCCTCTTTGCTGCACGTTGGGCTGTACAAAAAACCAGGTAATTGCCACCTGAAATAAGTGGAAGAATGCTAAACAAAGCATGCCTGGTTTGGGTTCAGTGAACAGGCTGCAGAGTTTGTCAGCTGTCGGTCAGACAGCCAAGCTGCACCAAACAATTCCATCCTGGTTTGGATGCTTTTTTAATGCTCCTGCCACTTACTCAGTGGGAGCCCTCTCTGCATCACTGAAGCTGTCTCCTGAGCCCACAGTGAGATAAGTGACCCTGAAAAAAGCCCCAGGAAAAGATGATCCAAATATCAGCTGAAGCTAAGGCATTTCAAGACACCCCCTGGGGTGCCAAATTAAGCAACAGATTTGGAATTTCAAGCCTTGTTTTCACTGTGATGCCCTGTAGAAGAGCAGAGATTTCACAACAAAACCACCAAAGTGCTGATATATCTGAAAGGTGTGTATGCAGATATTATGCCCTTGTGCATCTATTTTTTATGTCTCCTTTTCCACTGTGACATGTGAGCTCAAAACAAACAATGACACTAACCAAAGAACAGGTGCATAAAGCAAATATACAATAAAATCTTCGCGTTTTATAATATTTGAAGGGTAAAGAACACAAGAAATATCCCATTAAGAACACTGGTTTATCAAAATCTTTCTTGATCTTTCTTTTGTAACAAAGAACACAAGAAAAATCGCATTATAACACTGGTTTATCAAGACCACAGTTCTGACAGAAGCCATAGAAGATTCCATTTAGGAATAGCACACATTCTCAGCCACTTTCTGTGGTACATTTCCCTTTGGATTTTCCCATTTTTTGGATTCACAGATGTTGGATTTGAGATGCTATGGGGTTTGTATACACATACTGACCTTAGTATCTGCTGTCCATGCATTTGCAAAATCCCCTTTTGAACACCCTCATTCATCTGCTTTAAAGTTTAGTGGCTATAAACTTGTGTGTCTCAGAATAATCTGATACATATTGCTTTGAAAAATGGTATTTCATTCTGTAATTGAAGATCAAGCTGTTTTTTAATGAACTCCTTCAAGGCTAGTGAGAAATTAAGTATTACTCCACCCATGTATTAAGGAATTCAAACCTAAAAATGAAGGTTGAGGTCTTTCATAAGCATTCATCATCTTTG
The DNA here is from genome assembly GCA_035047745.1 of Catamblyrhynchus diadema. NCBI lineage: Eukaryota > Metazoa > Chordata > Aves > Passeriformes > Thraupidae > Catamblyrhynchus > Catamblyrhynchus diadema. Next base: position 7,268,670 of record JAWWMN010000208.1, on the reverse strand, counting down.
GGACATAAATATTACAATGTAAATGGCCATTCCATTCTAGGTTTTTCTGATTTTTAATTTAGGAATTTTTCTGGGTTTTAGTTTAGGGATTTTTTTTCCAGATTAGTTTTAATACACTCATTCAAACAGATTTTATTCCAGTCAATTTGTATCGAAAATGGGTAAGTCTGTGTTTGATTTTTTTATGAGGAGAAAGTTGTTAGCTATTTTTCATAGAGGGCTGTGACTAATTTTATGTTATAGCCTTGGCTAATAGATAATTAAGTGTTTCACTCAAATTAGCTATCACACAGCAAGAGGCAAAGTGGGAGGAAGCAAAAAACTTGGATTTTGCTATAAATTTTGTACTACCAGCTTCTGAACACCTCTGTGAAGCAGCTGGTAGGAAATGCTATACTGGATAAGCATAACTTATGTTCGCATTTTGTTAATGGCTTTTTCAGAAGCTTAATTAAAAAAAAATAAGAGAAGCTTAGTAAAAAATTGACAGGCAGAGGAGGAGGATCTTCCACAGACATAATTGAAGTTGTACAGCACTTTAAAAAGAGAATCACCCATATATCATCGCGACTGCTTTACAGTAGCACTCTCAAAACTTTACAATGATACATTAGAGCAGACAGCCAAGAAAGAACCATCTACATTTTTCTTCTATTTATCTGATAAATAGAAGCTTCTTATCAGAGCTGAAGGACATACTGTCTCTTTTGTCTCGCATCTATTTGGATCAAGGATACGGCAAGTTTGTTTTTATATTATATTGACATAAGCATGAGGAGTTCAGCTGCATTTAGAGAGTTACTCTGATGGCAATACACAACTTAGTATTTATTCAGCAGATTATGTATCGTGCTTATTTATCATGCATTTTCTGTCACAGCCTGGTAGCTTCTTCGCTAATTCTTTACTGGTCTTCTGCAACTCCTAATTCTTTTCTTATAATGTCTAAAGACAAAATTTGATAAGTTTTTCTGATTAGCTTCTTCACTAATTCTTTACTGGTCTCTGCTACTCATACTTCCCTTCTTAAAATGTCTAAAGGTAAAATTTGATTAGTTTCCTAGCAGATATAATAGATATTTAAAAATCAAATGGGGAATCAATATATCAAAAAAAGACACTGAAGCAACACGAAGAAAAATGGAGGCCAATCATCATCAAGTGTACACTTCTATCAAATTGGGAGAGAAACACATAAAGAATATGAAAGCAGATGTGTTTCACTCAGTTTTGGCAACATGGTAATTTCTGCCTGCTCAAGAAGGCAGCAATAATGCAGATAGGCGAAATCCTCTTATCCAGAATAAGTGTACAGAATTTGCAAAACCTCAGGGTTTTAAGGTTAGTATATTATGGAAAGAGGTGTCAAGTTCTTGTGTGGTCAAGGTCAGAGTCATGTCTATATTTAACCAGCAAAATATTCTCTGAATCCCTTTTTGCTTTCTGTACCTTCATTTGCAGTCAACAGCCCTGTAAGGAGGAATCCAATGTGCAAACGCCTCTTTGCCAACTCTACTCATATGTATCTCTGTTCTACCTTATCCTGCTCTGGATATTTACAGAGCCAGGAATTTTCTATCAGAAATATCTCAGAACTTACAGAAATGCATTTATTCACTGGATGCAGCATTAATGCCTCAGGGAATGAAGTGTTTGCCTTTGAACTGCACAGTATAAAAGACAGAATGAGAACTCTCAGCCGTCTAACATGTGTGTCCACTTATTCCCATTGATCCCACAGGATGTAGCCTGAAGGGTATCTAATCAGGAAGCACAGTTTCTGAAATCACCAGAGGGTGAGTTCTGACCATGGTCATACTTTCTACTTGGATATAATTATAACACAAAATGAACCACACAAGATTGTGTTAATGAGTCTGCAGTTCTATAATGTGGGAGCAACACCAAAGAATGAATTTCCATTGTTCAGGTAGTGATAAGTCAGTAAAAGCTCTGGTTGTTCCTGATGGACAAAATTAGACAATATTCCCATCAGTGTTTAACAAAAAAGTTTATCCAACTTATTGCTGAGATTTCCTGATGAGCTTAATATAACAACATTTCACGTTTTAAAATTTTAAAGTTAAAACAACCTTAAATATATCTCTAAAAATTGCAGTGGCTGTTGTCAAGTCACCACAGGGTTTTGGAGGCAACACAGACACACAAACATTCCTGTTTGAATTTAACTCATCTTGCGCTACTCACAAAAAGGACTGAGCTGCTAAAACACCCCTTGTAATAAAAAATCCTGGCAGGGAGAAGAGGTGAGCACCTCTCCACATCCCCTCCTCAGGAAGCTGCAAAGAGCAGTGAGGCTGTTTCCAATGAGGACAAACACAGTATCCCAAATCACTCCTCAGAGGACATTCTTTCCTGCCCTTTCACCAGCTTTGTTGTCCTCGTCAAGGTAAATTCAAGCACCTCAATGTACTCGCATGCTACTTTAAAGTATATTTTGTTAATAATACTCTTCATTTTCCCCATTTTGCTTGATTGTACCCCAAAACCCACAGATTTAGTGAGAAGAGGAAAAAGAAAATCAACTGCACAAGTATAAAATAACAAAAATATCAGATTAGTCTTCCCTTTGAAGTTGGAAAATAAGTGGATTATGAGTGAACAATAAACTGCTCCTGTAGGAAATCAGGAGTCAGTAGGGATATAACAGGGAATATATTTCTGCAACTCAGGACTTTTAATCCTATTTAGGTGACCATGCTTCAGCTGGGTAGGACGTTTCAGGAAAAAAATAAGGAACAAGTCACAAACAAGCATCTTCAGAAATGCAATAAAACATATAAAAGCTGTTTGGTTTTCACTCACATATGAGTAAACATGAAAGACTTGGTCTAGAGAAACATACCTTAAAAGGAGCACCCTCAACAATTTTCCTCCATTGAGAGCCTATTATCAAATCTGCAATTTAAGTGTTCTCCATGGCCCCTGGAGAAAAAGAAAAAACCATTAGATGTACAATTAAAAAGCTCATTGTGGAATACACTCAGACTGTTACAGAGTTAGGCAGTACAGCAAGCCATCCTTATTTGAAAGTGTGCAGAACAGAGTGGACATATAGGTGGCAGGGACAGGGTTACATGCAAAAAAAAAATATGTTTAATACTTTTGCAGAGTGGGATGCACAACCCTTACTGCTATAATTCAGTGATTTGCATGTCTGCAACAGAAGTAAAAAAAATAATGTGCAGAAAATTACCATAATTCTGGCTTTGTTTTCAATTTTTGAACTAGCACACTGCACTTAAAGTGTGTACTTCATTTTCCAGCTGTCAGGGAAGGAAAGGTGATAATATTTAATTTCTCTGAAGTCTGCACAAGTGGACTAAATTCTTTTGAAATAATCCTCTGTTTTTCCATGTCATCAAATCACATGTTGTTATAGCATAGAGAGAGTGCCTCTTTATAGCACAAACAGTGTCTTGGGGACAGAGTACAGTTTGCTATAGTAACCATTATTCACACTTTTTAAAATTTTTGCTTTTTTAAAAATGCCTCTGCAATGTGACCAGTGTATTATCTAAATTTATTTTAATACAGCTCTTAAGAATTCCTGTAATAAATACTTTTGTAACCAATTTGCACACATTGACAAAAGATCTTTCTTTTCCTTGATAAAAGTATTAAGCTCCCATTAATACTAATAACAACTTTTAAAAACCTGTTATATTTTAAAAGAACTCTGTGTGTTATACTACAAATGTTCAGTTCAAGATTAGTTCAGATTCTGAACATTCAGATAAAATAAACAGAGAAAGATCACAAGTAAATTAAGGGGAACAATCTGAAATCAGATGTTGGCCTCGTTAAAGATTACTGGCACAGCAATCTAAATGCACAATGCCATTGACTTACATACTCAGCTGGGCATGAAGAAACACACCTCATTGAAAAAAAAAAGAAAAAACAAAACCAAAAAAACGTGCTTTCTCTATTGTTTTAATTGCAGCTGCTTCATTGAAACCAGCTGCAATTAAAGGCAACAGTTCTAAGGAAGGATTTCACAGAACCTCAGAGGGTCTTAGGCTGGTAGGGACATTGTCCACTCCTCACTGCCCAAATCAGGGCAAACTCAAGCAGGCCTGCTCAGGATCATGTCCAGGGAAGTTCTGAATCTTCAGGGAAGGAAACTCCACAACCGGCCTGGGAATGTTGCTTCAGTGTTTGACTGTGCTCTTGGGAAATCTTTTTTTTTCAGGTTAAATGGTTCTTGTATTATTTTGTTCATTTGCCCCATTTTGTCCCTTCACTGGATACCACTCCTCTAACTCCACCCTTTTGGCTCTTGATAGGAGAATTAAGGAGATGTGACTTCACATGCACAATCATTTACTTTCAGCATGAGAAAGAGTTGAGGATATTAACCTAGGAAATTATCATATTTCTACGTCTGAGTTAAAAATCTCCCATGATATACGTAGAGAGCACTGCTAGGCTGAGGCAAGCAAACAGAAGCACCATTCCCATTAACAATGAACACATAATTGAAAAATTAACGGTATGAGTGTCAACCATAAGCAAACAGAGATTTTGATTTGACTCCTCATATGTATTGCTTCCTAGTTAATGTTACCATGATTGCATCTACTGGGCTTGAATGTTTTTATGAGATATATAAACATGGGCAAAATACACCACAGTTAGAATTTTTAATTCCATACACAGCTGAAGTGAAGCCACATCACAATGCCACGATTTCTATGATTTCACAGGCATTTCAGAACTATCAACTTGCCTTGATGGAAGAACTTTAAGGTCTGTCTTTGGCTAATGCATGAAAACTCCATTTGTATTCTAAACATGGACTTTGACCAGAAACACAAAAAGAGCTGTCTCCAGATGCCAGCTGGGACAATCAAGAACCACTTAGCAACCTGTGGAGATTTCAATCACTGAAGCAATTGACAGGTTAGTTGGATCCTAATTATTCCTGAAATGCGAATAAATTTCTACAGCTTGAAATGAAAGAGTTAGTGTTTTTAAGAAGAAAAAATAATCTAGATAGAATTAGGAAATTGTGCATTTTCATCCAGAAATCATTCATAATGAATGGGATAACATCAGACTGGTGACCTGTGATTAGTTGGACTCCACAGAACTTCATTTTAAGTCCCTTTGCTCTTCAACATCTTCATAAATGACTTGGACTGAGGGATGCTGAGCAAGGTCAGAGATGACACAAAATTGGGAGGAGCAGAATCCTTCAAAGGCAGAGAGACCTTGACAACTTCGACAACTGGACAATCACCAACCAAAGTTCAACAAGGAAAAGTGCCAGATCCTACAGATAGGATTGGGCAACCCTGGGTGTGTGTAGGCTGGAGAATGAGATCCTGGAAAGCAGGGCCACAGAAAAGGGCCCTGGGGGTCCTGGTCCCTGGAAAGTTGAATGTGAGTCAGTGCCCTGGAGCTAGCAGGGCCAACCCTGTCCTGGGGGCATCAGGCACAGCATGGCCAGCCGGGCAAGGGAGGGGATTGTCCCCTCTGCTCTGCATTGGGGCGTCCTCACCTCGAGTGCTGGGGGCACTTTGGGGTGCCACAATATAAAAAAGGCATTAAGTGTCCAAAGGAAGACAAGGAAGATGGTGAAGGGCCTAGAAAGCAAGCAGTCTGAGAAGTAACTGATGTCATTTTGTTTGTGCAGAAGAGGAGACTGAAGGGAGAACCTCATCACAGTCAGCAATTTCCTCGTGATGGGCAAACTGTGATCTCTCCCATGATAACCAGTGACAGGACCTCAGGGAATGGCCTGAAATTATGTCAGGGGAGGTTTAATTTAGATATTAAAATAATCTTCTTCACCCAGAGGGTGGTTGGGTACTGGAACAGGCTCCCCAGGTTCATGGCACCAAGCCTGACAGAGCTCAAGAAGCTTTTGGACAATGCTCCTGTGCACATGTGTGTCATTCTTGGGGATGGTCCTGTGCTCTGGCTGCTTCCCTAGGGAGCCTGTTCCTGTGCCCATCCACCCTCTGGATGAAAAACCTTTTCCTGATATCCAACCTCAACATCCCCTGACTCACTTTCATGCCATTCCTTCAAATCCTGTCCCTGGTCATGAGAGTGAAGAGATCAGTGCCTGCCCCTCCCCTTCTCCTTGTGAGGATGCTGAAGTCCACAATGAGGTCTCCCTCAGTCTCCTCCAGGGTGAGCACAAATCTCAGCTACTCCCCATATGGCTTTCCCTACATATTCTTCACCATCCTCCTGTTCATCCTTTGGATGCTCTTCAACAACTTAGTATCTTTGTAATATTGTGTTGCCCAAAACTGGATGCAGTACTCAAGGTGAGGCTGCACCAGTGCAGAACAGAGTGAGGCAATCAGAGGTGAATAAAACATGTTTGAGACATATATACAAAGGAATATATGAAATGTGAGACCTTGGAAATAAAAACTAGAAGTCTGACCATGAGAAAAAGCACAGAACTTTTTGTTATTTCTGAAGAATAATACAATTCTGTAGCTATCACAAACAACCTAATTCAGGTACTAATTTCTCCAACCAATGCTTTTGGTCTTCCCTGAGCTTCGTGTTTTTTCAGCTTCAGCCTCAAAGTTTTCTGCTCTCATCAAGCTAAAATAAAGAGAATTGAGCTCAAACAAATCCAAGAATTGTTCCCAGACAAAAGCTACTAGGAAAAGAAATCTGGCTGGCCTTTACCTCCCCATGCACAAAAATAAATGGCACAAGGAGTCTTTTTCCACACCTAACAGCAGTTACTCTGATGAAAGTAAACCAGTAATGTTAAGTAGACTAAAGTGACTTTTCCTTCTGTTTTGGATAAACCCAGTCATATAAGAACAGATAAGTTCTTTAGATACTTCAGGTTCTACTTTATACAACTGGGTTTTGAGTTTGTGAGTGATACAGGACAATGGCTTAATAATGTACTTGACAAATAGAAGTTCAATCTCAGCAAATCCACGAGAACATAATTATAGATGTGCCATGAGGAGAAATAGCAAAAATATGAATCAAATTCAAACCAAGCATTCATCTTGTTTGCAATTCTCTTTTCAATTTTCCAAATCACCAGATTAAAGTACCACAAAGAGAAATTTGTGATGAGAAAAAGCTTATTAGATCATATTGTATTTGTCCTTGGCAATATAAAATTGCTCTCTACAGCAGGTATCTCAGTGCTTAGTTCTGAATGAGCAAAGAGACAGATGCTACTGATCTACTGTGAAAGAAAAATACTTTTATTGAAATTAAAGAAAGAGTTGTGACTTTATATTTCATCTAATGTCTCCTTTTCTCAGCTTAATCCTATCTTTCACATCTCCTCTGACCTTCCCAAATATTTGCCTTGCTTTTGACTGGCATTTATCTGAAGTAAATAGCTTTCATCTTACCTTCTTACCTAATGAAAGAATTCAATAATAAAGCACAAAATTTTTTTGGCGTGCCTTTAATTTTTTAGGCACAGATGGATCTGCAATAAGTATAATGGCAAATGCAACTTTTTCTATTACCTTAACATTTTAACAGGGGACAAATTATTAATTTGGAATTAATACCCACCAATACCTGTGCAAATTAAATTTTCCCAAATTTAATTTGAATTTTTTGTGATCACATCACAGTGGCAATTCACAGTTATCTTCACCCAAAGATTTATTTCTCTAAGGTACTGATTGCATTCAGTCAAGCCCACAGAATGTTATCGGATCGTCCTTCAACTTATTATTTTTTCCATTAAAATTCACTTTTTAGGCTTGCACAATACTAAGATCAGACCACCAACTGTGCAGTTACTCAAACCTCATTGATTCTTTCACAGAGTTTAAAAGGTTAGTAATGTGAGCTGTATTTTTGCAGCTTGAAGTTGTTAGATTTTTTTAAAGTAGCTTTTAATTCTACAATTAAAATATAGATCATGTTACAAACACACAAAGTAAGGCTGGCAAATTTTTATAATGACCACATAAATCATAAGTATAATCACATTATATTTTTTTAACTAGCATATAATTACTTTTCAACATAAATTTCCCCTGCTTGCAAACCATTTACTGAAGTAGCACTTGAATTTTAACAATCCAATAAAACACACAGATTTTATTGCTCATCCCACTTTTACGCTATGGAAGCTTGGCTCAAGGAAAAGGTGTTGTTTCCTCAAAGCAAAAACCTTTTCCTCATGAGCACTATTTTTAAGATGGGGAGACTGAGGAGAGAGGAGTTTTTGGCAATGCTCACATTTCTGAGTCTCCCTCAGATGCTGGAAAATTAGGGTTTTTTTCTGTTTTTTTTTGTTTGTTTGTTTTGTTTTTGTTGGGTTTTTTTTGGTTGGTTGTTTGTTTTGTTTTGTTTTTTTGTTTTTTTTTTTTTTCATTTTAACCCCAGTCTTCCAGAAGGGTATGTTTAAATCCCTTGCAAGGATTTTTTTCTCTCTACTGCATGTCCAAATCACAGACAGTAACAGAATTTTATATTGTGTCTTTCATCTGTCCTTCTCTACAGATCTTAGATTTAACCACCAATTAAGAGGGTTTTTTTCCTGTAATATTTTTGAGCATAAGTAGAATGAGAGATTTGTAATGGCATGCTGTTAAAACTAAGAACACACAGTACTTTGAACATGATAATTAAAAAAAACCATTCCAACTATAGAAATACCAGTAATACTGATGAATTCCCTAAATTTTATAGCCAAATAAAAACCTATAAAAGATGAATAGCAGTTCTTGAAGCATCAGTGCAATCAACAATACCTGTAGTTATTTTTCTCACTGAGATTGCTTCTGTATCCCACTTTTACATGCAGTTAGGCTAAGAGAAACATTTGGGAATGAAGAGAGTTCCAAGAGCTCTGTAGAATGAAGTTTGCACCTTATGGGCTCAGATTCTTTAAACGGCTGAATTCTACTGGAAATAATTGTGCCAGCACATACACAGGTGTATCCTCAGTCTGGGCCACTTCTCCCATGTCCATGCAATATAAAGGATATAATATAAAGTATTTTCTGTTGTACCCCACAGCATGTTCTGTCATTGTACCTCTACATAACTTGGCATACATATATTGAGCCCTACTTCATGTCTCCTGCCTAAAACCAAGCTTCTTGTGACAAATCTGACCCCTGGGCAGTTTTAACCATCATCCAAATAATAGAGAAAGATAAGGGAAAGAGTCTATTAGAAAAATAAGGAACGGTTTTTATACCCTCTTGAAATGTGGAAGCACCATTCCATACAACCATGACGAGCATAAACGTCCCTTTGCCGGCATTCTCCCATTACCTGGGAAAAGACAAAAAAAAAAAATCACATCATGGAATGAGGGAGGCCTTTTATCCTGAGGAAGAGTAGTGTAATTCCACTGGGACTAGCTGCACGGCTCCTGTCTTAGTGAAAATCTCACATCAGAGCACTCAGCTGGAGAACCCTTGAAAACAGAGACAACCCTCATCAGCAATCTGCCAATAATATGATCACTCTGACAATTTTTATAACAGTGCCCTTGTATTTGGAGGCTTTACTAAGGCATCAGCTCTAGGAGTTAGATGTTTTGTGAGGCTCTCAGCTCTTATTTTTAAGCTAAGTTTTCAGATCTCACAATTCATGCACTAAAAACCAGAAGGGACTGATGTGATCATCTGTACCCCTTGAACATCATTATAGGATTTCCCTTAACTTGTTCAAACTTGAATCAGAGAGTTATTTTTGAAGTGAAAGTTACTGTGCTAGAAATTCTATCACTGTATAATTTCAGACACAGATTTGAGAAGGTTGAGTTCATCTATCCAATTAAGAAATAAGAAAAATGGATGTGAACATGTAATTTTATTTCTTAATTTTACATATATATATTTCTTTTTTTCAGGTGGATATAGTTAGGGAAATTTTATTCATAATTTGTTAGTGTTGCTAATATTTTGGGTGAGAACAATATGCTTTATGCTTTTAAGAAATATATTCAAAACTTGGCCCTGTGTATTAGCTCCTCTCACTAAAATATAGGTAAGAGGCATAGAAAAGATAAAGATTTTTTTTGAAGTCACAAGCTTTTGTCACCTTTCTGCCTTTATAGATTATCATATTGGCCGCTCTGGTGTTAACAAGAGAGTATTTTATTACTAGTGAAATTATTTTTAGACAATTGACAGAAAGTGGAAGTAATTTCAGACTGACCAGTTATATTTTCCTCATTCAAATCTAACAGGTTATGATAAAATACTTTCTACACAGATATATGGTGAAGGATTAAAAGTATTTGAAAATTAGACACTGAGGGAAAATTTTGCAAACAATTTCTGCAGCTTACTTTGCAGGTTAAAGGAACAGATGTTAAAAGAAATCAAAACTTGCAAGTAATTAAATTCCTGATTTGAGCTTATGTAAAGTCAGGACAACATAATTGAAGCATTTGTTTTTTTCTCTATATTTGGTCAATATCAGGACTCTGCCAGAGCCCTACTTAACAATTCATAAACTGATCCAAGGATCTCAAATACTGAACACTTTCTTGATAACTTTTGATATTTTCCTATATATGTTCCAATCTTTTCTTTGGTCTGGACTATTTCATATCAGGTAAGAGTTCTTAGTCTTGTAAATCATGGAGCTTCCTGCATAGTTGCCTGTGATGGCAGCAGATTAGATTCTAGAATGGCTTTTTATTCTCCACCAGTCCAATCTTATTCATGCAGGATTATTGGGATATTGAAGGTCCTATTATTTTTAACAGTTAGTAAAGAAGAAACTTTTTCTCCACTTTCAATTAACTGTGAACATATTTTGGTGTGAATTACCCTTTTCTCCATAAACTGTCACACAATTGTAGCAGGTTTTCCTTACACAACAATTTTCATCACAAACTCTGACAATCCTTTAAAGTACAAATAAAATCTTAGCGCACTGAAAATCCTTCTGATATTTTACCCAACAGAAAGAATCTTTCAGTCTGTGTTCTGAGTGACCTTCTCAATAGACTATCTTGAAATCCAAATTAATACTATATGGGCACATGAAACTGCTGCTCAAACAGAAGGCAACATTTGTTTTGCTAGATTACATCAAAGTACGATTTCAGCTTTTATTTTCAGCACAGCAAAAAGTAACTCACTGATTTCTGATACAGTTAACCTCTCACATTTACAGCTAAATTAAGAAGAAACCACAAGAGGAATACATAGAGTATCTCTGTTGATATTCTAACTACTCAAACATGAAAAAATTGCTTTTCATAATGCTAGACTATACTATATCAGCTCCTTCAACTTTATGCTCATTAAAAATATATAATTCAATATTTCACAGCACACTACACTCCCTTCTTTGACACATAACCTTTTGTAAAAACAGGAGGACAAAAATTTGAAGACAAAGTGTTGAATCAGGTGTTTCTCTTTTGGACAGAACAGGATGCAATTCTTCACATATATTGGACACTTCTAATACCTAAAATCTTCAGAAACGGGTGTTACAGATGAGAAAACGTGACTAATTTAAGCAAGTAATAATGCATTTCAATTAAAGAGAATTTTAATTAATATTTAATAAAGTCCACACACTTGATGGTTTAACTAGAGCTTATGCCTCTTTTTTGTAACAATTAGTTTGCCATGACAGTGATTAGAGTACCAGCAGCTCGGATATTCTAGTTATGTTATTGTAAGGCATTTGTGAAAGTCATGCTCTTCAAATGTACAATATAAGGGCACATAATTTAATTAAAAGTCAAATTTAGGCTGAGGGAACAACTTAACACACAAGCCAAGCAAACTGTGCAATAACTGCAAATGTCATGCAAATATTAAGAATTATTGATCTTGGCTTTCCTTGCTAACTATTTTTTATGTATAATGTTTCATTAAAAGGTATTAAAAGAATTACACCTTCCTCAAAGCACATCTGACTGCTAACTTTGTTTTCATGTTGTCACTCCACTTTTCCTATGATGAAAAATAGCAGTCTTCAGATCAAGATGAGTACTGACTGGAAAGAACTTTCTGCTAGTTTGTATACTTTTGGGTCACTGGAACTATGTCTAGCTTGTTAAAAAGTGTAATTTGGTCTGTAGAACTCTGTTATACACGCACACGTAATATACTGTCCCAAGTTTCTTGCTTTTTTTCTTTTCCTCCACTCCTGGAATTTGATCAAAATCTATATAAACAAGTCCTCTTTATCCATATGAGTGTGAGATACATGCAGGAATACCTAAAGAATTTAATGCAGGAATACCTGAAGTATTTAATACAGCATTGCTTTCTTCATTCCATAAAACCACAGAGCTCCATCATTGGTCAACAGTCTCCAATAAAACAGCTACTTCCTTTTACTTTGAAAAGAATGTTTGAAGTAAAAAAAGAGGGTTTGATGCAAACCCCTTTCATCTTGAACCATGGGCTGCCAGGAAAAAGAAACCTGCAACAAGTTTCCTTGAGTCCCTCAGTGCTGATTCACTTAAGGAAAAGTGAATCCTCCTGAAACGCCTTTCAGCGTTATGAGCTTTAATGATGCCTAGCACAGCAGTGTAATTAACAGTCTCATTGATATATCACAATTCTCTGCTTTCCAGTGGCACAAACAGGCTAATGCCAGATTGCTTATTAAAGGTACACCCGGGCTGCAAAAGTGTACCAGATGAAACAATCCCCCAGCAGCCATGTAATGAGGTGCAGACATCTGTAAGATGATTTCAGAACTTTGAATGGGAAGATTAAAATCTGGTGGTGATGCAGATGTTTTTTATCATTTTCCCCTCAGCTGTTGTCACTGAAAATAGATCAGCCCTCCAATGAGGCTGGAATGCCAATGGCTCAAACCTTGTTTTTTTCCTTAAATGCTTTAATGCATTGCTATCCCTAAATTACTCAAAAATGTTCAGACTAAAATAGCAGAAAAAAAAATTGATGAAGCCTTTCAGAAATATTATTAGACCTAAATATTTCTAAATAATTTTAGAAAAAATCTGCTACAAGTGAGCATTTTTTGGCTGCTCTTCTTTCTGGCAGTACCAAACCTTCATGTACTGGCAAAGGAAGAGAAGAATCTATTCCTCATCTGAAAAATAATCACACATTGCATCAGTTGTGTTAGGATAACTTCTGCCCTCTTCATATTGGCACTGTGATGTAAAGTAGTCTCAGAGCAAGCATGGGGCAGGGATGTAAAAAGGTTGCCCAAGTAGGTAGGAAACTTTTACAAGACTAGAGAAAAACCAAATATTATGTGACAACAAATAAAATGCCAGAATTCCCAAAGTTCTTGATTCTGCCCTCTCTCTTTCTTCTCACACAGGTGAGGCAATTGCCAACTAAACGAATTGTTGACCCTTTTTACTACTGTAATGAAACATAAGCAACAAGACCTTTCTAAAAGAAACCACTGGACTCTTTCCTGCTTTTTCTCCCGTAAAAAGACAAAAATTGTACCTTTTTTTTTTCAGCCCGGCCCCTTCACACTATTTTCTCCTGATTGCACGGGCCCACATGCATCAGCTGAAAGTAATGAAACAGCTTCATTTAGCTAAAAGCAAGAAAATGCTCATGATTGCCTTAAGCTATTCTTTTGTTGAGGCATGGGCAAAGAGACCCCTTCAATTGCCAGTGCCAGGAGCAATCTGGACAATCACATCATAAATTTATGGACTTTCACTTTGTAACCCATTGTGTATCCCAGCCCAAGCACTACTTTGACTGATTCAGGATGTTATTCCTGAGACAGGCAAAATGCAGAAGTCTATTTTACATTAGAAAGTCTATTTTACAACAGAAATATTTTGCAAATATTTGTAAAAGAAAACCTTTTCATGACAGTCTCTGCAAAAATATTCTAAGATTTATTGTCTCAAATATCTAAATTTAAAAGAACCAACCGTAACAAAGCCCCAGCCTATCAGTATGTTAGTTTAAATAATTAAGAAAAGAAAATAAAAGTAACTGCTTTTTTTTTTACTGCATAAAAGTAGCTGGTTTTTTCTTTTTATTTTAAGGGGGAAGGGAAGAGAACAGCAATTAGTTACCTCCTACAAAATACTAAAATTGTTACCTCTGATGATATCCCTTTAAATTTTTTTACATTACATCCATCTCTCATAATATCCTTTCACCTGTATTAATAATTTTTTTATTATTTTGACAGAATTTTCTCCTCCAGTTTGCAGAACAAAAATATAAAAAATATTCAAAGCTGTATTGTATCAATGTTTCTATATTTTCAAAGGAGTTTTTCTTCATTAAAAAAAATTAAATGTCCATATATTTCAGGGTTTTGCACAGAAGATTATAGAGTAAAATAAATAAAAACCACAAAAAAAAAAGAAAAAAAAATCAAGACGTTTGGTGTTGTTAACATCCACCCTGGATATTACTTTCAAATTTTTAATGTTCTGAGACATGAACAAATCTCAGCAATTTTTATAGCTGGGTAATTCATATGGCTTGGAAATTTCCTTATTTCTCAACAGAAGAGCAATAATGCAAATAAAGCTCAAAATAAAATTCTTTGTCTAAGAAAATTAACTTTCTTTAAATAAAACATTTTAAAAGTTCAATATTGATTTTCTGAGGCAGACATTTTCTCATAGTAAGCATGCTTAATTTTTTTTTTTTATAAATCTACAATTTTATTTTATCTTTCGCAGAAGTTTCCCTCTCAAGAGTGAAAAATAGGCAGTAAAACCCAAAAACAAGTTGGCCAAGGAGCAGAATCATATATGGCTCCAGACTGCAGCATTCATCAGGGAGCTGGAGTTATATTTTGGTTTCAGAGGAACAGAAAATGATCAGATAATTTATCCCAAATTTCAGTGCTGCGATATTCTCGCTTCTGTAACAGCCACAATGGAATTCATTTCTTATATCACTGGGATTAGATCAGGTCTACCTACACCACTATGACACATTTACTTACACCTCACAGCCTGCCCATCATTCTTGGTCTATTCAGATCTAATTTCCATAGCAAATCAAGAAAACAAAAACGCCCCCCCCCAAAAAAAAAAAAACAAACCAAAAAGAACCCACAAAAACAAAAAAAAAAAAACATACAAAACAAAACAACAGCAAAAAAAATCTTAACAAAACCTCCAGAGAAAGGAAGTTACTTAAGATTTATAAACCTGGTCCTTCCACTCAGCTGCACTGAAAGCAAACTTTGGTTTCAGGTATTTTTATTCAAAGCAATTAAAACTCTACTGCACTTCTGAGAACAAACACGTACATATCAAAATACTTAAAACTGAAAACTTTCCTCTTCACTGTAGCAAGCACTTTTAAATTGCTTTGCCGTTTAACGCTCCCTCAGTTGCACACCAAAATTAAGAAATCTACTTTCAGACATCCTTGTTATTCTTCATAACAATCCCAAAGATGTCTCAGTGAAAGCAGAGTTAAAGCATGCTTAGTGCTTTACAGGAAATCTGTTCCCAAACCCACAGTCCAATTAAGTGCCAAATGATGCCTTCAGGTCTCACCCATGTAATCCATACAAGGCCACGGAGATTCTAGCAGCTGAAATTTAATGCCAAAAAAGAATATTCATTACTTGACAAATCACAAATATACTTTTTTCCCCTGCCCTAATTGAGTTCTTCTCATTTTGAAATTTATCCCTATGCAACCAGTTAAATTACCAATGGAAAAAAAAAATTAAAAATCTCTGTAAGCCAGGAACTGGTGAGGGGCATGAAGTATGAGCACATTTTTATTGTGGGACTAAACAGAAGGAAAAATTTAAAGTCATTCCAAAACAAGCTGTGGTCTAGACTCAGAATGCCTTTCCTGAGACTTCAGTTTGTGTCTCCACCAGCCACTGTTTTGATAAATTTCCTCAGCACAGATAGATTTCCATACAAACACAGTAAGAGTACTATTTTGCCTCCAGTTTTTAACTCACCAGGGAGTCTTAAATATTTGCTGCCCACAGAACCAGAACTGAATTAGAGAATGCAACAGAATTTCTGCTTAACTGTTGACTGATCATCAAACAAATATTATGCACAATAAAAGTCAATTTCTAAAATGCTAAAATCCTTGAAGCTATAAATTCCTAGTCATCCCTTCTGTGGCATTTGTAGTCTAGACACCTTTTTAAATTGCTTCTTAAACATGTCCTTTTGAAACTAGGAATTGCAGAGCTGTTGAGTCTTCCATGGGATATCAGCTGGATCACAACCCTGACCATCCTTATTGCCTTTGTTTTTTAAAAGGGATTCTTCCAAATGTTGCGATGAGCAGCAAGCTACTCACAACCTAGGAGTGCTAAAACCCTAAAAAGCTGAACCCTTTCCCAAAATCTACTCTCTTTGATCAGTATCTGATCTCTCAAGCAGTATCTATCTTGGGCCTGGGCAGTGTGGAAGGGTTTCAGTGAAACTTTAAATCTTTCAGTTTAGGATTTCCAGCATTTCACTTGGAGCTTGTCCTGGACTCCATTACATAAAAATTAAACACAACTTTAAAAACCATGAGTTTAAAAGGCCACCTGATTTATTTAAAGGTCTGCAAGAAAACAAAGAAAGCTGCTTTGTATTTCACCATGTTGCTATGAAGGAAGCCTATGAAAGCACTGTTTAAAGGTGTTAACTCACAAGGAGAGTTATTCTAGCAAAGCAAAACCAGAAGAGTGTTCACCGTGAAATCTGCCCCTTAGAAAAATTCCAGCTTAATTTCACAGAAGTGTGAGTAGTAAATTTTAATTTAGTAATTACACCCTCAAGCACCATCATTAAGTAGGTGCTACTGAAAGGAAGGCTGTCTCACTGCAATTTCCAGCAATTTCCAAGTATTCAACATATTCACTTTTATGGGCAAAAGCATATTTAGCTCTCAAAAGCACATTTTAGAAATCCAGTGTTAGTCTCCTGGTTTTTGTGTCCTGTTTTTTTATGGTGTTTTTTTTTTTTTTTTTGGTTTGGTTTTGGCTTGTTTTAAAGAGGCTACATTTCAAAATAAGGCAAAATATCACAGAAATATACTTATTTTAGGTTGTGCTACAAAGCCCATGAAGAATACTGTTGAATAGATCTTACCTTTCAGCAAGAAGGCATAGATTTTCATACTCTTATTCAACTTCAACTGCATTCCCTGTGTGAGTGAAAGGAAATTAGATTGAGCCCTTTAGACCGAGAAGTTTTTTTTTTTTTTTTTTAATTAAACACATCCTTAGTAATCCAGAGCAATGGTAAAACCAATGGGATTCAGAAGCCTGCAGTAAGCTTTGATACAATAACAACTTGGATTTTTGCAGCCTTTTTTAACTGTCCTTTTTTTTTTTTTTTTTTTAATTCACATTGCCACCTGGAATGAACAGTCCATGTTAACAGTACTTTTGTGGACAGAAGTTCACCACTGGGTCAACTAAAATATAGAACTTGCACCAAAAAAGCAGGAACGACAGTTAGTGTACATTCATTTGCCCAGAGTAAAAAGATATTAAAATCTTAGTACAAAGGCTAGACATACTGGAATTAAACTGCAGGATTAATCTTCTGAAAAATGTTGATAAAATTTTGGTCTCTGTTTCTGAGATTGAATAAGAAAACTGAAATCCGTTTACATTAACTAAATAGACTCTGTATTTTGTTGTTTTATCTCAGTTCAGAAACAAAAAAAATTAATAAACTACTTTTCCCATGAAGATATTATTACTTTTAGTTTTTGTTCCTCTGTTTTCTCTTCTGTTTTTTATCCTATCTTTTTTAAACTGATGAAAGATGAATCATATCAGGCATCTTGCAGTTCTGTCCAAAAACAATGATAGCTATCCCCATTCTCCTCTCCTCAGCACTAAAACCTAGTGCAGGAAAAATTACTCTGCACAGTTTTCTCTTTGAGGTTAATAGCTCTAATTCCTAAGGGAACACAATACCCTTGACAAAGTCAAAGTCATTAAAAGGGACCAGAATTATTTTAGGTCACTTCCATAGAGAGCTAAAGAATTTTAACATCCATAATATCAAAGCACAAATTCATTAGCATAATCAAATAGGCTAGTTCAAGTAATTACTGTGTAAAAAGCATAATAACAGTCCTTTAGCTAAACCTCAATGCCTCCATATCCCACACAGACACAACCACGGCTTTCTGTCCTACTGCAGCTGGACCATAAAAGTTGTTTATGGCTCTTTTGCTGCATAAAAACATAAAATTATAAGTTGGGCCTACTAAATAAAATTCTTTAAACAGTAAGAGTTCTACAATGCTTTCATAAACCGAAGCCATGACTTCCAGCTCACAGTCAGTGTGCACACACAAGAATCATGGTGGCTTTGTTGAGGCAGTGGAAATTAGCTGCAGATCTCTTCATCACTGACGGCCAATGCCACTTCAAATTGCAATGCAATATTTGAGTTAAAAAACATCACCTCACTGTTGCACATAAATCTTCTCCATGCTCCAAATTTTAGGGATACATATATGCTATACCTCATGCAATGGATATACTAATACTGTTAAAAGTCCAGTAAAATTCTTAAATTTGAAGGAAGCACTGGAAGAATATCACATTGCTCAACAGAAGACAATAAATGCACATTTGAATGATGGATTCTTTTACCAACTCCCAGGTTATATTTGCTTGGATTTTCTAATTCTCAGTTTGTTGAAACAAAAGAATGTGTCCATAGAACAAAAGTAAAACACTTTCCCACACAATATTAATAAACTATTGAATTTAATAGAAAAAAACAAATTAATGATACATAAAATTATTTGTCTCATATAATCCTACTAATATTTGGGCTCCCAAAAAGTTCCTCTCAATGAACACAGTAACAAATCACAAATATTTACAAATGCTAATACAATCAATTAAGAGGGCAATTAAAAGTTCCCTCTGTTTCTCTTAGCAGGTTCCTATGAAAGAATAGGGAAAATTCAGAGTGCTGATTTTGTTCTTTCTTATAACACAGAAGTAACCACAAGCTTAAAACTGCTTCAGGGAAAAATGCTTATCTGATCTTTCTGGCTGTTTTCTATGAGTTTTTCCTTGTAAATCTGGCCGTGGCTTCCCCACTTGGAACTCATTCCTTTGATCTTCAGTGATAAAGGTGCTGGCATTCCTGGAAAAAGCCAACACCACCAGCTTCCCTGACAGATTATGCTTTAGTGATTCAAATTGTTTAACAGCTTGGGCTTGGTATTTCTCAGGTGGTGTCCCAACTTTTTCCGTGTTACTAAATGCATTCCCCAATGCTGTTACTTCCCCTAGCTTTTTTCCAGGGGGGTTTCCTCTGGTTTGAGGCAAGCACAACATCTAACTCCTGCAGGAGTTAATTAGAAGTGTATCACCTTTTCCCTACCATTCAGGTAAAGGCTAATTCAGCCTTGCCAGGTTTCTGGCATAGAATCATAAAAGACATTTGTTTTTGCAACTAGGGTAGCCATCCATGAGTAGGAAGCTCTCTGAATTTTAGTTACCAGTTCCACAAAACTTAGCTCAGCAGCATTGTAAGAGAAAAGTATTGCTATTCAATTTCTTGTAATAAACTGGCCAGATAAGAGAATTAGAAGGGAAGTTTAAGACCATACCTTTGCTGTTGAAGCAATGTGTGCTGGTATCAGGAATTCTAATGTTAGGTTTGCAGTACTTAATTCTGCAGCTATTAGTAGGTCTGAATTCAGAAATTCTATTCTATAACTCATCATAACTCTATTCTATAACTTCAGAAATTTTGTTTTGCAGCAAATATCCAGCACTGTGATAGCAGAGACTATGGGTTTCCTCTAGGGTTAAGAGTAGGAGATTTCTATTTCTGACTTGTGAGCCAAAAATATTGTCATGAGCCATAAATATTTTGCCAAATAACCCATGTTTGCCAAATAACTCATGCTCTGGCGATTTTAACTCTGCCTCCTGGGAAGCACACAATGCCTTTCGACATTCCACCACAAAATAAATTCTGACTGGGTTTTACTATCACCCAATTCATGTCCAGACTTTGCCATTTTGGTAGCAGCACACATCACTGTTCCAGTAGCAGTTTGCTGACTCAGACAATCGTTTGAGCTTTCAGTTTTAACTGAGGGTTGTAATGATGCTTCTTCATCATCAGATGCAAATGTAAATGTCACTTCTCACTCTTTATCAGAACAACAGATGGTTTCTGAGGTCTGAGTCAAAAGAATTTATTCCTGAGAATGTTGGTAGCCCTACATCCCACAATTTCTCCTGTACAATTCTCTTCCTTTCATGCACAGTCCAAAACTCTGTTTGAAGCTCCCTAAAACACTGGCGCTCAGCAGCAGGCAGCCTCCCAACTGCAGGCCTTTTTTGTTTTATTCATTTTGCTGACACTACAATTCTTTCACCAAATCTTGTAAAGACAGTAATATTTCATTCTCAGATTTCTAAGTAACCAGTCTGTCATTATCCCTATTTTCTTATGCCAACTCCACCCTAGGGGGAGAGGGATGACTTACAAAATTTTCAAGAAAGGAAAACAAATTACTTTCTTTACACTGGCCACCCAGGGTAGCAATTTTCCAAAAAAACCTGCACAGCTGCTCTCACAAATTGCCTCAGAGGGGAGGCTTTGGCAGTTTCCAAAAGTTTCTACAGAAGGAATATTCAAGGTTTTCCTCAGAGGGAAATGTAGTGTCCAAAGGCACTTCAGGTCAGAGGACAGCATCCATTTCTGACAGAAGTGAGGCCATGTAACCATTCAAAACACTACTTACATTACTATAACACTACAAAAGCTTTAGAGAACAGTAAATATTGAGCAGGAACACGGGGAGAAAAAACACAGTGACCTTAGGTAGATAACTTAGGTAATGACTTAGGCAGCTTCTTTGGAACATAAAAATTGAGGAAAATATGAAGGCCAAGTTTTTCAGATACGTGAAGTTATAGAAGTTTGAACTCTTCAGGATTCTTATTCTTTATCCCTGATTAAATACTCATTACAAGGTTATACTTACCCTACATCTCAAGAAAAACAATAAAGGAGTCATGCTGCTGACATCTGCTTGGATCTCATTTGGTGGAGAGTTGAGCCTCCCCAGGGAAGCCACAGCCACGATTTGAGAACTGCTGTGTGCTAAGGTTAAAAGCACTGAGCACAACAGTTCCTTAGGACAAACAAACACATTGTGCTCTGATGATGCATTCAGTACCAAAGAATTACATTTTTACAGATCAAAAACCTGATCTCCACCCTTAAGTTAAAAAATGAACAAAGCACTAGTACACGAGTGTAGGTTTCTTTCTAAACAGCAGGACTCAAACCACATCCTAGGCTTCATTTCATCCTTCCCCACAGCCATGTCATCCTTCTTTTTATGTGATTACTTACATAACCCTTGCAGAAAAATCTGTCCCTCTGATGCTTTCAAACACGACTTTACCTTACAAATCTCTCTGCAATATACACCATGCTGATAAATGCACGTTACAGGATCTGCCTACTGTGTCAATTTACAGAGGTGCAAACCCTGACAGCTCCTGGCTACAAGGTGTTATTGCTCAAACTGCATCTCTTTATGCTCTTTTCTCCAGAGTCATCTTGTTTAAACCTCAGAATTTCATTCCACAACAAGGCTGATGCATGCACTGAGGAGTGCATAAATGTCTTTTGTTTGCATTCTCTTTTCCCTAGGGCAGTAGCTCAGTTACAAACCAATTCTTCCCACTTGTCAAATAGAAATCCTTTACCAAATACAACAGTCATTTTCTGTAAATAGTTCCCCCCAGTCTTTATATACAGTAGAAACATTTCCTTCATCTTGGAGGTAACTGCATAAAAATTTGAAGTCTGTGAAGCTAATAAAAAAAAAATAGTAATTTACTTAGGAAGGTGATTACAAATGAAATAAAATCTCAATGGATTTTTTTTTTAATGTACCCTTCTGCAAAGTCCCTTCCCTGAAAACTTTTGGTGCTTACTGCTGACAAAAAAAATCTTTGGAGAGAAAAATAATATTTTAGATTATTTTTGTCTTAAAGAAATGTGGGCACATATGACATTCTAAACAAATATGAGATTTTAATCAGAATGGTATTACGGATAATTACCACCAAAATTGTTCCATTTCCAAATCCAAACCCAGCAGTACAAAATTCTCAGGAAAGTTCTAACATTTCAGAATAAACATTTCTCAGAAATTCCTGAGCAACAAGTCAATAGCCCAACTTTATAATTCCTACTCATGCCACAAGTACAGAAAAATTCCAGGTAAGAGAAAGGCATTCTATCCCTCTTCCCTATAAAATGAGCCAAACTGACAATCCCTCAGCACATTTTTTACTTTTGACAGAAACTTTTATGCTAATTGATTTAAACAACATTAAGTATGATCTTAATAAGATGCATCTCCTTTACTAAAGCCAGGTCAGAATATGACAAGAAGAACTGCATCATCCTCTTCTGAACCAAATTAATTTGTTTTTTTTTAAATGTGTAGAACATTTGGCTTGTTAGAGTGCCTAAGCATTTATGTGCATGTTTGAATAATTACAGGCACAAAGAAGGCAGCAAGTGAGATGCACTATTGCTATTAAGGGTCACTCTGATCTCCTGACTGAGCTTGGAAGGCAGAAGCTGCTGCACTTTCAGAATATCAGCGCCACTTGTGCCTACAGACACAGTCTTTCCAAGTGTCATGCAATTACACAGAGAAACGTTTACAGCTTCCTTTGGGCTCACTCACAGGTCTCCTGGTGCCTGCAGTCATTTTTAATCAGAGTAAGACTTCCTCTTGTGGATAATGTAGGCCTGCACGGTTGTGGTGTTGTGAGAGTCCCCAGGATGAGGTGAGAGATGAGAATTGACTCCAAGTTCTCAGAAGGCTAATATTATATAATATATAATATTATATATTAGATTCTATATTATATTATATAATATTCTATATTCTATTCTATTCTACATTACATTATACATTATATATTATACATTATATGATAAAGTGATATACTAAAACTATGCTAAAGAAAGACAAAGGAGACATCAGAAGGCTAGACAAGAATGAATAATAAAAACCCATGACTGACCAGAGAGTCTGACAGAGCTGGACTGCAATTGGCCATTAAGTAAAAACAATTCACACAGAACCAATCAAAGATGCACCTGTTGGTAAGCAACCTCCAGACCACTTTCCAAGCAATCTGATAGTTATTGTTCACATTTTTTTTCTGAGGCCTCTCAGCTTCTCAGGAGAAAGATCCTGGCCAAGGGATTTTTCATAAAATATCATGGTGACACCTGCGCCACTCAGCCAAGTACAGGAAATAGAAAACAGCTCATCCAGGATGAAGCATGGAGCACAAAAGACTAAAACAAGAAAATGATTGTTTAAATGCAATGGAAATTGTGATGTGAGCCAGCCGAAAGATGGTGCCAGAACATGTGGAGGAGTGTCCTGTGGATGTGCATCCAGAGAACGAATGCCTTGAGTCCCTTAAGTGTTCCCATTCCCAGGTTCTGGTGGAACAGGAGTAATGGACCTGTGGTTTCATCCTGCTAAAATATCAAAGATGAAACAAGCAAGGATCCAAAGTTCCAATTACATCACTTTTGACAATGAAGGGACATGCAAACTAATGCATAGATTTCGGCTGTTCTGGTCTTTTTAAAGTTTTTTGATGTTTACAGTCTCGTAACGAATTTTCTCATGTACTTTATGTAAATAATTTATTGTTTTGCATTCTTTTATGGAAGAAGAGAAAATTGATAGACTGTTGGTTTGTCCAGTGTCATTGGAGAGGTGGCACTGCCACCCTCCAATCCACTGTCACTTTTGGATATCTATAAATGTTGGAGTCAGAAATTAAATGCCCTCTTTTTTACTCGGAAAGTCCCATGTCTGCATCTCTTTATTTCATATCCTATAGCAACAGACTTCTCCTGTCAACAGACACACACTGCTCTCACCAGAGAACAGCAGTGCTGCAACTGCTATTGCTTTAAAAACAAGAGAACCAGGAACATAAATACTTTGTTTAGTGAGTAAATATTGGAAAAATAGAGATTGGGAAATATAACCCGTTTATCAATATCAGCAGAAAACTAGTCTGTAGTTTTCATTTTATTATCTTGATCTGCCCCAGTAGGAATATTTGCCTGTCCATTTAAACACTATACATGTTTTCTTTATGATAGCAGTCTGAAGAAATTGGACTGTAGCTTGCAATGATTCATGATGACATTTAGTATTCAGATTGCATTCAGCTAAAAATTATGGTTTCCATAGTAAAGAAACAGGATGTTTAAATTTTTGTTTTGTGAATTACGATTCTGCTGCTGAAGCCAAGCAAAAAACCAAGAGTGGTGTCCATAAAGTCTGTTACAGAACCAGAAATAGCGCACAACCATCCAACAAGGAACCACCCCCAACATCATGTATGGAGCCTGAGCCACCAAAGCAGGACTCCATGACCACTTTAAACAGGTTTTAAACAAAATCTCACCTATTTTTTAAAAGTTTTATCTTAGAATGATGGTTGAAAGAAATGCTCATGTACAGAAAGATAAAATAATACGTTTAAAATATGATATGATAACATTTTCTACAAGGCCACAATCTTCTCAGCTTTATTTCAATAAAAATATCCCAATGCCACAATAGTTTTGTGTTCAAGGTAAGAATTGTTTGAGCATCTCCAGCATATAAAATGGACTTCAAAGAAAAATGAGAAACAAAATGCCATGAGGAACAAGTTTCCTTTATGTGCATATGAACTCAGCTAGATGATCCACTCCTTGTAAATATCTAGTTTGCCATCACTTCTGAATGGCAGAACTTAGTGTCCAGATGAGGTTTTGCTGTTTGCTAGGAAAGACTTTTCAGAAAAGTCATCAGGATCCAAAAAAAAAAAAAAAAATCCTGACAAGCAAGACTTGTCCCATAAATCCTACAGTGTTCTGTATTTACTGAAAGCTTACACAACTTGAAAGAAATTCTAGCAGAGCACAACATAATTTGGAGAGTACTACATGATATAATTTGGAGAGTATAATTTTCATAGAGTAGGATGCTTTCTTTGTTCATGCAGTGCTAAGAGACAAAAGGCAGATTATTCCTTATGAATATTTTGCAGAGAGATTTCCATGACAAAAGGCTGCTTTTATTTCTGTCCTACACATCATATATATTTTCAGTATAAACCCAATTCCACCAGTGATCTGCCAAGTATTTTTATCTCTGCCCTTGGCCTTTTTTTTTTTTTTTTTACAGAAATACCTTTGGACACCTCTAGTTGTCTGCTGGTTTATTTTTTGTTTTTTTATTTGATGAGGACAATGTGAACTGAGACTCTGGATCTGAATGCTACTGTCCCTTGTCTAGCTAGCAATCAAGTATTTATACTGGAAGTGTATCTTTGATAGTAAAGCTAAAGTATATCTGTGAGGTTAAAAAGTGATGATATGTCCCTGAGTTTTCTTCATCTTCAGCATATTCTCTTTAGAGAGGGAGGAGGTAGTGAGTCAAACAAGTCTAGTCACATTGCTTCAGATATAGGAAAAAATCTCATGGAAAATAAGGGACTTTTTAGGGACTGTAAATTTTTCAGCAAGCAGTTACTATTTCATTCCTCTTTTAAAAAATATGGCATAGGGTCTATCTAATCCTTGAGTTCCATTTGAAAAGTGTAAATTGCTCTCAGCACGCTTACTAACCCTTCTTATACCATTCATCTTTAACTCCTTAATCCACAGGATTGCAAATAAGAAATTAAATCTTTAATCTAGAAGAGTAAAAACAAGAGATAAGGACCAAAGGAAAACAAGGATCTTAGCAGCCTAAATATAGACCAGAATTTATTTTTCTTTTCTTTTTTTTTTTAATCTAGCAATCCAATAGATTTATATAATAATTTTATTATACTCGCAATAAATGGGGTTTGCAGTCATCAGTTCCTCAGCTTCCACTTTGTGTTTAGTCAATCTCAAATGCTGTTAAAGTGAAGTTTTTATCCTCCTTTTGCCATGAGCATTATAAAAACTCATAGAACACAAATGATAACGTTCATCTTTTTGCGCTCTACGTCCTAGTTGGCTGAAAGAAGCCTGAGTTAAAATGCAAAGAAAAATCTTATTAGCTCTTGAAATCATTTTAACTTTCTTAATCTGTTGTTATCATTGCACTTGTGTCTAAATTCCTCTCACTACTACCTAACTATATCAACACATTTGAAAGCTGTGCTTTGTTTTTGGGTTGGTTTTCAGTTGTCATGAAGGTTTCTATTCCCCCATGTCACCCACAGACTACAGGAACACCTCCACATGCTATGTAAAATTCACCACGAGATTTGTTCCCTATATACTCAAGGTTTTGGTGACCATATGGATGGCAACCAAATTTTACTGGATAAGGTTGGTGGGGCTGATGATGTAATATGAACTAACGCCTTCAACCACAGCTCTCATTTAAGTTAAATTTTATTTCATGTAAAAAATATACAGAGTTGATGTAATGTTTTGAAAGCAGCATGAAAATTATTTCAGGATGAGAAAGGCATCTGTGACTGGATGCACAATCTAGCAATTTAAAGACTCTGAGTTTCTCTAAGTCTGACAATGTCTTCTCAAAACAAGAGTTGCTAAAATTCCAATGGCTTTGTTTTACAATGGCAATATATCATAGTAAAAAAAAAAATTGCAAAAATTCCAGTGGGTTCGTCTTATTATGACAGTATGTGAGAGCTGAAGCAAAAATGACTCCTTAATTTTCAAACTTTCATGTACACAAAGGTCTTTTTACCAAGCGACTACCCTAAAATTTTTATTCCTGAAAGCAGAAAAAAGGCACAGAACAAGGGAGTTGAGTTGAAAAGCTAGTAGAGTTCCATTTCCTGAGAAGAAATTAAGATTTCCTCAGCAAATCCAGAAAGCCTGTTGAAGAGGCAGCTATGTGACATCAGACCACCCCTAGCTTAGGGATGCTAAGGGACTTTGCATCCCAGCATTACAGAATTGCCTGCTTCATCTCTGTACTGCCCCGTTTATCTTTTGATCCTGAGCCTGTCCCAGACAATGCAGGGTCATGAAACCTTTGCTGATAAAGACTTCTTTTTATCATGACAATTCCCCTGGACTGAGGACTGCTGGTACATGCTTTGCTTGCCTGCTGCTTACATTGCTTTGCTTTGTTAAGCTTGAGACATTTCCTTACTGTCCTTGACCTTTACTTTTCCATAGTTTCTTTCACTATACCATTAACACAGATTATTCTTGCTAAACCATTTAATTCACCCCTTTCCTGCAAAGCTGGACTCAGTGAGCTAGAGGAGTTGAGTTCAGTCTTTCATTCTCCTTTTTAAACCAAGAGTATGCAATGTGTTGAGTCCCACTGCATAACAAGCATGGTACAATGGCTCTACAATTTACATAAAGTTTATATATAAAGTTGAGTCACATGTGTAGAAGAACTCTAGTTTATTCTCCCCTCCGAAATATGGGAGATGTTGATTTGATACCCACCTACTAAAACAAACAGCAGCTTAACAATATATATAAAATATAGTCCTTGGATTTTAAATTTACTCAGATTGGGACATTCCAAACTGAATGTTCAGTCTGCCTTTGAAAGAAGGAGAATTTTTTTGGGAGGAAGAAACAGCTGAAGACAGTAAAAGAGTACTTAAATAGGTGGAAATCTTTCTGATAAAGGTCAGAGTGCAGAATGGCTGGTTTTATTATTTATTATGTTTTTATTCCAATTATTCCAATGGCTGGTTTTATTATTTATTATGTTTTTATTCCAATTCAGAAGGAAGTTTTTGAATTGGAATAAAAACATAATAAATTCAGCTTTCTGCTCAACAAATGGAAATATTTAGTGAGGCCTTCCTGCTGTGTGTTTCCATAGCTCCTGCTACGGACCAGGCCCCTTCACCTATGATGAAAATCAATTCTAAAACAAGTCTTTGATAATGCCATTCCTCTCACAGAAGAACTGGCTGATGTCTTAAGAAATTTTGAGACCTCTTTCTTCACCACTAGAACTTTTATTTTTGTTTGCTTATAATTTGCTATCCAGCTATTGCATTCCTTCAAAACAAAGCACTTATGCTGTTTTATCTCAGCAATACCACAGAGGTTTTTAGCAAGTAGAATGGAAAACAAGTCAGATGAATTCATTCCAAGTGCGCTTATTCACAGCAAATAAGGCTTTCTACAAGGTTTTTGTTACACTTTTAGAAATATGCTTATACCATCAATTTCCCTTATATAATGTACAATAAAACACCTTGCAAATAAAGCTACAATAGCACATAGAAGGAAAGATTGATAAAAAGACAAATGCCTCATGAGAATGAGAAAGCTGAACATATTGTCTAGTGGAGTTCAAAATAATATAAAGAATTGTTATTTTAATACGCAAATTTCCTACCACCTACACATCTTTAATTGAAATTGCACTCCAGTTTTTATAAGTCATTATCATGTCACATCTGAAAAATGCTGAAATTAAATTAATCATAAAATTTACATTTCCTTACTTGAAAAATGCAGTGATTGTGGTCATAAACTAATCACCACCAAGTATCAACTGCCCTTAAACACAGCACATTAATAATTCCAAAAGGTCATTTACCTTTCCTTTTTACCCAACAATTCAATGTGTTCAACTCAATCCACAGCTCCACCAGCCATTCTGCACTCTGACCTTTATCAGAAAGATTTCCACCTATTTAAGTACTCTTTTGCTGTCTCCAACTGTTTCTTCCTCCCAACAAAATTCTCCTTCTTTCAAAGGCAGACTGAACATTCAGTTTGTAATGTCCCAATCTGAGTAAATTTATCTAAGGGCTATATTTTATATATATTGTTAAGCTGCTGTTTGTTTTAGTAGGGGGGTATCAAATCAACATCTCCCATATTTCGGAGGGGAGAATAAATTAGAGAAAAGTTTGCCTGCTGATTTTCACTTGCTTTACTAATTGAGTACAGCTTTTGCTTCTATAATCATCTAGGAAGAACATTAATTTTTAATAATATCCTGCACATTGTCAAAATGATGGAATAACTCCAGTACCTATGACTGACTTGCTGACAGCTTCTAAGGAATTCTCCTTTTTCCCCTCCTCTGTGGAAATTTTAAGGCTACAAGTTGCTTGAAGGAAGAAAAGGTGCTCTGAGCAGTCACTTCTGCAGTTCTGTGAAGTTTCAACTGACACAAACTCTGTAAGCAAGGGACTGGGGAAACCAGAAGAGGTGGATTGGGCAATTGGGGTAGATCAGCCCAATAAATTAGGGCTGCTTTAAAAAGGCTGTGTCATCCCTGTTTGTTCAAGGTTCATTCTCAGTCTGAAATCTCTGGGCTGCAGACTTAACCAAGCTATGCATATCAGCACCAAAAGAGAGGTGAAGCAGAAGTCACTATCAGAAACAAGAATACACCATATCAGCACATACTTTGTCCCTAAAAGTCAGTTTCACATGCAGTAAAACCTAGAGGAAAAAAAAGAAAGATAAGAGCAACAAAGCAACAGGAAAACTTCAACAAAATTGTGTGACATTGCTCCTAAGTTTTGTTCTTTTTTGAGTTTCCCCAAAAACTAATTGGTTGGAAAAAGCTTGATCAAAGCTACCACATACTGCAGTCACTTAAAAGTGTTACTCAAAGATCTAACCCATTTGACAGTGATTACTTCAATAATGAATTAAATGAAATGTAATTTGCACACAATTAAATTGATCAATGTAGTAAGCAAAACTAACCCATGGTGTGAAACTTCAACTGCTACCCAAAATTCACACCAGCTGTTTTGTTTCGAGAGTTTCTGTGCCAAATTGTTTTTTTCAAATAGATATTTGTAAATTGGAACAGAAACTTTTTCATTAGTGCCATGTCAGGATGAACAATTATTAGCACTGACTGAGTAGAACATTTCCTTTACCCACTGGAGTACAGCTCCTTACAAAACTGATAGATCGGCATAAAATGATCTGAAGAAAGTGCGAACCTTGCAGATTTATTTAACTGATGTTAAATGAAACTGAAGAAAGCACAGTTTTTACATTGTAGGCTGTTTCATCAGAAGGGTAATTATTTACATTTTAGTTTTGTGTGTCAAAGCATAATTTTTCTTTACTTGCTAGTCCTTTCCAGTTTTTAACATATGTCTTGGTCACAGCAGATAATCTTACTCATATTCCTTTGAAAACAGTGAAAAATCTACTTGCATCTAACAGCAATTTATAGAAGAGCAAAGCCACTTTTCCAACTCAGGCAGTAAAAATTCTTTAAAATATTTGTAAGCTGCTTGGTTAGAGTTTTCAGCCAGAATTTTACAGCACAGATTGAGTTTGCTATATTTTTGATGCACGCCTAAAGAATTTTTTAAAGGTTTGAAACAACCCCTAACAACCACATCATGCAGCAGGAGCCAACAAGATTGGTTTGTTATTATCTGGAGTCAGGATTATATCATCAGAGGTAACAGAGTTCTAAACATACTCCTGAATATCATTCTCCATAAGTGAAGATCATTCCTGACCTATGCCTGTGGAAGGAAATCTTACAGTTGAACAGACATGTTCAAAGTTCTAAGATAGTTTAATATAGTTAATATAAGTTAAATATAGTTATAAATATAAGTTAAATATAAGTTTGATATAGTTAATATAAGTAATACCCACTTTTGAGAAGTCCATTTACACTAAAGAATATTTTCAGTCATTGCCTGTTTTTGCAACATGTATCATGGTCAGAAAATCCATATTACAAGAGTATATTTACTAGCAGAGATAAGAGACATAGATAGGTTAGATCAAACAGTCATCAGTTCTTACCCAGATGCTTAAAACAAATCCAAAGACAGATCAAAAGGTTAACATTAACCATCCTATTCATATTCAGACAAGTCTGTGAGGGCAAACTGATATTTTATCAGTTTTGCCTAGACTTTGTCAGATTTTTTTAACTCTTTCAAGCCAAAACCTAAATGATACAGCTTAAATTTTCAGGTATTTACAAGTAGGCGTCACAAAAGTAAAAGTCATCTGTTTAGCTAGACAAACACAGAGACATGCAAGGAAAAAGCTGTCACCCACCATTCCAAGCAGAAAGAAAAGTCATTTACAAAGTAGATTATGTAAGCAGAAAACAAGATACCATTTATTTACTAACTTTGTAAGTTATCAAATGAATATTCTATTGAAAATAGAACAACTGATGAAAGTACCTCAAGGTCAATTTTCCACTCTACAAGAGGCTTTGAGTTTTCAGCCAAATGTAAGTTTGTCATTTTTCTCTCGTGTTGCAATATGAGTGAGGAAAGGCTGCATCACAGGGGACCCACAATTTCAAATTTGCACTCACTTGGCACAACTCAAGTGTAATGCTTTAAAAATCTCTCACTTATTTCAAGTTAAAGGCTAAATAAAACAGAATTGTGGGTGTAGGGGAAGAAAAGGACTGTCTTCTTTTGCCCTCATCCCAATATCTCTGGAAAGGCTTTTGCACAATGATAGCAGCAATACTTTTCACAGTCATACATTCCTTCCTACACATTTTTATTAGAGGCCTAATTTGCTTTCACTTTGAAATAAAGCCAGAAAAATGCCAATTTGTAATTACATATTACTATATATTTATATAATTATAATATATTAGTATACTTACATCATTATATAATAATTATAAAATATATATGCCAATTTATAAACTATGAAATTTATTATATAAAATTATATATTATATATAATCTATATAATTATATAATAAAATAAAATAATATATTATTATATTATATGATTATATTATAATAATTATATGTAATTATTTAAAATATATTATACTATATATAATAGTATATATAATAAATTATATAGTATATTTAATAATATACTCATGAGGAAAAAAATAATTACTTAAGATTCATAATTAACATTTGACCCTTCTGTTTCCTCCCACACTCCAAGCTAGCAAATATCAGCCACTGTAATCAAGCAAGGTTAACTCATGAGGATGATCTTTAGCTGTGCTGACTCAGCTGATGCTGATGAGATTTTAAAACTTGCAACTTTCTTGATTAGGTTGCAATGCTGAAGCCTGTTAGCATCACCAGGAATCTTCTGTCTAGACCCAGAGACATGTTTTGGGGGTGTGCATTTTTCTAAAATTTTGTCTTCTGTGCAGTCTGACCATCTTGTACTGAAAGCAGCATCAGCCTATTCACCACAGCTAAAAGCAGCTCCTTTCAGATTCCAAGAAAAATCCAGCCACTACCAGAGAGGGGCAAAAAATGTGGTAGGTTTAGAAATTCTTTAACCTGAGGGTGGTGAGTGGCTGGAAGAGGTTGCCCAGAGAAATTGTCAGTGCCCCATTTCTGGAAGTCTCAAGGCCAGGTTGGATGGGGCTTTGAGCAACCTGTTCTAGAGAGAGGTGTCTCTGCCCATGGCAGGGAAATTGTAACTAGGTGGTCTTTAAGGTGCCTTCCAACCCAGTCCATTCTGTGATTCTGAGTGCCATTTTGGAGTGCCATATTTCTGCTTTCAGAGTCAAAGATGCAGTTGCTGGCACAAAGTTATGTGTGTAGCTGCACTCAACCAGCCTCACTTCGGTTCTGACCAGCAATGAATGGCCATACTGCTCATCTGAGGTGCAATCAAATCATTTAAGATGTAAAAACATATGCACAGATGAGCTAAGCTCTCTTCTTAGTAGTGAGACTCTTTCAGATCCCTCACCCAGCCAAAAAATCCCCCCACATTTCTCAATGTAATCTGAATCCCAAATGTATTTTTCAAGTTATCTGTAAAATTCTGTGTTTTGCCCGGATATTTTCACTATTCTTCAATCAATCTATGCATACAACTATACTTTAGGAATCAGTGGTGTTACAGTGATACAAAAGTAAAGCAGATGGAAGACATTGATCATATCAACTAAAGGAATTCTCATGAAACACTGATACCAAACCAAGCAAGCTGATCATTTGCACGCTGTTCTGTCAGTGACAATGGCTTATGAAAGGAAATATATTCTTATAAATTCTTATTACCTTATTCTTTTTTTCATGGCCATGATATAAATCAATGCACAACAACAAGTGGTATTAGAAATCATGCTCTTCCTAGACTTAGGAGTAGAGAGAAAGTATTTTTCTTATTAAGAAAATGGTGTGGGGAAAAAAAAAAAAATCTGGCACATTCTGTGGCAATGTAGGAGATCCAAATAGCAATATGCATCCAAAAGAGATTAAACATTAAATGAGGCCAAGTTTTGTAGAGTTTAAGCTTCTAAAAAAAAAAAAAAAAGGACAAAACATTAAAAAAACCCCTCAAACAATAAAAGCAAACAAATCCATATAAGAACTTTTAAATAACAGGTTTGAAGAAAGTAAAGCGTTTATGAAAGCAAAGAAGAACTGTTTGTTCATAGGGTGTTTCTGCACAATATGCTCAGTCTTTCTGCATTTCATTTGCCTGAATAGGTCAGAAAGGAAAGAGGATCCCAGCTTGGATGAAATCAGACCTGCATAATGTAATCAAGAATAAAAAGGCATTATATGTTAGATATAATATAAAACAGGTAGAAGCTGAAATGAGGAAAGATGAGCCAAATAAGGAAAATGGGCATAAACTGTGCAAGAGGCTGAGGTAATACTTCTCCCCAAGTACATTAAGAAGAAGGCAGATCAGTGGGGTTCAGAGAGACGGCAAAAATAATGTGCTGACAGCATAGATAGGAATGAAAGTAAATGCATTCCTTAATTCCATATTCACAACAGGCCAGGGTCGTCAAGAGGTGCCATTTATAAAGGATGAAAAGCTGTTTTTGGGAATGGTATGACATCAGAGAATGTTAAAGGAACCCCCAAGACATACAATGACCAAAAAAAAAAAAAATACAGGGCTTCAATAGAAAACAAATTATATTGAGATAGCTTCCCTTCTTTAATTAATTTAGAGATATTTCAGTGATATACTGAAAATAAAAGGAAATCACCTTGAAAATTCAGTGTACATTTATATTAACATTTTTCTTGAAGAAATCAAGTGAAAAAAACTGTCATAGTGACCATTAAGATCTCAGGTTTTGTTACATTGTTTTCTAAACAGAGGATGGTTACTCTTTTTAATGTATTTATCCATACTATCCCAGGTTTGATGAACAATGCCTTAAAAATAAATACATATTCATTTAGGATTGTTCTCATGTGCATTAAAATACGAAATGAGGATATAGAGATTGATGAAGCACTAAAATAGTGCTGTATCTGGAGTTAAAAACCACTACCCATCAAGTCAAGATTCCAGCACTACAGGAACAGTCCATCTGCCCACCGCTATGACCATTCACACAGAAATCCCATAAATCATGACAACTGCACAGGGAGAGCCCACACAGTACTTTTCCCTGATTTGAATTAGAAGCTTTGTCCTCTAAAATACACAGTTAGTGTCAATATCCTTAAGTACCCAGAGATTGTTTTTTATTGTTTTCCAAGGCAATTCCTAATGTGCCTCTGTTGGGTTTTTTTATACACAGTCACAGCCGGCAGGAACTCCAACTCTCGACTAAGTAATTGCATAATGAACAGTTTCTCTTCTGACGCTAAAATAAATCAGGATGGAAGCCTGGAAATTATGTGGGTTGCAGAATTTACCAGGAAAGCTGCTGGCCCTGTGCACACATTTCAGTGCAAACTCCCAAATCAGTGAAGGACCAAGCATATGCTTAATTATACTTAAGCGCGTGCTTAAGCATTTCCTAAATTGGCATTGTAAGTAAGAGTAAATTTTCTAGGATATCAGTCTGACACTAATTGTAATCAGTGCAAATTTATTCTCTCTGGTATTTGTTCACAGAGCAATCCTGGTTTCAATTGAATGCCTCTATTGCTCTCATAACGCAGCTCAGATACTTTCTGTCTGTGGGTTGAAATCAGCAGTCACTGTTTGAGAGCATTTCTGGATTCCTTATATCTCACGTAAGGAATCTCACTTTATTTTGCTGCAAAACAAAAATTTTAAAACATTAAGCTGATCACATGGCATGAATATTTAGCAAAAATATTTATCTAAAAGTAAAGACATGACTAATAAAGAACAACTCTGCCAAAACTATTCCAATCAACAGGTTTTAATGGAGGTTTTTCTATGCCATATTTGTGCTTCAGATAGTTGAACCACATATCCAGTCTTAAATTTACAGACTTCATATAATAAAATTAATCCTCAAACATACTTCCAATAGCTGCAGTATTTTAAGTTAAAAATACACGTGTAATTCTGATTTTAATTTACCTAATTTCAACTGCAAACAGGATCTGACATTACTTTTTCCTGTATCATGAAGAATTACTTGCTGCTGGATAGCTCATCCCCAAAACTTACTTATCATGAGTACTCAAAATGTTTCTATGCCCTTGTTTCAGCAACTTGGATTTTCTTACTATTACAAAACTCTTCTTTTCCTAAAAGGCTCATCCTTGTACCTTTTCTCAAATCTTACTTGACTTTT
The DNA here is from genome assembly GCA_035047745.1 of Catamblyrhynchus diadema. NCBI lineage: Eukaryota > Metazoa > Chordata > Aves > Passeriformes > Thraupidae > Catamblyrhynchus > Catamblyrhynchus diadema. The sequence goes on along the minus strand of JAWWMN010000208.1, from coordinate 7,233,277 downwards.
GCAAAATTCTTTTAAAGTTCTGGGCTGAAAAGAGATTCTGAAAATGGTAGTCTAGCACTACACTCAATAATATCAAATAACAAGCTCAGACTTCCAATTCTGAGCCTACTTCAAATTTCACACTTTTAGCTTCCAGGCTTTAGTGAAGTTCACATTCATTTGGCTAAGAGAGGCTTTAAAATCCAAATCCATACATTAAGTCTAAAAGTGAGACTTACAGATGGCTCAAAAATTTAAAATTGTAATCTCCATACAGCTACATTAGCCTGAAAAGATAAAAACTTCAGAGGCCAACCACCTTTCAGAACTGACATTCCTTATGATTACCAAAATTCTGGTGGAGAAGACCAATAGTGGCTTATGCCTCAACACAGCTGAGTAAGCTGGTGTTTATTTCATGCTTTCCTCCCAACACAGTCAAAAAACCAAACTCTATATGCATCCTGGAATGCAGCAGAATCCTGATTCCTTACAATCATGGCTGAAAGATATGACGTTCCCTTTTTTGTTTATAGTTGTTCAGTAACCTACCAGATATGTGAGACGTTAAGATTTAATCCTCCCACTTTAAGGAAGCATTCAAATTTCCTCTAGAACCACTCAGAAACAGGTATGCACTTTAAGTCTATAGCTGGTTAACCTCAAAATATATACATAAATAGATACATGTATGAATTCTAAGAGGTCTGAAGGACTGCTCTATAAACACCTCCAGGAAATACTTTGTTTGGTACGTGTGTATATACTTTAATAAATAAATATTTTAATAAATAGATACTTTAATAAATAAATAATAAATAAATACTTAATTTTCTTAAGGATCAGAAAGTGAACATAATTCTTGCCTTGTCCCTAATTTCTCGAGCTAGGAGGAAACACCCAGGACAGCTTTCAGCTGCACTTTCTAATTTAGAGATGCATGTTTGTGTTCACTTTCTCCAGACCAATGAATCTGCCATTAGACCATGCTGCCTCCCAGAAACCTGCAGAGAACATTCTCCCCATACCATTGAACAATTCCTCTAAATCTCCAGCAGCTGGAATGATTTAAAACATGCACAGCACCTGGCAGCTCTTAGGAAACTTTTTGCACAGGAGTTATGCATAACTGACATTCAGTTCTTTTTTCCCTGTTTTAACACAGCTCCTAATGGGAACTATGAATTTCAGCTTCAGCTCTGCAAGTACATTCCCTTTCTTAGACAACACCCTCATATTCTGTTAGTCCCATATTACAAAAACACTTCATGTTTTGGAACGTATGATTTCACTTTTCTATAGCAATGATCTTTAAATTAGTCTGATAATTTATTTAAAATTACATTTTTTTCCCCAATCTGGGTGTCAATGCTAGAAATGTGTGTCTGTGAAAACCCAACAAAACATCCCTGCTGATGTATTCATTTTCCCAGTATCTTAATATATAGTTCTTTGCTTCCCAGAAACTCACAAAGCCAAGTGTAGTCACATATATTTCCCCCACCAATTTGCATTACCCCAAATTTAATGCAGAACATTTAAAACCAGTATTCATTCTACAGGGTGACAGTCAATGTCAATTATTTGCTACTACTCCATAATGTGGATAGGCTCAGATTTCTCTTCAGTTCTTCCATACAGAGCTACTCATTAAAACTGTTACAGCTACATGAAAATTAAACATTATTCTCACTTCTAAGAGATATTTCTTCAGCATTAGGGACACCAGAAGGGGTAGTGTTGGACAAGGGGAGGATCAGCCTCCAGAAATAACAATTGAACACCTTTCACAAGCACTAAATTCAGTTGAATAAAAGCTAAAAAGCAGAAAATAGACTAACTTGAATTGCAAATGTAATCACTGATGCCAGACACTAACCTTAAAGCTTTCAAGGTGAAATGCACCCATCCCTGCACCATGCTGAGGACTCAGTGCAGTGCCCTGAGTAGGCATTGTGAGAATGGAAGTCATTGACCCCAGCTGTGCACATGATAAAGACTTGCCTCCAAGCCCTTCTCACTCCAATTCTATTCATAAACTCAGAGAAAAGCTGCATTCCTCTCCTCCCTCCTATGTGGTGAGAAACACAGGATCTTAATAGGGGAAAAAGAGCTTCCCCCTCCTCCCATCAGGATAACTCTCAGTCATAGAGGCAGCTTGGCTGAGTGGCATGACAAGCCAGAAGTCAATGCTCTCACTCAGGGCTGCATCTTGTCTTGTGGAAGATCTATTGTGCTCTGAAGAATAAACACATTGGCTCTTCAATCACTGAGAAACAGAGAACAAAGCTACTTCACTTCCAGCCTGTGAAGCCACTTGTTTCAAGTAATGAACTCCAACAGCCTCTTTCTTGTTTTTTTCCTTTTTTCTCCGTTTTACTCATGATATCTACTTAAGTGGCTCAAGCTGACTGCAGTGCAGCTAAGGATCAAACACTTAAACTTTACTTTCAAGCATCAGACACTAGACATGCTTATTAATATTCACCAGATAATTTCCTACTTTGCTGATAAAGGTTCTCCCAAAAGACATTTCTTTGGTGAAAAAAAAAAAAATAAAATTCCATATAGAGCAAATGAGCAAGCAAACTATAAATTATTTGAAGGTAATCATATGCAACAATGACTTTGAAAAGCAAGAGACTAAGCACTCAACATTCAAATAGTTTAATCCTGCTCTTTCTACAGCCAGCATTTTTTAGCTATTTTTGATCTATGACATTTGAAATAAGGCTGAATCAGCAATCTTTCCCATGCAGGTAGGTGTGTGTGAGTGCACCTACCAGGAAACCACAGTTTTTTACAGAAGATGTAACATTCTGAATAAGGCTGGAGAATGCCCTCTGAAAACAAGTAATATTCTTTCCCAAACAGAGGCTCGAAGATTGAAATATTTGGTAAAAAAGGGACTCTCAAACAAAAAGTGGAACTATTCAGAGGTTAATAACATGTCCAATCCAAATACCTTTCCAGCTGTACACCATTCCATCCCCCAAAAAACCACTGAGAGTAATTCAGAGTTACTCTCTGAACCATGATACCAGACTTGATATGTGAAAGCAGATCTCTGGCATTACATATGGAGAACTCAAACAGATCAGTTGATAAAAGTATTTTAAGGCACTTTTGCACATATATGTTCAGAATAAATGCTTTGGGGTTGGGAAAGGTTCTGATCAAGCATCCAACTGTAAGCAATAGAGATTGGTCTCTCTTAAAGCGAACAAAATATTCCACTTGTCAGCGACTAGAAAATAGCCAAATGCACTGAATAACTAAGAAGTAATGTCTTTTACTTTTGCTGCCTTGTTTTTATTAAGTACTACACGGTAAAACATCAGAAATGGATAATGGAGGAGTTGATGAGTCAGAATACCACAATGATTAAATGTCATGAAAAAGAAGGACATATAAAACATCAGAACCACACCATATCACACACATATTTGCAAATCTTGTATGTTTCTTTTGGTAAATCTTAAAGCTAAGAAAAGCAAGAGAACCCTTCCGCTTTTTGCCAAATTGTGTGTTTTGCATAGCCACAGCAACAGTCCTTTTGCTGAAGAGATTATTTTGTAACATTAATTTTATAAATATATTTAGCAATGCAACATTAAAAAAATACATGTAAAACTACAAACAAAAAAGAAAGAAACTAAGGATATTTGGACATCATTTGCTTAATTCCATGTGTTGTGTTATGGCGTTTCTGTGAAGTGTGCAGATGTTAAAATTATGTAGAACATTTAAAAATATGTCTTGGTTGAAAACTGAAGGTGAAAAATGTGGATTTACTCAGAAATGTTGCTGCATTTTTATAATGGCTTTTCTTATCTGAACTAGTAAAGCAGATTAGTATGGCAGAGAGTGCAAAGTAGTAATTCTAAAAACCTTATTAATAATAACAAATGGTGTCATGGTTTGTTAACAAATGGTTAAGAGAAATTGATTTTACATATTATTGATTATGTGATGTGTTTGATATATCATGAGAAAACCATTGTACCTGTGTTTTCCAGTTTGTGTGTAGGTTTTAGATTTGAAGAGGAGGAAAATAGATCTTCTCTTAATATGTGAATTATGAATAAAATTACCTCAAGAGAAAAAAAGGGTTTAGAAGCTAGGAGGCTAAACACAGCTGCAGGAACAGGAGTGCCATAGAAAGCTGGAAGGGAGGTTAAAGGGAATATCCTTGTTCTCCAAATGATCTGTCAGGTTTGGATACAGCAGAGAATTAGGAGAAAAACAACTTGGGAATAAAGAAAGAAGAGTTGATTGTGCTGAAAATGACTTACAGGTCATGGAGGACCCAACTAGACTGGGAAGGAGGTAAAAATTACTTAGGCCAAACTTAACCTGAGGAAATGAAACCAGTGAATAAAGAGAGTCAAGGATAAAGTCTGAGGAAAAGCACTTCAGAGCACAGATTGAGTTCAGGTTAAATACAAAAGGAAGAAATGTGGATGCTGGGCATACAGATAGAGAGTTGACTGGAATAAAGGAAAATGGTGTTGTTTGTAAAGGTTGGTGTTTAATTCCTCATGTGTGAAACAAGAGCAAAAAAATAGACATTTACAATAAAAGAGGACAGTCAAAGAGAGCAAAATTAATGGGAGCAGAAAGAACATGGAGCATGAGAGAAATATAAATTACTGAGGAAAAGCAATGACAAAGGAAAACATACAAAAAAATCTTCAGTATTTTCACCAACAAAAAAACCCCTAGAGCTATGGGAAAGAGGAAGCACATAGCAGACTTTGCATGTAAAATTATTGGCACTCACTTACAAAGACTTGGCATCAAAAATAGATAAAAGTGATCTATAGAAGTCTGCTACAGCAATATAAATTGCTACAAAAATGACTGCCAGCAAGGAAAATTAACAGCATCACCTGAACTGAAGAATAAATTATAGAATGAAGTGCTTCAGAATTCTTTTTAGGCAGAACTCTTCCATGGGAAGAGCAGTGTTACATAATCCTTACAGAAAAAAACTGGCATAATTTCCTCTACCAGTACTTGCAGAGAGATGTTCTTCTATTCTGCTACACCACGAAGAATTTTACCATTGTTAACATTTTTAATGTTAACATTTTTTATTTAAGCCTCCAGTGACCTTAATTCTTTTTGTCATTTAGAAATGTTATGCTTCAATTTGGTGCTCCCACTAAAACCACGTGCTGCTTCCCCTTCCTCCTCCAACAGGAGGCACAAAAACAAAGATTGTGAGCTGAGAGAAGAACAATTTGCAGCAATGAGAAAAGGAAATTATTTGTAACATCAACAGTACTAATGACAGGGGGTCTAAGAAAATAAATTATTATTATGGAAAAAAAATTATCCTTCTCCTCTGCCCCAATAATTGGGAATGCTGGAGAGCTTCCTTCACTACATTTTCTTGACCAGAAGGAGCTTCTTCCCCCTGGAGGAGAGTCCCTTTACCCACCCCAGAAATTTGTGTGAGGTGGTGCAGAATATGTCTTAGCCTTGCAAAATTACTGCAAAATATTAACCCCATCTTGGCCAGAACCAGGACACTTGGTGACAGACCACAGTACTGTAAAAATGGACTAAATCCAGGCATATCAGCATAATTCACATTATCCTCTTCCTGACTGTTTGTTTAAATTGCACCAACAATTAATAGAGTCATTTCATCAGCATTTGAGACTAAGAAATAGATTCATCCAGAAAATTTGTGCTGAACTTGCGATCAATCTTTTACATTTGATTTGACTTCATTTCTTCATAAAAATCTTTTTAAATGTGGGGGAAATTTCTTTTGTTCAGGCTTAGAAATGTTTTCCCTGCTAAATGTGAAGTCATTCACAAAAGATTCCCAGTGAAGTCAACAACGAGCAGTGATTAATGGTTTGTTCTAGGTCCAGAAATCAGGTTCCTCATGGATCCGTCTTAGCACCTATTCTGTGTAATAGATTTATCAACAAACTGAAGAGGCAAGCTGCACTCTCTGTCAGATCTCTTACTAAGAATTCAGCTGCCTCAAGGCCAGCACTGATAAGGTACAGCCATGTAACCTCCTGAAAAAGAGCTGTGAGAAAAAAGCCTTAAGAAGACTCACAGATTCCCCATACACTCTTCACAGAAGGAGAGAAATTAAATTAAAAAATGCTAGCATAAAGGTTAAAATGTCAGATATATATTTATCTTTCTCTAAGTAGAAAAAATACTTTTTTAAAAACTTCAGAAATTAAAAGCTTGTTAAGCTGATAAAAAAGTCACAATATGAGCAGAGTTTATCACAGGATATGTCATGGTAGAAAAAATCAGGAGGAGAGAGAGACTAGAACAGTTATGCATTCAAATGTCTTCTGAGATGTTATATAAAGTGCAAATACCATATGATTGTATTCACTGAGGAACTCGCTCTCAAGATTAACAAAAAGGTCTCAGGCAGATAAAGAACTCTACAGTACAGCAGGGTTCAGTAGTGTTAAAAAGATTATCAGGATGAATTAACTCGGCAATTAGACTATAAAAGAAAATACTCAGGTGCCTCCCATACTCACTGACCCTAAGTTCAAAGAACATGACCAGCTATCAGTCCCAAATTCTGTCATCTGCAGCTTTTCTGTCCCCAGTGCACATCACATACTTGCAATTTGTTAAAAATACCAACAAAACACCAAAGTAGCTGTTTTAGCATTATTTGAAAAAACCCTCATCTCTTTGAGTCTAGGTACTCTTTAGAACAAAAACAATGTCAGAAATCAGTAAATGTAATACTAACAAGAGCAACAGCAATCAGTTATCCTCGGAGACATTACAATACATGGTAAGAGTAGAAAACAATGGCAAAAGCATAATGAAATAAGAGCACAATCTGCAAAATGTCAATCAGCATACACTAAGCAAGTTACTTTGGTCACATCTTCAAAAGAGGAGACATCTAGTTTGATTGGAAAAAAAAAATGTATCAGAGTCTATCAAAACTTACAGAAATGAAAGAACCCTCATGAGAAAGACTGGAGTGTGGCAACAGGTACTGCAGGCACTATAATAAGGTATACTTAGACTAATGTACCATCTCTCTAGGTAGTACAGAAACACAAATTCCCATCTGTATTTTCATTCTGATGAGCACTTGAAATTGGAGCCTGATACAAATGAGATAAATTATTGGATGGAGATTGTAAAGGAAAAAAATTATATCTCAAAGAAGAAGATGTAACTTTGGCCATATACTCAGGAATCTGTTTCTTCCTTTCAGCCATGCTCAAACCAAGAACTGTCAACATACCCCAAACAGATAGAAATTTAGCAAAATTAAATTACACAAGGGGCCAAGAGGCCATAATTTGACCAGAACCACCTTTCTTGCAGTGAAGCGAGGAGGAACTAGGAAATGCAAATTGCAGATACAGAATTAAAAGTCATAACCAAGAAGTACTGCTATGTTCCACTGGTGTGTTCAGGAACAGCCTCATCATGTAATCCTTTCTTCTCTTGCAAAAATTTCCATCTCAAACCCAGTGAATTGTTGCCACTATTTTACAGATAAAAATACCTTCCAAGAAGCTAGATCTTACTTCCACACTACTTCCCACCTCGTGAGTTCTCCATTAGCTACATAATAAAATAAGCTTTTGAGAGGCAGAGTGTAAAGCTTCAGATGCAGTAGATAATCTCAGATTTATTTTTTTTCCTCTACAAATTCCCTAATGACCACACAAAGTATTCTGCAAATGCTATAATGGTAAAGATTTGCTTACGGGTAAACCTTTCCCTGAATAACATAACCCTCGTGCGATTTTTTTTTCAGTGTAACTACAACACGTACGTGTTACTGCACCAGTAACGTCAACACCTACTTTGTACTAGGTGATGAAGAGCATCAGAAATGTTCATCTATCTGTAAACATCCCAAGTCACATTTGTTCAGGTACTAAAGACCTGTTCATCTGTATGCAAAGTTCAGGCTGATTACCAAAATCATAAATACAGAGGCACAATTTGCAAGTATGAATATTCATATTCAAACAAATGCTAGTAGATATTGTATGTTGTAGGGAACTTTGGCTAAGGATGCCAAATTTGGCTCCTTTCTGATCTCAAGGAACAGTGAAGGTCCCCTGTGTGTAAGCAGGGATATAAACATGCTCTACAATCCTTAAATCTGTAAGTTTAGAAGAAAAAATTTAAAAATCACATCACATAGAATATGCCAATCTGCAGAATCACTAAGACGTCTAGACTATAATAACCTTCCCTTGTTACATATTGAAGAAAACATTTTTACTCTAATTAAAAATCTTAAAAGGACATATACCTTGTTTGTATATTGTATACTACGAGGTTTACCTCAGAAGTGTTTATCAAACAACATGTCATACATTTCTGAAGCAATTCTTCATGCTTATGAAAATATTCCTAATTTTCAGTCTTTGAAGTTAACCCTAAGGGAATATTCATATACATACCCTAATGCTGATTATTTTATCAGCCATCAGAGCAAAAAATGGTTTATCACAAAGATACTAATTAATACAAAAACAAAAAGCCCTTCACTTTTATGTCTGACGTTGAAAGAAACTCAAGCTACAAAATAATTAATGAGAAACGTAACTTCTGTAATACACATTGTGAATACATGCTCCCTGACGCTTAGTGAAAAAAAGTGCTCCGTCAGGATTACAAAGAAAATATGTATTTTGCTTTTCTTTACTGCTGCTGAAGTACTGCATATGTATCATTATACTTTCAATGGCCATACTCAGATGCACAGCATTTTTATGAAACACAAAACCTATGGAGTAAGTATATGGCAAGTCAAATATGAGCAGAGGTTAATAAAAAAAAAGCTGTTGTAACATTGTACTGATTATTCACATTTTAATTCTAGAGACCCATAATAGCATCATGCTATTTGTCTGTATGACTCAACAATTATCTCAAAACCAAGTCTTAAAAACATCTATAAAGGAACCCTTTCAAGTTCCATAAAAGTCAGTGTAATTTCTATTTTATTGCTGTTCAGATTTTTTAGGTGACTGCTTAAATTGCCCTCACTTAGGATTTTTCTGGAGTCTGACTTGTCCTGAGCACATCAGCCCAAGGACAGTAAACTGCTGTGAATTGAAAATTAGATGCATATCAACATAGTTCAGCCAAACCACAGACTCACAGGTTTGTCAAGGGAACGCTGTGTCACACTGCCTGGTTTGTGGGGGAAGAATTCACCATGCGTGTAACAAAGTGATAATTTGAATAGTCCTTGGCAGTGTCTTGGGAAAACGGAAGGCCAGCAAGAGTGCTGGAAATGCACTCCACCTTTCCTGCTGGAAATCAATATGTGCACGAATCTTTGCCTCGTGGACACAAAGTGGCAGTAATCAACTTTTGAAAACTTCACAGAGGTTTTAGAGCAACATTTCTGCTGTTGATCATCCTGAGGTGACAGCCAGGCTAGGCTGTTGATCATCCTTTGTGCCAGAGTCTGCAAATCCCAGGGCTGCTCCTTAGAGCTCACAGCCTGAGAGTTTGCCTTGCCCAACTGACCCTTCTGTCTTTGCTTTGGACTGCAAAAATATTAATGCCCCCTGCCCCAAGGTGCTTCCACTGGCAGAAATCTGAAATTTGTGGTATCTTCTGGGGTCCCCCGTCATGGGGAGGAAAGATCAATCTGACTCCATGCTCTTAGAAAGCTAATTTATTATTTTATGATATTATATTAAAGAATGCTATACTAAAACGATACTAAAGAATTGAGAAAGGATGCAGACAGAAGGTTTAAGAAGATACTAATGAAAAACTCCTGACTCTCCAGAGCCTCGACACAGCTGATGGTGGTTGGTCATTAAGTCAAAACAATTCACATGAAACCAATCAAACATGCACCTATTGGTAAACAATGCCCAAACCACATTCCAAAGCAGCAAAACACAGGAGAGGCAGATCAGGTAATTATTGTTTTCATTTTTCTCTGAGGCTTCTCAGCCTCCCAGGAGAAGAAATCCTGGTGAAGGGCTTTTTCACAAAATATAATGGTGACAGAAAGGTGCGCCTGCGTGGCACAGGGGTAACAGCAGAAGGTGTTTTGTAGAGAGAGTTCTGAGTAGTAACCCATGTCAGAAGTACTGACCTCTACACATCCAAGCTGGAGGAAGCCAGGTGGGAGTCTCTGAACAAGCATGCCTTTTGATGATTTACAAATATGCCAGACAAATTCCTGACAATGCTGCGGAGAATATGGATGCTGTCAGAGCATTTATATCTCAAATTTCTCATAGCTGTTTCCATATGAATCAATTTTCTAACTCTGGGCAACAGCAGTGCATAATGTCGTGAATATAAATATATAACATTTGCTTGATAAACAGCTAGGAAATATAAAGAAGTTTCATATGTTCACACAAATATATAGCCCAGTACACCCATTAGTTCAAGACATCAGATGACCTTTATGTTATGCTGTAAAGGTCAAGGAAGGATAAAAAGGGAAAAAAGATGAAGAAAAATAGCTCCAAACAAACACCAGACAGATTTTGTACAACTTACTGCCTAGGACTCTACTGGTCAGAATGGAAGAATTCATTGGATTAGCCTCCTGGCAAACAGATACCACCCTAAAGCTGCCATCCAAGATCTTTTTCTTTCTTACTAATAATTATTTTTTCTTTTCTGTAATTTCATTTTCATTCCACCTCCCACCACGTCACCCTGCACATAATCACATGTGTGACCCAGCCTCTCTGAATCTGCATTTATTTCTACAGAAGGAGTTTATGAAGGGCTGATGAGAAACTCATTAAAGCCCTTGATTTCACCTTTCTTCCTTAAAATTATTAAAAGACACATCCTCGACTTGTCATGTTTTTTACAAAAAAATAGATTTTTCAAGCTCAAAATCTCGTTTTCACATATATAGAAGGAAACCAAAATGAAGTAGGTTTTATCTTTCTCATATATACATAGGCAATAATATTGACTTTAGTGTTATTGATCAATGATATACAGAAAATTCAATCATCACTAGCTGGAGTGGAGAATCAATATAAAATTATTATTATTATTATAATTTAATCAAGACAATTTAGATTTTTAGTAAAGTTACGGTGTTTTAATCAGAGCAGAATAGTATTCCAGATCACAGTGAATTAAATAATTTGTATTGCTGCTACACACTTTACTCTGTGGAACTTTTACTGAATTAAATAATTATTTTAAACCACAATAAGTGCTTACCACAGAATCAGAGGAAAAAACCAAGACATCATAATAATCAATTATGTTGCACTAGAAAATTAATTCCAAGTGAAAGTCTGTTTAGCAAAGTACACAGAATAACAAAATATTATTATTTTGCATTTACAGTCTTGTAGTAAAAATGCTGCCACCTTAGTTTTCAAGTTTCAGATTGAGATAAAAGCCTCAATTGTTATGAAACCACCATAGCACTTTCTTCTCTACTTTTGTAAAACTTTCTATGTGTCTCATGTTCCAGAATGAATTTTGCAGCCATCAGAAGATTGCTCATCTCCTGAATAAAAAGTAACTTCCAATGAGTTTCCCATATCAAAAAATAAATTACCTCTGAGTGGTTAGTCTTGACTGGCTGATTGGTTGAGAAGAATACGCTATTAGTCCGCAACAGAAATATTAAAATAAATGAATTCAACCACAAAACTACTTTAAATTCTAGAAGAACAGCATTTCAATGCTTTGTTGGGAATATTTAACCATCAGGAGCTCTAGTCACGGACATGTCTTGGAAAAAAAAAAAAAAGAGCCTTTGCCTCAGAGACTTCAAACCTGAGTTCAGGCAAAGGCATTATAAACTAAGAGACTATAAAGGAATGAAATATTGTGGCCTTTATAGTTCATCCTGAGCTGCAACCTTATGAAAAAGGATAGGTAAAATTATCTGGGGTGCTCCAAAGGTGGCTAGATATTCTAGGAATGAACATCTGTAGATGTTTCCATTCTAGACACTTGAGACACTTGATTTTTATTATGGTAGACTTGCCATTCAGTTTTAATGAATGTGTCTCTGAAGCTTGATTTATCATCAAAGCTTCACATCCATCAAACTTATCCTTGGATCTGTTTCAGAGCAAATTATTGTCCAAAAGAAAAAGAGAAAAGATGAGTTAAAGGGGAATGGATAGGTCACCCAACTGCTTTTAATGCATATGCTGTCAGATACACATTATGTAAGCAGAGGACTGCATAAGTGTCTGAGCACAAACATCTTCACTCCCATAAAAATAAAGGTTCACAATCAGGAATCTTAGTTTTGCAAAATTACTGCTTTCCTTTGATTAGTCAGAACTGCATTGCTGGCATATTTAAGATGATTCTTCATTCAGATAAATTACCATTAATTTGAAAGCATAAGAGATTTAAATTCCACGAAGGAGGCTATAGGTCAAAATTAAATATGCATTGGCCTATTTCTGCTGATTTCTTTATACTCAAATTGCTTAAGCGTCTACAAGTAATCATGGGGAAAGGAGAAATAAAATAAATGAAGTATAAAGGAGCACACTGATGTAAAGAAATTGAGTCCATTTCAAATACTTTGTGATGGTCATTAGTTAAAAACATCTCTATTCTTGTAAGGGACTAAATGACACTGATATATTAATAAAACAGACATGATGCCAGAATGGCAAAGTAGTTTACACAAATATGATGCCAACATTGCTTTTTCTTTTGTATTAATATTGTAATTACTAAATGTAAGTTCATGCAGTTAGGTCTTTCTAATGTTAATCAGCTTTCACTGATATTACAATCCAGGGTGTATCACTCATGCTTTCCTCCTAATGAATCAAGAAACTTTGACTAAATATCGCAAAGGTTCTTCTGGAGGTTTAATATTCCAAACAAAACTATTTGAAGTATTTCCAAAAGTATCAGATAACATTTCCTGCAGCAAGTTAATCCATCTATTATCCCACCTGGACACTAATGCATTAGGTTTACGACTACAAGAAATATCATTAAAAATGTGAATGTGAGAAGAGAGTCAAGATCTAATGAGATTTAGATATTGGTACTTTCCAGCTTTGAAGTAAGGTGTGGCAGGCAGGCAGAAATGCAATGTATGGACCAGAGGAATTAGTATAGTACAGGAATCCAGGTAGATTAATTGTGCAGCTTGATTTGTTACTCTATTCTGTGCGTATTCATGCAAACCCATCTTTTGGAGCTGTAAATAAATAGCTGGCTAAGTGAAACTGAAGTGGAAACTATAGGTGGGACAAGGCCTTTGCCCAAGGTGCTTTGAAACAGAGGTTCAACAAAGGAATGAAAAAGATTCTTCCCAAAAGACTGTAACCAAAACAAACAAACAAACAAACAAACAAACAGCACCAAGTACACATCTCAAGAGACTTTTCTAAATAGGAGTGGGTCAGTGAAAATAATATTTGAGCTGCCACTGTTGCGGATATTCAAATTAAATAATTCCCAATTGCCTCAATGCGAAAATAAAATAAAGGAAAAAGCAGTGTCTAACTTCAGGTTCTTGCAATAATTTCTTCGTTTTTTGAAAAGTCACATATTTATTACAAAATATATGTTTAGTTTCATCTTTTGTTAATAGAATTTTTCTATGAAAGCTAGTGGAGCTAGAAAATAGAAGCAATTTCCATAAATTTACTTCTGCTTCTTTTGAAAATAAACAAAGCAGTATTTTTTTCTTATTATTGCATATAATTTTCAATTTTGGCTAATTTAATTCATGAAGTTACACATGTCCTTTTTTTCTCCATTCTGTAATAGAAAATCTATTGTTTTGCTATATAGCCTCTCTCAAAAGCTCTTACTCTTGTGCTTAATCAATGTGCACGAGGCTAATCTGTGTAAGTGGAATTTCTCTCTCGTGTTCTTCTATCCTTTTTCTCTCCTTCTGTCACAGCTCACTGAAAACTTAATGTTGAAAAGGTGAATTGTGGGAGAGAACGGCCCTGTCCACTCACCATCCTAAGATTTTCACACAAGTACTGTCGCTGACATATTGTATGAAAAATTCTTTTGCCAGGATCTTTTCTCCTGAGGAGCTGAGAGGCCTCAGAAGCGAAAAGTAAACAATAACTATCTGATGGCTGTGGAATGTGGTCTGGAGATGGTTTACCAACAGGTGCATCTTTGATTGGTCTCATGTGGTTGTTTTTAATTAATGACCAATCACAGGTCCAGCTGTGTCGAGGCTGTGAGCAGTCACAAGATTCTATTAATTATTCCTTTCCATTCTTTGCAAGCCTTCTGATGAAATCCTTTCTTCTATTCTTTTAGTAGAGTTTTAATATATTAATATATGATATGATATGATATTATATTATATGACATGATATGATATGATATAGTATAATATAATATGTAATATAATATGTCAGCCTTCTGAAACATGGAGTCAAGATTCTCATCTCTTCCCTCGTCCTGGGGACCTGCAAACACCACCACAAATGATATTTCTAGGAATGTTGGATTTTCTTTTAGTTGTTTTTTTTTTCACTCTGATCCTCAGGAAAACCATCCGGGATGCCCTGAAAAGCAAGGAGTCAGGAGCCATCCTGACCACACACTACATGGAGGAGGCAGAGGCCGTGTGTGACCGTGTGGCCATGCTGGTGTCGGGGCAGCTCTGGTGGGTGACAGCACCTGGCTGAGCTGGAGCTCACCCAGGCTGCTCCTCCAGCCTCTCCTGCCAGGGTTTTTTTTGGGATAATTACCAATATTGCACACAGGATGTGCCTGAGCTTGTCTGGCCGGCCCTTGGTGCTGAACCAAACAGCGGCACTGTGGTGTTTCACCCCACAGACACTTTTGCCTGGCTGGGTGTGTGGTGTTTCACCCACAGACACTTTTGGCTGGCTGGGTGCTGCAGCTGGGCACGTGGAGACAAGTCCAGGCCTGCAGGAGCTCAGGTTTCCCTCTGGCAGAGAAGCTTTAAGGCGATGGTGAAGGAAAGGAGTCGGTTCTGATGGAGGG
>JAWWMN010000208.1:7197754-7218240 GCA_035047745.1 Catamblyrhynchus diadema | reverse complement strand
TTCAGTAACTGAGGTATCTCAAAGCTTGCTTTCATTTCAATCTCACTTATAGTTTCTATATTCTCAAAATCTTTTGCAGGCAATCATATTGATAAGGCTTTCCTGTTTCATCTTCCCCAACACTGGGCAAGGGATGGGATTTTGGACAAAGGATTCTCCTCACCAGGTTCCCCACCTGTGACTGTCAGAGCCTCCTGTGCTCAGTCCCAGCCCTTTCCTGACAAGCAGGAATCTGAAATGAAGCAGGCTGCTCTGGAGGGCTGGCAGGGGTCGGGGGTCTCTGCTGAGGAGCTCACACAGCTGTTAATCACCCAATATCTCTGGCTCCCAGCAGCTGTCTGGTGTTTATCTCTGCCTGGATATCTCCTGGCCCGGCCTGTGAGCTCGGGCTGTGCAGCCAAGGCAAACACAGAGGGGGCTCAGAGCCTTTGCACACAGGGCTGAGCACGTGTGGTTGTGTGTGTGCACACACAGGCTGGGGTTGTGTCCTGCTGCTGCAGCTGGAAGTGCACAGCACTGATCTGTGTTAATTAAACCTGCTGCTCTGTGGAGGGTTAAGGCGCACGAGTGTGGCTCAGAGTTCTCCTCTCAGTGATTCCCCGAGTTCTCTCTCTGAGCCTTTTGAGATAAAGTGGAAAAATACAGAACTTCCCCAGTATTCCAGCATCAGCCACACAGAGGCTTTAAAGTGCATCTCAAAGGCAGTTCCCTGGGCCATCCCTTTGGGAAAGGAGGAGGAGGAGGGGGGCTAACAAAGTAAACTGTACCACCTGCAGAAGAGAAGGAGGGCTGACCCCGTAGCTCCAATTAACCTGTTCTCACAGGTGTGGGAGGGCACGAGGTCATATAAATCAGGCTCAGGAGGAGCTGAGCTTTCCCAGGAAGGATTGAGTGAGGCAGCTCTTGCCTGTTTGATGTTCTTTTTGTGGCAAGAAACTTGCAGTGACCTCAGAGATTAAAGGCTTGAGGAGCAGCAAGGAGGACGTGAGCGTGTTATACTCTGATTTTTCTGAAGGCTTGCACACTTCTTTTTCCCTGTTCCCAGGTCCTTTCTGTACCAGAGCATCCTGAGCTACCACAGGACAGCAGAGGATGTCCTGGCTGCATCTGAGTCACTGTTTGTGTGATAAGGGAGGGTTTGGCTGAACTTATGGGTGGTGAGAACCAACAGGATTTTCCTTTCACTGAATTTTAACTGCAAATCCAGCAAAGCACAAGGTTGTGTTGCTGAATGTTGTGAAGCTCCCAGCTGAAGGGTTTGTTGGCTGGGTATTTAATATTGTTTTGTGAAGGGAGCTCGAGGTCCTGCTTGCTGCTGACCCTCCCAAGGCTCCAAGGGCTGCCAGGCACTGTTTTAGGGGCCCTGGCTGCGCAGGATGCTCTGTGCCTTGGGCTTCTCTGAGCCTCTGCAGTTTTCACCCTGAGCTCTTCAGGGGCAGCTGCAGGACAGGCTGCAGTGCTGGCTGCTGCAGGGGGTGTTTGTTGGGAGGTGGGAAGCTGGAGGCCTGAGCTGAGCTGCGTTTTGGGCTGAGTGAGGGGCTGTGAGTTTGCTTATCCCTGCTCTCCTCGTGCTCTGTGAGTACAGTGAGTGCTTTCCATGGACATTGTGCAACAAAGGCCAGGGCTCCTTCTAAAGCAGCTCTGCTTTCTTGGCTGGAAATGCCCAGTTTTCCTTCAGGTCCAGCTCTGGTATTTATCAATTAACTTCCTGCAGATCCTGGGAACAGCCACAGCTGTCCTTCCCTCCAGCCCAGAGCACCCACTTCCTCCTGCCTTACCTCATCCTGCAATTACTGTCCCCCAGGGTACCCTGGGCTGCTGCAGCCTCTCCATCTGTCCTGTCCTCTGTGCAGGCAGCAGAGCCTCAGAGCAAACAGCAATGGAAGAGAGTGAAACCCAGGAGTGGTGCTGAGGCAGGAACGTGCTGTGTTGTGAGCCTGGAGACAGTGGGGGTGTGATAGAAGAGGAATGCCTGGCTGACTCTCACAATTAAAAGGCAAATTAATATCACAATTAAAAGGCAAATTAATATCACAATTAAAAGGCAAATAAATATCACAATTAAAAGGCAAATAGGTACATTATATAGATGTATAAATATGTACGTTATATAGATGTATAAATATCTACGTTATATATATATATATAAAATGTATATATGTTAGGAGAAGTTTTATAGGTTTATAGTTGTGTTTTACCCCCTTGTGTTATAATCAGGGGGTGACCTGAGTTCGGGACATTTGGGAGGGTGGGATTGTTACCATGGCAATTCCTGGCCTCCAATCAAGATTTAAGGAAATTAATTCCACCCCTGGACAATGAAGGAGGAGTCGATGGACAAGATTTTAGGAGGGGCTGAAGAGTTAAAAGGTGAAACCTCCATTATCTGGGTGAGCACAAGGTGGGGAAAATCCTCGGCTCCCAGTGCTGCAATATTTTCTCTATTGAGTCTGCTGTTGTGTTTTTTATAAGATTTTAATAAACCCTTTAAGTTTTTAGAAGTAGCATTAAGATCGATTCAGAGAGCTTCTAGGATTTAGAAGCAGGATTAAGTATTTAGGTATTTAGAGCAGCATTTCTCACAGGGGTGAGCCTGGCATGGGGAGCTGGGGCTGTGAGGAGCTGCCAGGAGGCTCCTGCTGGAGGCTGGGTGAGGGAAAGCAGTGGAGAGGCTGTGGTGGCTCCAGTTCCCACCGAAAATGCCAAACCCTTGTGCTCTCCAGCCTTTGCTGTAGGTGAGGGACTGCTCCAAAGGGAGAGCCCCTCTCTCTGGAAGGAAAAGACAGGAAGGGAGGAGTTCAGCTGGAGCAGACTCTCCAATAATGAACTTGTCAGCTGTTAATGAGCTGAGAGGATGGTGCAGCCCATGGATTTGCTGGACTCTGTGTGCAGTGGCTGCTCCTCTGCAAAGCCAAGAGTCTCCTGAGGAACAGAGGCTTCCTTTCCTCTGTGCAACACTGAGAGCAGGCTGTTTGGGATTGGCACTCACTGGGGTGAAATGAGGAGTAAAAATCTGCCCAGAAACACCACGGTGCCCTGGGGAGATGGTGGTGGAGTCAGCTCAGGAGGCATCCCCATGGCAGGCACAGCCTGGAACTCCATCCCCTCTGCTTTATTGTCCTTGTAAACTTATTTCCAACCTTATTTCCTTGCATCACCTTTGGCTTTGCCTCAGCAGATGTGCTCTGAGCAGAGCTGGCAGGTCTGGGGGCTCCTCCTGGGAGTCCTGATGCCCAGGGTGGCTCAGGGCACCTGTGGGACTGTGATGGGGTTGCTGTGGCATCTCAGCCTGGCCCATCCCCATCCCAGAGGCACCAAAAATCTCCAGGGGAATTCCCAGGGTTCTAAATGAGTAAGGAGATGGTTGGCTCTCACAGTGAAGGGGTGAACACTGTGTGTGTGTTAAGAGAAGTTCTGTAGGTGTGTAGTTCTGTTACTGTAATATCAGTTATCATGGGATGGCCTTGGTGCTTGGGGCATTTGGGAGATTTGGCTTGTTACTATGGCAACACCTGACCCCAAATCAAGATTTAAAAAATTATCTCCACCACTGGATGGCAAGGGACAAGACTTTAAGAAGAGCTAGAAACATAAAAAGTGGAGCATCCATTTAAAGAAGAGCATATGGCTGGTAGTCATGGGGACTCCCAGAACTGTAAGTTTTCCTAATTTATTTTCCTATTTCCTATATATTTTCCTATTTTTTTTTTGTATTTTTTTGTTAAATTTTAATAAACTTTAGAAAGTGGCCAGTCATTTCTCACACCAGGGTTCTGTGGCACTGTGGAAGCAGTGGGGTGCAGAGGGAGAGTGGCTTTGCCCTGCCAGGCAGAGCAGAGGGGAAGGGGCCAGCAAAATTATCCCTGGTGCTGCCTTCGAATTCCAGCCAAAGTCAAGATTAAAAAAATTATCTTCACCACTGGATGGCAAGGGACAAGACTTTAAGAAGAGCTAGAAACATAAAAAGAGGAGCATCCATTTTAAAGAACAGCATGTGGCTGGTAGTCATGGGGGCTCCCAGCACTGTCATTTTTTCTTATTTATTTTCCTATTTCCTATATATTTTCCTATTTCTTTTTGTTGTATTCTTTTTGTTAAATTTTAATAAATTTTTAAAATTTTAGAAAGTGAGCAGTCATTTCTCATACCAGGATTCTGTTTCACTGTGGAAGCAGTGGGGTGCAGAGGGAGAGTGGCCTTGCCCTGCCAGGCAGAGCAGAGGGGAAGGGGACAGCAAAATTATCCCTGGCGCTGCCTTCAAATTCCAGCCCAAGTCCTTGTCCTGCCTGCTGGAGACAGAGGGGCTGGGCAGGCCTGCCTGGAAGGCTGTGGGACTGCAGGAAGGTGATGTGCTGAGAAAATATCATTTCCTTCCCTGTCTGAGTGCTGCTCCTCTTCCTCAGCTTCCCCTGTCACCATCCCCAGTGTTGGTGGCATCTCAGCCTGTCCTGTGTCGCCCTGTCCTGCCGAGGGGTGTCTCATGCACTGCCATGGGCATTTTTTGTCAGTTTTCTCCCCTTCCCTTGTTTTGTTGGGAAGAACAAGCCAGAGTCAAAACCCAGCTGTTGTCACTGAGGGTCCTGTGGGTATTTGTGTCCTGAAATCCAATTTTCCTCCCTGAGCTGTTGAATTTTGTTGCTTCTGGCCCCCATTTGCAGGGAGCGGGTATCCTGTTCTTGTCCATCCCCTCCATGCCCCTTGGTGTTTGGTGTTAGTTGAGGATATTTGGTGGGAGGACAAGGTTTTCCCTATAAGTTACACAGGGGTATTGTTCCCTGCTTTAATGTGCTCTAATTTAAGCAAAATTGTGGTTTTTAATAAGCTTCTGGGGTTTGTGGCAGCACTCTGTTGTTAAATAGGTTTGGGTTTTTTTCTAGAGAGGGGATTCTGCCTCTGAGTTAAGGTTGTTGAGTCGGGCAGCTCTTACAAGCAGAGCCTGTACAAAAATGTGTGTGAGCCCTTCTAAACCTCCTTGTAATTCCATGAACTTCAGCCTGGCTCTGATGGTGCTTGGAGGGGGGAGCTCCACGCTGGAGTCACCTGGCCCAGGTCCCAGCCAGGATGGAGGTCACTCCTATTGACCTGAGCTGCATTCAAAACAATCACTTAGGTGTGAAAAAATCCACTGCCTGTTCCCAGGGCTCCTCAGTCCCCACCCAGAGTATTTTAAAATATTCATAATGAGCTGTCATCTTGGCCAGGGCTCACTTGGCCATTGAAGGCTGGTGGTAACAATGAGACCACAATGCGCAGGCAGAGGCAAAGGAATGAGGGGCTTTCTGCTGGTGTATTGTTTTCCCCTGCTGTCTTTAGCTGTTTGGAGTCCTGCAGTGGTTTCCAACAGCTGGCCCAGCCATCATCCTGATCGTGTTGCTCTGTGCTTCACTGAGCTGGGGGGACTTGGCAGCCCGGCAGCTGTCCCAGAGCCTGAGCCATGAATGAGCTCAGAGGGGAAGGAGAGAGCCTTGGATGGGAGAAACTCTATTAGTGGTGGCTTTTTTTCCAAGCGAGAGGCTGACAGAGCTGAGTGGATGCAGGCACAGCCTGAGCAGGTGCTGTGTGTGCTTTGCCCGCCCGTGTTTCTCCTCCCCTGTCCTACCAACATCCCCCCTAAATAAACCATAAGGAGTACCAAAGACACAAAGGAGACCCCTAAACTTACTGGTCACACCCTGCAACCGCTGCTACAACCAGCCCCAGCACCCTGTAGTAAGGGGAGGGGTTAGATGCATCTGCCAGCCCCCCTAGAACAAAACACAACCCTAAAAATAAAACAAATTCTATCATAATTTCCTACTCGGCCTCTCTCCGAGATTTATGGCCTGAAAAGCCATCGTTGCAAAATTCTTCTGGGGTGAGGGGTGACCACAAAAGCTCCTCGAATTGGCCTTTCTGGCCATGCCACCCTGCCCTGGGAGCTGCCCTGCAGTTCTGCCAACCTGTCCCAGTGCTGATTCCCACTGGGTCGTGGCTCTTCCCACTCTGATGCCCCACACAGATCTGTTTCTTAAGCTGTGCCAGATGCCAGGGGATGAGGTCAAGGTAGAGCAGCCAACCCTGCGCTCACAGGGAGCTTCTGTCACACACCAGAGGAGCCAGGGCTTGGTGGGAAAGGGGAACAGCAGAGCAGCAGTGAGAGCACCCTGCCACAGTCCTGATCCAGGCAAGAGCAGAGCAGTCCCTTGTTGCCTTTCCTGCTAAAGCTCAGAGCGTGCAGAGTGT
Source organism: Catamblyrhynchus diadema (assembly GCA_035047745.1). Taxonomy (NCBI): domain Eukaryota; kingdom Metazoa; phylum Chordata; class Aves; order Passeriformes; family Thraupidae; genus Catamblyrhynchus; species Catamblyrhynchus diadema. The sequence continues at coordinate 7,212,018 of JAWWMN010000208.1, read as the reverse complement.
CCCAGGAGGTTTGGATTGAGCCTTTCCCCCAGCTGGGGGATCCTGGCACACATCATCACCCTCTCCACAAACTGCCTGGCTCATGGAGCCCCCAGTGGCCCCAGGGCTGCCCCTGGTGCTGGAGCCACAAACCAGTTTAAGATGAGCTGTTCAAGGGCAGGAGCAGCCTGGGGTGCTTTGCCCAGCTCTTGTCACCCCAGGAAGGCACCACAACACATTTCTCTGCTTTGCCCCCACTTCACACACACCCACTCAGAGTGGGATTTTGCTCTGCAAGGCACATTTCAGAGGGGGGCTGTCACTGACATATTTTATGAAAATCATTTCACTAGGATTTTCTCCTGAGAAGACTCAAAAAAGAAATATAAACCATAACTATCTGATGGCTGTGGAATGTGGTCTGGAGATGGTTTACCAACAGGTGCATCTTTGATTGGTCTCATGTGGATTGTTTTTACTTGATGACCAATCACAGGTCCACCTGGGTGGAGGCTGTGAGCAGTACCAAGATTTTATTATTCATTCTTTTCTAGCCTTCTGATGTCTCCTCTCTCTTTCTTTAGTATAGTTTTAATATATATTTTCTTTTAATATAAGATAATATCATAAAATATTAAATCAGCCTTCTGAAACATGGAGTCAAGATTCTCATCTCTTCCCTCGTCCTGGGGACCCTCAAGCACCACCACAAAGCACTATGCAGAGACAGAGCAGGGAACGTGCCCTTCTCCCTGCTAGTGAGAACACCTTTGTAAGAACAAGGTTCCTGCTTCAAAGGGCAGTCTGGGATGGCAAACAGCAAAAGTCTATGGAGTCTGCCTCAGTAAAGAACTGCTGGAGAGCTTAAAAGACTAAGGAGGTGTTGGAATCTGAAATATACGAAAAGAAAGCTTACACTGCAGCATAGGTCCATAAGATGAAATATTTAAAGATTAGGTCAAAAGCATTAAAATCCTTGTTAGCAGTGTTTTATTAGTCAATAACTCCTTAAAAAAAATCTCATAACTAAGGGTCTTCTAACCTTCTGAACCACGCAGTAAAGATGTGAGCCAAACTAACCCTTCCTGCCTATATAAAAGATAAAAGAATAAACTCCATCACGTAAAAAGTCAAAGGTCCCACCTCAAATTCCTTCCAAAATTCCCCACGAGTAAATTATCACAAGGAGGGACCAAAGGAGTTGGCATAGCTGTAATGATACACAGTCCTCATGCATGTTTACCACTCCTGCTGTTCATTTTTATGTCCTTTACACACCCGTTAAGCGAGCACATCTGCTCAGACACCTCCAGCTACCAGCACTTCACAGACCTCTAAAATCCATTCTCCCTTCTGCAAAATAAAGCCCTGAAAGCAAACCAACTGAAAAAAACCCAACTGGCACTACAGAAAGGGAAAACACTAGACATGGTGTTTGGTGTGTTAAAAGACAATCACTATGGAAATGGGTGTTTTATCATCCCAGTAATTCCATTTCTTTCTTTTTTTTAATGAAACAGTGACATAATAAGCTTGAAAATACAGAACAGCCATGATTTGTATTTACAAACAATGGGAAAGGAACAGACATTAAAGAAGCTGGCTTTTCAACCTTGGATTTCATTAAAATGGAATTTAATCATGATAATTTAATGATAAATTTTAAAATGGCAAAACTAAAGTGAATGAAGATGAAAAGTACCCAAAGCACTGTAACGTGTCATTACTACATATTGCCATCACAGGGGATGAAGAGTTCTGGTTTTAATCTTTCTCTGAATGAATTTGGTAATTTAACAAAAAAAAAAAAAAAATAGGTAAAAGGTCTATCTTTACATTATCCTAAAATAATTTTAGTTTTCATACTAAAGAAATCGGTCATATATGTCTTAGACTCATAAAGATACCATGATGTGCAAATTTATGTGCATAACAGAAGTCTATACACACACATATGCATTCAGAATTATGCACATGTTCAAATATTTTGTTCCATAAATATTTATTGTTTTCTAGAGCCCAGTGCTGAACTCAAGTTGTTCATATTTGTAATACTCAATGCATTAAGTATATTCACCCTTCACAGTCAATGTCTATCAGCAACTATTCTAGAAGGCAGTCCCTTGAGAATATTTAAGTAGATCTTACATGAACATTACAAAACATAAAATATTTAATATTTAAGAAGAAATCCTAACAAAAAGATAATTAGAGATTCGATGCCATTTATACAAAAGCCCATGTTATTTATTTGAAAGATATTCAATGTGATTCACCTAATTGGGTCTATAAGGTTATTTAACCGTCTTAAATTAGGAATTAAATTAATGCCATATTCTATAATAAAAAGACTTAATTAAATCATTAAGAGCTAACTCTTCTGAACTGATTTACAGCCCTGAAGAAGAAAGAGTTTGACAACTGAAAAATATGCTTTGGGGGCAGCAAAATAGGGAGCACATATATATATATATACATGTATTAGTTGATTAAGCTCAGTACAGGGATGTAAATACTTATGATTGCTCTGGGAATGACACCACGATTGATAATTGCCAAACAACTATGAAATGACAAAAATGTGCTCTTTAAAACAAAATGCTTAATAAGCAATCTTGAAAATGTAAATGATGCTTCCCAAATGACATTTTCCTTCTTTCCAATCACTTTCATCCCCCTTGGGTTTTAATAAAGGTAGACACATCACAGAAGGGGTTAAACCCCTCCAGTTTTTGCATATATACTTTCCCATAGTTCAAATTGCCTTCATAATTTTTCTTCTATGGAATAGAAGAAATAAAAAAAAAAAAAAAGTGAAGAAGCCATCATCATAGTCAGTAAGGAAATTTCTATTAATATTATTTAACAAAAATGAATTAAAGCCTTTCCTTGGTGGGGTTCAGGTAGTCTGAATATTATTATTATAAATAAATGCACATAAGATTTTTGACCAATATTTGTCTAAAATGATGATTTTCTTTTCATACCAGATAAACCAGCTCCTTGTACCTAACATTCACCCAGTGTGGGAATATTAACAAACTCGTGATAATAAATTTACATAAATAAAAACTGCTTTAACAACCGTAATCATCAGCAAGAGGACCACCTTGGTGGTTAGTAGATTTGTCTGTAATACTGATGAGCTGTTGCAACCATCCCTGGTTCATTCCTAATGGGGGAAGAAAAAAAGGAAAAACAGAAGGAAAAAAAAGTCTTGTGGAAAAAACCTTCAGCAAACATTTATTTACTCAGTGGATGGCTGATGTCAAAATACTCATATATTCATCTTCTGAGAACTATATAGTTTATGTGATGCTTTCACTCTGAGATTGCTCAGCAACTCCTGATGACATACACAAACTATAACAATACTATCCTCCCTATTATACCATTCTGTCTTTTTATCAAAATAGCCCTACCTGGGCACAATTTTTCTTTTTAACAGAGAGAGGCAAGCCACCAGAATTCCTCTTAAAAATGGAGCCTAATTCACATTTTTTGATGAAATCAGTATTCTTTCCCTTCCAGTTTCTATCAGCACACACTTCATCTGTTAGCATTAGGAGGCCAAATTGGTGCCTTTAACACTGGATGCCATTATTCCTCAAGTGCATTTTACTGAACTCCTCAGTTAACATTGAAACAGCTTAGGGACCACCAGGACAATAAATCACAACAAATGAGCTCCTTTTGGTCATCTCCTCCTCCCAAACCTTTCCCCAATAGGTTGGCTTCTCCTGATGGTTCCAAACAACATATTCGTTCCTGGAGACCAAAATGAAAAAACTACAAAAAAGACCACTCAAAAAAAAACTAACATCCTTTTAGTTTTCCCTAGCCCAAAACCCCGAGAAACGGGCCATGTAGTAGAGCTTTTTTTTTTTTTTACACAAAGTAGTAAATGCAATGCCTTTTAATCACAATACAACTGAGAAAGAGCCCATACTAACTGAAAGAAGAGATAACACACTGCAGCAAACCAAACACCTGCGAACAACCTGAAGACAAGATGTTATTTTTAAGCATAAAAAATGTCCCACTCGCTATGCCCTCGCTGCCCTCGCTGCCCTCTTCTCTCTTCCTTGTGCCTTCATTCTCTCAGCCCTATCCAAATTACCTTCTCACATTCCCTTGAAATATTTGCCCCTATACTCTCTAAAATCTGTGCTGCTGTTATTTCAAGCTAATACTTTAAGATGAAAGTTAAGCCAGGCAGCAAAACTACAGATGTCCAATTGACAGAAACATCATCTGTCTGCAAACCAGTGAAGAAAACCTCTTTACAGAGAAGTCTCACTAAGCCCTACTTCCAAACAGCAACACAAAAGCAATCCTAGGAGTGTTGAGTTTGTGAGGGGTCCCCAGGAGGGGGTGGGAGATGAGGAATCTGACTCCATCTTCTCAGAAGGCTGATTTATTATTTCATTATATTATATTAAAGAATGCTATCCTAAAATGATACTAAAGAATAGAGAAAGGATACAGACAGAAGGCTTAACAAGAATGAATAATAAAAAACTCATGACTGACTCTCCAGAGCCCTGACACAGCTGATGGTGATTGGCCGTTATGTTAAGACAATTCACATGAAACCAATCAAACATTGACCAGTTGGTAAACAATGTCCAGACCACATTCCAAAGCAGCAAGCGCAGGAGAAGCAATCAGATAATTATTGTTTTCATTTCTCTCTGAGGCGTCTCAGCTTCCCAGGAGAAGAAATCCTGGCAAAGGGATTCTTCCAGAAAATATGACAGTGACACTAGGAGCTTTAATGAAGGCTGGTATCCTATAGATTTGTGACCTGTGTTTGACTGACCTTGATGTGTATTGAAGATTTAAACTCCACATAAACCTCTCCCCAGCCTAGGACATTTATCACATTTTTACTGGATAACCAAGTAATGCAGCATCTCTCTCATCTAGGCATGCAATCCATCTGTTTGTTTCAACATGATTTTGCTTTGACACTTTAACAGACTGTCAAATATGCTCAAAACAAGTTCCTATGACCAAAACGCATCTAAAAATTATTAGACACAGAAATAACATGTGACTGTGAAAATTCTGCTTCTCTGGCAAAACAGAAAAATTGCAAAGCAAAAAGTGTTTCAACAATTAAAACAGTGTTTCCTCAGCAGACAAGGTCATCTTGAGCTCTTTGTGACACCCACTACACATTTACTCCATGAAATATTCCTCATCTTATTTATCCTAAAAAATTCATATAATCTATCTCTTCAGCTTGATCTCTCCACACCCCCCCACCCCTATTTTATGTTTAACTATACCATAGCTTAAATATATTAAAAATAGCATAGAATCACTAAGGTCAGAAAAGTCCTCCAAGGCCATCAAGTCCAACCCTAATGCCAAATAAGAATTCTTCCATAATTGCTGCTGTCCATAACATTTTTTATGAGTTATGGAAATATTTTCTAAAATTTAATTTCAATATATAACTGTTTTTAGTATGATCTTAAAGTACATAGCAAAAAAAAAGGCAAACAATTTTGCTCTTACAATATTTTTAATATCTAAGAAAACCTTAGGCAGTATATTCAAGTAGGTATTTAAAACCTTTGAGAAGTCTTAGATCAGCTACAATGTTGAGTAGGATCTACAAGAAAATAAAAGGCAAATAGCTACTACCCTTGTGTACAATCTGTGTAATTTTAATCCCAGTTTGATAAAGCCTGATTGGCAACTTTTTGCTCATTTTCACAAAGCACCAACTGTTGCTTAGAAAAATGAGATAAAATAAAAATGCTAACCACGTAGCAAGATTTTGAAACAGAAAACCAGCAAGTCTCTGTTTGTCTGAAAATAGTCATAGCACATTTCAAACTAACTACTGGAACAGGAAAACAAAGTGCAGTAGGAAAACATCCAGAACTGTCAATGAATGAGGAAAACTTGTCACACGTTCTAAGAGAGAACCATAGGGAATGCTTTCTCAGTAAAAGGAGTAGCAAGTAAACACTATTGAAGCTATTTGAAGATACCTACCCTAGTCTATAACATAAATGCTGAAAAATAAAAAATAATCCCAGAGAATCTATTATCCTTCATTCAAGAAATAAAAGGAAAATTATAGAGGAGACAAATACACGTGTTGATTTTTCATGAAAGCTGGAGAAACCAGCCTCATGATGCATTTGCAGCTATTGAGACATTTTTGTCCCCTCACAGTTGTACAGAATATTATTTCCTGTCTTAAAATTTTTCTTTTGTTTTCATATCAAAATCACTGTATCTCAGGAAGCACAGGACTCTAAATCCAGTTCTCCATGGGGGCCTAAATACACAGTTCAGGAAAAAGTTACATATCCAGTGATAGCTACCGAAAGTACAGAATATCCCATTGCTCCCCTTAGAGTTAGTGTAACATATGGTTATCATGGGGCTTTTCTCATCAGCTCAGACTGAGACAGAAAGTTCCAGTTAGACTCCAAATTTGCATGTATAATATCAGAGCAGAGTGTCTACAGATCTGTAAGCCAAAAGAAAAAAGCATGCCCAACTTTAGGAAATTAAAACTTGGAGTTACAGACAGCTTTAGCTGATCTTAAGTCCCATACAGCTACAAACTAATTCTCAGTGAGGCACACAGGGAATTAAACATGCAACTGTCATCATTATCAAAGATTGCAGCTACTCAGAGTCTTTATATGCTGCAAACCTACCCTGTAGTGTTTCTAATGACATCCATTTTTGTACAGCAGGTGAAATGCTGATTACTTAATTTATTTCTTAGTCATTTGAAAAACTCCCACTGTATTTATTTAACATACCCTGCTTTTCTTCATCTGTAGATGAAGGCCACTGAAAAAATTCTCAGGCATACAACAGGACTATGGCGCAACAAATGAGCATCACAGTATGAATGCATTACAGGGCATCAGGGTGCAACATAAAAATCTTCTCAACAGTCCATTTACACACTGTGAAGTAAATTCAGTCGCTGTATTTGTATATGAAAGTTCTACCTACCCCTGCAGCTCTAATACATGCATGTTCAACAGCACACTTCAACCTTTGATTGCTTCAGCATCTACTTTGTAATTTTGATGATACAAAAATACACCATTCAAATATTTTAGAAGCATTACATGAAGGAGAGGGGCAGAGAAATAATTCAGCACATCAAGTTTTAATAAGTGGCTTTTCTGAACAAGGGCCAGATCCTGCACATTCTCTGCTCCTGACAGAGAAAGCAACATCAATTTGTTACTAGAGAAAAATAAAATTGAAGTTATGCATTATTTCATGCATTCCTGGTTCCTGCCAACTCTTGAGAGCTGCTTTCCTATTTTCTTACTAATGTTCAGAGATAAACAGTATTTTTCAAGAACACATGCTGACCACAATTTCCACAAATAATGAATAAGTTGACCTACAGAGAGAAAGGAAAATAATGTTGGTGGTTGGATGTTTGGTCTCTCTCAATGCTGACTTACACTAAAGAGAAAAGAATTCCTTATGCATGGAATGCAGTTCTTACTTCATTCTGCTTTGTGAATACAGAAGTGCAGTGCCCAAGAAAAAAAAAAGCAAATTTAAACTCAGGAATTTTCCACAGTACTCATGAGTATATTACCTTAAGTCCCTCTCAGATAAGGCTTTCAAGGAATTTATGTAGTCTCTGGTTCTCCTTGCATTCCCTTGATTATAAACAGCTAAACTAAATGACTTGTAGCTCTGGACAGCCTTTTCAAAGACAAATCTCTTTCTACAGAAAATTTTTTTTTTTTACAACACAGTTCCTAACCAAAAATCTCACAGCTTACTTGAAACAAATGCTTTTACTAATAGATGCTATGTTGGAACTCAGATACAGCAGAATTCCTTCTTTCTTCCCTTCCTAAAGAATTTCATCAACTTTTTCCACCTCCACCATCTCCACACCCCTGTTTATTTTATAATTAAATGGGAAAGATCTGCTTACCTATTAAACAGCTATTCTGTGGCCTGGCATGCAGCATAGCAGAGGTTGCTTAGCAGATTTCTGTCCTTCCTGTTCTCTGATGGCTAAAAAATAACTTCGCTGGCTTTGCTAAGTGGTGTAGGAATCCTGTAAAAAAGGATGTGATCAAATGAATACCTTTCAGGGACCATTTGCCACCAAATTTAGTTTATAATTCATCTAGTCTCTTATACCAGGACCTACACCATCCTGTAAGGTACAGCTGTACTTCCAATGCACTGCTTAAATGTTAATGGAATGAAATTGCTCCCATCCATATTTTAACAGGCTTAAGTACATCAGCTCTCTCACTTCTGTAAAAAAAAAACTCAAGAGAAGTCTACTAGAGAAATTCAATGAAGTTACCTCTGAACAAATTATATAGGGTTGGCTCAACTTTTTGGGTTGGAGGTGAGGTTTGTGGGTTTTTTGGCTTTTTTTGTTTTTTTTTTTTTTTTTTGATGTGGATTTCAATACATTGTCATGTAATGATAAATTTCTTACTTTAGTTCCTAACCATTACAGTACATTTTGAAAACCTTTATTTTTGAGAACTGCTTGTGCTGTGGGCTACAAGTTTTTCTCGTCCTTTAAAGCCACTATTATATAAGAAATATCTATTCTTTAGCTTCAGTTGATTTAATTTGACTAGATTATTTCAGACAAATAATGGTGTAATGCATGTGACATTTTGACATAAATTGTTTGTGTTGGGCTTTCAGAGAGAAAAGAATTGAGAGGCTTAAGGATGTTGAAGACCCCATATGCTTATAAATAAATATGCAATATAAAAATCTGAAGCAGCTAAACTCAATCAAAACCTGGGCAAACCCCTCAATAGCATCAAGTCTTTCAACACCATCAAGCACAAACAAGTGTGATCTCAGCAGTAAGGGATGGGAATAAGAAATAAATTGACAGAAGATTTACTGATTAAAACAAAACCAAACCAAACTTACAGTAATGCTAAACCTTCTTAGTTTTGTCATCCCCAAAAGGAAACTAAACTGTACTCTCCAAAAACCCCAAACCAACAAGTCTACAGTCCAGAAGAGGACAACAAAGCAGGTGAAAGGGGTGGAAGGAATTCCCTATGAAGAGCAACTGAGTAGGTTTCTCTAGGCTGGAGAAAAAAAAACATCTGATGGGAGACCTCATTCCTTCCTGCTGCTTCCTGAGAAGGGAACATGGAGAGGGAAATACTGAGTTGTTGCAGGTTGAATTGCTGCTAATAAAGCCCAGGGTAAGGAAGCAAACAGGACCTTTGCATAACATCCACAGATGTTTAATTCAGCCGCGCGGTGAGATGTTCAGGGTCCCAGACACCTTCATGGGGAGTCCCCAGGTTTCTCCCTCCTGAGAAAGACTCCTGGTCTTGGGGCAGTACAAAGATGAGGGCCACTCAAAGAATAGGGAAAAAGTGGCTGAGGAACAGGGGAAGGAGCCAATGGGGTCTTAGCAGCTTTTTGAAGGAAGATTCTTGTTTCTCCCCAACCTAGGGGATGTCCCCCAGGGTCTCCACGCTGAGTTCTTCTCTCTGGTACCCACTGATAGGAAACAAGAGTTCTAAGCTGTGCCAGGGGAAGGTTAGATTGGACATTAGGAAGCATTCCTTTGATGCCTTCCGAAGGCTGACCTAGAACAGAGGCTAGATGGAGTTAAAGAATAAAGTAGGGATTTATTAAAAGGCCTCAATGGATCCACCTTGGGCAGCACAAGAGCCCAGCCAGGGCCGCACCCCAGGTGAACCCAAAATGGATGGCAGGTCACAGGGTCTCACACTTTTCTAAATTCTGCTCCATTAGCATATTGAAGTTAATTGTTCAATTATAGCTTTAGGTTATCAAGTCCCATCCTTCTTGTTTTCTCTTCAGTCCACGTTGTTTATGCTCTTGGGCCTGAGATTAGGTTAAATTGTCCTTGATCCCCAGCTAGAGAAGGAATTGTTTTGTCTCCCTACTCTGTGAAGAGAGCTCACTATCCCCTGATATGAAGCTCAGAACTACACACTAAAGCAGCACAAAATCTGAAAAATATAAAAGCTAAAACCTGAGGCATCACCTTTAGTGAGGGTGATCAGACACTGGAAGAGAATCCCTAGAGAGGTGATCGATCCCCAAACCTACTAATGCTCAAGAAGCATTTGGACAACATGCCCTTAACAACATGTTTCAACTTCTAGGCAGCCCTGAAATGGACAGGCGGTTGAACTGGATGATCATTTTTGTCCTTCCCACCAGAAATATTCTATTCTGTTCTATCAATGCACTAGTTTAATAAACAACTAAAGATTGCAGTCTATGATTTTGCTAAGCAACAACATAACACTAGAGGTGAGGGTGGGCCAGGGAATTCTTTCTTGGATATTGCAATTTTCTGAACCATCTTATTTCATCACTTTGGTTAGATTGCTCGTGCTCCTTATTTTCTCATGTGCTAAGCCAAGTATTCTCTTGAATCAGTGGGAATGGAATACAAACAATTAGCTGTCCACATGGATGAGGGCCATTTGAGAAGTGGTTTTGAACCACTGCCATTGCATGCAAGAAAAGACAACACAAAATGGACATGCTCTACTTCTGCAAGAAGAGTCACTTGACATTGCGTCAAATACGGAGAAATAGTTTCAGAGGAAATATCAATTAAATAGATTAGGAGGTGATTTTGGTCTGTGAAACAAGGGATGAGCCGCCTCAGAAATTTGCATTTAGAAGAAAGAAAATGATCCAAATCTTCCATTCAATTAAGATGGTATATAACCAGAAACAACAGCAATAAGTGATCACCTGGACAAAACAACTCAGAACATGAAAGAAAGAAGAGTAAAGATTTTATAAAATCAAGTTGCTATCCAAATGAGACAACAGTCCACTCAACCTTCCTCTACAACAGTCTAGCATGTTTTAAACCCTGTATAGCACAAGGAAAAGAAAAATAATGGAGATTGTGCTGACATAAAACTCAGATAATCTGTGTTCTTTGGGCATCCATAACTGCTGCTGAAGCTGATGAAGAATGTAACAAAGAGATGAAAACATTGCAATAACCATGACAGCAACAAAAAATAACAATGCTTCATACAGTCAAGGCAAGAAAATATATAAAGGATTTTTAGACACAGTATTCAACTGAATTACTTGCTCAGTTCTTTATGGAATTACTTCTCTATTCAGTACTAAAAATCTATTTCTCTCTGAGGTCCAAAGAATGCCTATAATATATATATAGCAAGGGAAAAATAGTAAAGGATATATATTAAAGAAAAAAAATTGTTAAGGTATTGGTTTTTATTGGGTGAGAAATATATCTTGAAATACTGAAGAAGTCCCTTCTAAGAAGAGCTTGAGTAACACATAAACATATGGACAGAAATCATTAAAAATATGCCAAAGACATGATATGCTTGAAGAAAAACACCAACTTCAAGTAGTCTCAGCCCATAAAAATCAGAGAAGAAAAAAAATCTTTAAAGCGTAATGTATTACTTTGGAATATTTTCCCTTAAGGAACTGTGGAATACGTTTTGAAGAAGTTTTGTCCTTATTTATTTTGTTCCACAGAAGAAGGAATAACTTTTCACACAGAAGTCCATATCATGAACTTTGCTGCAATTTAAGGACTGACCAGGTGCTTACATGTAAACAAACATACCCCCTGCCTTAGAGTTTTAAATCCAAATATTTCTGTCTACTTGTCTACAGAGAGACAAGTCTGAGCAATGAGCTCCTTAGAGTTTTGGAGTCATTGAGAGACTCTTTGATGATGAGTACTTTGAAAATAAAGAGAGCAAAATTTACATTTACATTGTTGTTTCCTCAAGACAAACACACTCCTCCACAGGCAACTTGAAGCACTTTAGTTGTTGACCTCAGTTCAGCTACTCTAAAGTCACAGAGCTGAAAGGGGGAAAATAAGCAGCGTTTCTTGAGATTCTGACAAATTTTCACCTGGATGTTTGGGTCAGACTTCAAAAAACACTTAGCTATCTAATTCCCATTACTTTCAAAACGAGGAAAACATATAAACAACTTTCATAGTCTGGCCTTTTACGTATACCAGGAAACCAGGGGTTTCTTGCTTTGTACTTTTTAAACAAGTTTTACTTCTAAACAAGTTTCACAGTCTATTTCCAAAATTTTCAGTTAAAAAGCATTTAGATTTTGTACTTTTTGCTCTAAGGTGTTTAAGGCAACAAAAAACCCTTTTTTTCCCCTCTTCAGCTGCAGAGGGCAAAGAAAAAATGAGAGATGTCCAAGGTTGTTATAAGTATGCTGACTAATGATAAATGAGAAAATATGAAAAATATTTATCACGGATTTAAAAAACTATATTAAAATCACAGATAAATTAAATAAACAATAAGGGACAAAAAAAGCAGGTGCCATACCAAAACACTTTCAATCTTGCATATAGTGCACTAATGGGCCAGATATATTATATTTAATAATTTCTGCTTCTACGTGCAATGGCACATTCCTCAAGGCTGTTTTTGAATTAGAACTGAATGTCCTAAAGACATGCATGGCAAGATTTCCAGGTGATACCTGGAACATCTCAGACTTCGCTCTAAAAGAATTAAAACAATCTTTTTTCCTCTCTCCTTATATATTTGAACTTCTCGCTACTCAATTTTTTATTGATAAAAACATTTCCTCCTACATCAGCTAATAATCCAGCAGAGTATACTAAATATGCATCAGTGACCCTGAAGATGTTGTCCTTGTCTTCCTCTGTGAGACAGACAATATTGAATCTCTCAAACACAGGTAAAAAGCCTAAATTCCCAGCATCAGCTTCCCAGCTCATAGGCATCACATTTGGATATTTTTTCTAGTTTTTATCCAAATAATGTTTTGTTGTTTAACAAATAACATTCATCTACAACTCAAAAGGAACAATATCTGCATCTAATAGAAAACATTCTGTAAATATTGAAATAGCACATTTAAGAGGAAATCTCAAAGCCTGATTTGAACAGTTTCACTTATCTCTAATAATATCTGTTACCTTCTGTTAACTATTAAAACTTTTTTTGTTGTTGCTCACTCTAACCCAGAATATTTCAAAGATAAAATTTTGTGATTATCCATCATGGAAATGCTGTACTCTCTTAGGCACTGTCCACCACCAAATCCCAAACCATTTTAAACTACAAGTATAATTCCTCAAAGAAATATCTCTGAAAATTAAAAGTATGGCAAAATCAGGAAAACCTTCCTCAATACTAATTTTCCACATAAACTATTTTTTCCATAAACTTTTCTCTGAAGCCAAACAAATTCCAAGGAAAATGAACAAGAGATCACTTAGCAAAACTGAAAGTAGAGAGGTTTACAGAAGCACACCAATTCATTTCTTGACACGTGCTAGAATAAGAGAGCACTAGTGTTATTAGAACCCTAAGCACAGCCTACACAGGGTTCACAAACTCCATTTTCTGGACTTGATCCTATTCTCCAGACATATTTCAGTAATCTTTTATAGCTTTATTTTCTGCTTTGATTAAAGGGGCCATAACACAGCTTTACATTACCAGCTACGGGATCTGGAGCAGATTGTTGGCTTTCTTCTCCTCTTAAGTCTACACGGTGAGACAGAGTTGTGATCCTGCCTTAGCAAACTGGCAAAGAAGTTTCAGACCAAAATTATGAACTTATACCATTTGTCTATCTTATGGTTTTATAAGTAATTCTCAGAACTTAACAGACAGCCAAACATCAGTAGAAGTAGGAGGGTAAATGGGCTTGTCCCTATCTAGAGATGTATAATGATATTATCTGCATGGTGTGCACAGAAACATCAATTAAAACTACAGAAAACAAATATAACATATATGATTTCTTCAGTTTTTACACTTAGGATGCAACAGATGAGTTGTATCCATAGTTCAAGGTGTAGTATATACACTCAGCAGAAATACTTAGACATGTTCTGGCTGTGACAACACATTTTTCTTCAAAACATCTTCAGGCATTCATCAGTGTCCCTTCCCCCCATGAACGACTAACTTAGCCTTATATCTGTCTGCATAGCTTCAAAACACAGTTAACCCAATTGTCACAGCACATGTCACAGTTGAGATGGCCACAATACACAGAGTATCACCACACAACTTCAGAAAGCTTCAAGCATTTGCCCAAACACAGTAACACCTTACCTCATCAGAAGGCTTCAGACATCTGCCCCTACAGAGTAACACCACACCACTTCAGAAGGCTGCAGGCATCTGCCCTCCTTGTCCTTCAGCCCAGCCTTTTATGCCCTCCTGTTGATGCCCTGCACCTGTGTGCCCTCTGTTCCCTTTGGTGGTTGGGCA
>JAWWMN010000208.1:7125811-7196273 GCA_035047745.1 Catamblyrhynchus diadema | reverse complement strand
AGAAAAGGAAAACAATTCTTATCTCATTTGTTTCTCCTCTGTTTTGCTCATGTGGAATGTGTTTGGAGATTGTTTACCCACAGGTGATTGTTTAATTGGATTCTGGTGTGAGTTGTTTTCACTTTTTGGCCAATCAGGGCCAAGCTGTGTCAGGACTCTGGAAAGAGTCACAAGTTTTAATAATTATCTTTTTAGCATTCAGTAAGTTTCTTTTCTGTATTCTTTAGTATAGTATAGTATTCTTTAATATAATATAGTAAATAAAGTAATAAATTACCCTTCTGAGAACATAGAATCAGATGCATCATTCCCGTCTTCATCAGGGGTGTGCCTTGCATGAGAAGGAAGAGTCTGGTAGATTTATTTTCAGGAGATAATATTGTTTATATAAAACCCCTGAGATCCTTATAGAACAGTATCTTTCAAGAAAAATAAACTCATGATACCTTTTAATGTTGAAAAACATTGCACAATTTCAGCTGAGGTGGCTGAGCCCCGTGGTATTACCCTCTCTGTTGTTTGGGTAAACCACTGTGGAATCAATTACTCCTTACAAACTTCACTCAAAAACCTTTGTGTTAGCTGTGACAAGTTCCTTGCTTCTCCCTACACTCAACAGCTTCTGCTTCACCGTGCTGGGAGAGCAGGCAGCTCAGCACAGCCTTCAACAAGCTCCCATTTCAAAAACGCCTCGAGGAGCGTGACTCACGCTCCTGCTGTTTCTCCCGGGATCTCCTCCAGCCAGACCAAGAAACCCAAACTCAAGAGGGATTTTTTGGAAGGAGAACTCATTCTCCACCACATGGCAAGCAACTACACTAAAAGATGTGTGCTAGACAGATGCTGATCCAAAGAGCAAGCAAGCAAACAGCAGCCAAGTGGCTGAATGGTAAATACTGATAGCCTAGGAAACAACCACCTTCAAAATGCATTTTCTTCAGAACTGAGGAGGAGGAAGGGGGAAAGACACATACACAAATCCTAAATATTAAATATATTTTCATAGGAGTCATGAGAGAAATGAAACAACAGAATTTTTAAAACAACATGGCAGGATTTTGTCTGTAAAATCAGAATAGAAAGAATGCCACTTCAATTATGAACTCATTTGTTCCTATCCTGCCTTCAGCTGGGGTAAATTTCTTCTTGGTAGCTGTGACAGTGCTGTGTTTTGGATTCAGAATGAGAATGTGATCGTATCACACCAATGTTTTGGGGTCTGTGCTAAGTTGCGTTTATCCTAACTCAAGGAATTTTTCTTTCGCTCTGCCACTGAGGAGTTGTGCAAAAAAAAAACCAAGAACAAAACCAAAAAAGTGCGAGGGAGCATGGCTGGGACAGGTGACCTGAACTGGCCAACAGGGTATTCCCCACCAGAGAGCACCATGGCATTTATACAAACTGGGGCTGTTACCTGGAAGAGAAGCCAATCTGGGCTGGGGAAGTGAGGTTTGGCACCAATTAACAGGCAGTGAGTGATTGCATTGTGACTGAGTTGTTTGGGGGACTTTTTTCCATTATTATTATTATTACCATTATTATAATATTTTACTTTATTTTCAATTATAAAACTGGTCTTGTCTCAACATACAAGTTTTACTTCAATTCTCCTCCCACTTCCACTGGGGTGGGAGGAGGAAAGGGGGAGTGGAGTGAGCATCTGTGTGGTGTTTCATCTCCAGCTGGGTTTAAGACCATGACAGGCACTTATCACAACTCACAAGAAACGATGATAGGCAGTCATAGCCACACTATACACTATTGCTATTGGCATATCACAGTGAGACTACATCAGTTCAGACATCTGATTTATTCTCCTTATCATGCCCTTGATAACCTTAAAAAGTTTTATTAAGCTGTTAGGAAAAAAAAATAGTAGAGAAATATGAATTTACAATGAAAAATTTCCTGCGTGTTTATATTTAATTCACACTTCTAACAGCTGCATTGTAAAAGTACCTGATTTTTAACTAAGTTGCAGTGGAGATCAGGTAAAAATTTTACATACTCTATATAAGTGCATTTCCCCACCTGATTATTTCCATTCTGCCTCCCCGTAGACAGCATGCCTTTGCATCAACAGCAAAAACCTTCCTTTGCACTTTCTTATAAAAAGTTCTCACTTAAACAAGTCTGAAATTTGTGTAAAGACTGGCGCTAGCTCTGGCTCTGGCACTGCCACTTGGCTGTGAGCTCAAGCCTCGGACTCAGAATCCTTCTGCTCTCAGAAAATCTGCTGCTCTTTACTCCAAAGAAACCATTTTCTCCAGCTAATCTTGACAGCAATCACAGGAGCACTAAAAGCACTCGGCAGCATTTACCTAAGGAATGCACGGAGCTCTTTCATGAGTAAAAGGTACTATGAACCCTTCTGAGCTGTGAAAACATGGAATTATCAGGACACATCTACCTGTCTGTGACATCTGGCAAGTTGTTGTACTTTATCCCCACCACAGGAAGTGTTGCAAGTAAAGGTCAGAAGACCAGGGGGACTGGACACTGTAAAAGAGGCAGTGAAATTAAAATTGAGTAAATCCACAGAGTCAGAACAGAGTTTGTGTGACCAAACCAAGGTCAAAAGATGCCAGCTCCCCCACTCATGGCTTGAGCAAACCCTCTGAGGATGGATGGGATGAGATTCTCCCCCTCCCTCAGGCAAATCTGTCAGTGCTCTGCAAGGCTGACTGGACACACAGTGCAGTGCATTCAGCAGTCAATCACAAATTTCTCGTGAAGCCATAATGAAGAAACCTTCTGATTTCAGAAAATTAGCATTTCCAAGGGAAAACTTAATCATGCCTTAAAAAAAAATTGACCCAACTGCAGAGAACGAATGGGAAAAGCAGTGAACTGCAAGAAGCAACGAGAATTACTAGTTTCCATTCTGTCAACACAGCAGAGGTGACTGAATTACAATATACATTAGCAAGATAGGGGAAATTCTTACTCAGTCAATATAGATTTGAGATATATCCAGACAGATAGATACATACAGCACACTGTTTATTTCCTTCTCTCTTACTCTGTGTACACATATTTTTCAGAGATAAATCTAAAGGGTTTTTTTTTTCAGTAAGAGATTTCAGATGCTGTAAATGACTATGGAGAATTCACCTTAGATAAAAGATGGTTTCATGTTTTGTGCAAATTTTTATGTCTGAGGCACACATTTTCACATTTTATCCTCTTGGAGTTTTTAGTGCTTACAGATCAGCCATGAATGCAGAAAACATGGAAACAGGGTCTTATGAATTGGTCCTGTGAGCAGAAAAACTTGCTTGTGATTTGGGAGAGTCAAAGGTGTGGCCTTTCCTCCCAAAGTACTTTCTGCATATTTATCAATTAGTTATAAACTCAAAAATGTTTTAGACCCTCTGAAAGAGGAAACAGAATTAGTACACTAATCCAATCAATAAATCTTCTCTGCACATCTAGTCCAGTTCAAAAAAAAAGAAAAGGAAACAAAGATAGGAGTGGACATTCTCATAATCAAGCTTCCCTTCACAATCAGACAAGACAAATGTATGAAACAAGGATTAAATAGGGAGGGATCTCATCAATGTGTACAAATGTCTGAAGGCAGAGTGCTAAGGAGACAGTCAGACCCTTTTGGTTGTTACCCAGTGGCAGGACAAGGCAATGGGCATAAAGTGAAATAGAAGATGTTGCTTCTGAACATCGGGAAACTTTTTTTTTTTTTTTCTATGAGCATGAATGAGCACTGGCAGAGGTTGCCCAGAAAAGGTGTAGAGACTCCACCCATGTAGATACTCAAAGGCCATAAGGAAACAGTCCTGGGCAATTATCTCAAGGTGACCCTGCTTGAGCAGGGCAGTGGGATGAGATGACTTCTAGAGGTCCCTTGTAACCCCAGCCATTCTTTGAGACTGTATCAATCACAAAATCATTCATGCATGCATCTCAAAGTATCAGAGGAACAGGTTTATAGGTGAAAGCAAACGAAAGAAAGGTGATATTGAAGGAAGACTCCTCTGAAACACCACTGAATGCACAAACATACATATCTTTAATCACTAATAAAATCCAAGTGCTTGGACAGCGTGACTTGGACAATTAGGTAGAGCATTTGCTGACTGTGCATCCATCAAAGATTTTTTAAATAGTTAATCAAACACTATATACAGCTGGTTATTAATTTTCAAAAGGTTTCTTAAATCATGTCTTATTATCCTGTTTGTAGTCCTTCAAAAATCACTGAGTGGTGAGCAGTTAATTCCCACAGCAGCATCATACACAGACACCCTAATGCAGGATCTCTGGGTTACTTTAGCTTGTAAAGGAGGCTCATGTGTCATTTACAGACCCTTCATAATGTTTATTAGCACCTAACAACTCTAGCCATCCTTGGAATCCTGCATTAATGTTTGTGAGAATATTTAATGGCCATTTTTGCTGTGAAAATGCTCAGGAGAAAGACGCTTAAAAACACACAAAATAATTTCTAAAAACTTAAGGAGAAAAGCTCAGGGAAACTTTAAAAAACAGGTAGATTACCAAATCTGATGTTTTGACAAATACAGGTGACAGGGAGGGTCATCAGGCAACGCACTTTAAACATTCATGTTCCAAGAATATACTATTATATATATACAGAGTAAAAATTTTATATAATTAGTACATAGCAGAATATACTCAAGCAAATGTTCATCTGTGCATTCAATCTAAGAGTCAACCTGGTTATGTTTTAAATATAAAGCTATACAAATATTTTTTCTAATTTTTTTTTTTTTTTATGTACTACTGTATTTTTTTTGTGCTGCTCTCCTGAGATTGGACTTGAGTTTGGCCACACTGAAGCAGCATAGGTGGCCTATGGTATAATCAAGCAATCGATTTATAAGACCTGCCCACAGAGTATTTTTCTGAAATAACTATATATATTTTAAAAATATAATTTCTAAAACTGTAAGTTTAAATTTTTGAAGACCTAAAGTTATATATAATTTTTGGTCATAATATATTTATTTACATCTATAAGTTTTATATATATATCAATATTAATCCACTGGTACATTAAGCAGCAGAAATTCTCCCTGTGTACCATCAGCTATCCACAGATGTACTCTGAACACATAGCAGGGCTGAGAAATCTCCTCTCAGCGCTAAAAAAGGCAAGGCTGTATAAATTAGAGTTTAACTGATTAAAAGACCCAAATCTTCAGGGCCATTTGTATGACTTAGTGGTGCACAGCTGGAATTTAGGATTTGGTCAAAGATGTACAAAAAGGGTTCATTGACAAACAGGAATTTAATAATTTATATTTGTCTTTGTGTATGCAAATGATTAATTCCGTATTTTAGCCAGGAATGTGGGGGCATTTTTTTTCAATAGAAAATAAAGATTTGTTGAAACCTATAATTTATTAAAGCTATTAGAAATTAGTAAAAAATTATTAAAAAACATTTCATTTTTAGTTGAAATCTAGAAATTTTTGTTAAAAAGACTATCAAATTACATTTGTGGCAACAGAAACAACTTTATGATTAAATGCAGAAAACTTTAGTTCTACTCTAAAATAATTCACAGTCTATTTACGATATATCAAATCTCTGTATGACATACTAACTTAATTGGTTTGTCCCATATTTCAGGTGAGATCTCCAACCCTGTGGTATTTAGGGGTTGGGTTTTGTTTGGTTTTGTTTGAAAACACCAGTGGTGTCTCCTGCAGGAGCTGCCTCAGGGCTTCACTTTCCAGATGGAATGTTTTTTTTAAATCAGTTTAGATACTAAAAAAATAAATTACTCTTTTCTATTTCTATTAGCAAAAGCCCTCAAAAAATAACAAAAACCCCAACCAATCAAACAAAACCAAAACCTCAAAGAACCAAAAAAGCTTCTAACTATTTTTATTGCAAGGCTGATATCCTCACACCCCCCTAAAATTTTACTATTTAGTGAAAATATTTTTCATTATTTTCCCTCTCCAAAATCAGCATTATTACAGGTATTTCTGAGCCCTTCACCTTCCTACAGCTGAGGCCTGACCAGCCTCAAATACAGTATCCTAACTCTTACACATTACTTTAATTAATACATTTCAGAATGACTTCTGGCTTTCCTGGAACAGCAACATATTGCAGACTTGGACTGCAGTGTGCTGTTATTTTCTCAGCAGCACTGTTGCATACCTAATTATTCCCTATATTATCACTTGCATTTATCTTCATTGATCTTCTTCATCACAAAATTTTTATTTTACCACAGTGACTTTGAATTTCCAGCCTGGATTCCAAGTACTTGACAGCCCTTGCCCTAGAACTGCCCCTTAAGTTTTAGCTTTTCTATCACAGAAGGGAGTAAAAAAACCAAACTAGGATTCAGCCCATAATGAAAACCTTTCCAATGGACAATAAATAAATTTTCATTTAAGCATGGTGGGCATTTAATTCTGATTTACTTCTGAAATGTATAGAGGTCAGTGGAACAAACCCCTCTGAAGTCAAATACCCAACAGCCCATGAAATATATACATATCTATTTAACATGAGTTCTTCTTGAATACCCACACTGGATGTATCTTAAATCCTTACTAATCCCCACATTACATGGATACCAGAATGTTAAAATCCAGTTATTGAGAGATGCCTCTGCTCCAATTAAGGTGCATGAGAGGACACATGATGAAGTCAATAGTATGGATTTTATTTTAACAATAAAATGTGAGGTAGAGAGATGGAAAGAAATACAAAAGAGAGGAGAGACAGAGAGAGAGAGAGGTTAAGCAGAAGCTAGTCACCAGAATGTGCTACTGATAATGAACAATTTCTGGGCCACAAGGAAAGCCAACTCAGTTTACCTAGACTTCTTGGTGGTTGGGGGTCCTGAAGTGGTTCAAAACTTTTCACCATGAATACATTTTTGTAGCAGAGAAATTAATCCTCATTGGCTACACACGTTGTCTTATGACAATCCTCATTGGCTACACAAAGTTGTCTTACTTTAAATTATTCCCTCGCTTCTGATGCTAATTAGCCTGCAAGCTCAGTCTCTCTCTTCTTTTGGGTCAATGGTTTTCTTGAGTTGTGGTCATGTATATATTTTTGTAGCAGAGAAATTAATGCTTATTGGCTACACAGTTGTCTTATTTTATTAGTTAAATGATTCCCTCCCTTCTAATGCTAATGCAAGCTCAGTCTCTCTCTTCTTTTGAGTCAATGGTTTTCTTGAGCTGTGGGCAGTGGTCATGCTCTCCCACTGCCAAATTACTTTTTACCTAGTCCTAGCTGATTTCAGCAGAGTTGCTGAGTTGGCTTTCCTTGTGGCCCAGAAATTGTCCCTTTTTCAGTGACACCTTCTTCCGGCCCAGCTTTGTTAACCTCCCCCTAGGTCTGAGACAACAATAATCCCACCTTTATTTAATCTCAAACTCCAGTCATCTCCTGGCAGAGTCCTTCTGTTTTGTCCTAAACAGGGTTTGAGACAGTCACCTGTCATTCTTAAATGTTTGTAAAACGATTTATGTAAATGACACATCTGTAGCCCACTTGTTATTGTGAATAACCAAACAAAAACTTTTGTAATCAAATACTTGGTTTCCTTTCACATTGTCTTTACTTTTATTGACTCTCCCCTTTTAAGAGAAATTAAATAAACCTAATTTTTTTTAAGTGTTTTGATTGAGAAGTCTGCATTTTATCTTATAAGTTTATGCTATTCCTTTGCAGGTTTCCAGCACAGGTAGACCAAACCTCAAAATTGCATCCAGTTAGATCCAAGCCAATTCAAATTATCTACACCTGACTTCAAAACTCATATCTTCAAAAATCAATATTCATAGCAATGTGATAAGGTTTCTGAATAGATGGCATCAATGAAAACTAGTCACATTAACACCACAAAAAAATTCTGAAGGCTTGAATCAGTATGCAAATATAAAGGACATCTAAATGCAAAAAAAATCAGAGGCAGCATTTAATGAATACATCCCTTAATGTTACACAATAATTTCAAAGTATCTTTTGTTTAGGCTAGATAGTCTAATAAGATTTTATTTCTTCAACTGCTGTAATTTAATTTTCTGGAAAATTATCTCCAAAGACAGCACCCATAAAAAATTTTAGCATACTAAAAGTTTTAGATAATCAGAATAAACCAGCACTTATTTAAATAGTTCAACTTCATCACATACAGGACTACGTGAGATTTTTTTGTTTCTGTATTTCCTGAGTGGGAGAGAGTGGCATGGGGGGCCAAAGACCAGCAGAGCTGAGCTGTGACTCACAGTAAATTTGATCCCTGTTTTCCCAGTCCCTTATCTTTAATAAATTTAAGTAAATTAAGCCGCCTCTGTGAGGAAGGTGACAGTCAACCAGCTATGAATAAACACAAGGATCCCACTTTCACACAAAGAAAAACTTCTCTTATCCCTTTTAGTTCTCAGCCTGAGAATTACAGTCAATACCTCAGCCTGATCTAGTGGCAGCACAAAATTGACCCTTTTGCTGTGGGAAATTGTTTCCTTCTCTTTTTGGTCCATATAAATGGAATATATACTAGGATTTTTAATCAAGAAATAATTAGAAGGTGAATGGCAATGGAATAACTGCATAAAAAACTTGGTTCTCTCTTTTTAAATGCTACATAGATGAAAAATTAACAAAAAATTATAACATCTACATTTTCCTTGTATTTTTTCCAAGAGTTAAACATGGAAAAGAAACACAAAGCTGTGGTATTATCCAGGCTGAAATTCTATTTTTAGTGACAAAGGTTTCAGAAAAGATATTCCACACAATTTTTCAGAGATACATCCCTAATATGAACATTTCATTTGCTCTGATCATTGTAATATCTGCATGCTGAATCCACTGCTCAAAACATCAGATTGGTTTCTGAAAGTCAAACAGTAACAAAGCCTACAAAGAGAATGCATTCAAATCCCCTGCCACTTCAAATCAATAAACTGACCGATTTTGAGGATGAGCTGTTTTATTACACAGTAATGAAATTTAGAATTTTGTCAACCAACATGTAGTGCTGAGCCCTAACAAGCTATTAAGGACAAGGAGAGTGTATATTAGAATTCCAACATTCATTACCGTTGGACTTTTCTGTCCTGGCACCCAGCATGTCACTCAACAAACTGAGAAGTTGCCTCTTCCTCCTCCCATGAAACAGGTCTGAAGGAATCTTTCTGTTGCTGATGACAAAGTATCAACAAATTCATTCTATCCCGTGGGCAAAGAATAAAAATTAAGGTTTGCTTCCATTTGATGGAAGATAAACGTTTCTGTAGGAAGACTCTGAAGACAGATGTCTAAAACTGCTTAAAATTTCACAACGAACAAACATCCCATCTGTGATGGGCATTCTGATGACGCTCTGGGAAACATTAGGTGATTTTTTCAATCTGGAAAATTTTTTTTCTGAAACTGTACCATTTACAGATCCATTTGTCTTTTATTTCTTCAATTGCTCATTTTATCTTGGCATACACCGCCAGCGACTCAGGGCTTTGTTTTGAAGTTTGATGGCTACCTCCATGATGCGTAGAATCACATTAAAACTTTTACTCAAGTCTCCACTTTCAGGTTTTTCATAGACAAAAAGGAGAGAACACCTAATGTTCCTGTCTCCCACAACACTCAAGCTTTTCCCAAATTTAGTTGCTGCTGCTTGCTGCATTTGCTTTCTTTGCCTCATTAATTTCTGATATCTGCTGCATGGTTTATTACACAATAACATATGCTCTCTGATATCCCACTTCCTTCTGCAGCCTTTTCAAGTACACTTAAAAACAGAAAGCTATTTTGATTGTGGGTTACCTCTGGAAGAATTACATTACATTTGGCAGGAGTGTGAATACTCACTCAAGGCCAAACTGGTTTTGTGTCACAGAGTGAAATTGAGTCTCACCTGATTTGATTGTGCATTTATAAAGGTTAGGTGTATTTTGATCACCCCATATGCCATATGGATTTATAAGAAGTGCACTTTTCAGTTACTATTTTTGCATGTTCAAAGGCTGCAGCAATTCTCTCAGCCATTCCAGTGCTTTCATTAAGTGTTTCTGATGCTCTATACTTTTACATACCAACTTTCAATCATGTACATGGAGGTTTGTGCATTTTTGAGTTTCTGTCTCAAAAAGACTTTAAAAAGAACTGTGAGAGACCCAGAGTTTAACAACAATATGAAATGTTCTGAGAAACACACCTGTGTGTTATCACTTAGGAAGGCAAAAATGAGACTGCAGGATGTGTTTGTGGGTTCAGCAGCCAAACCCTAAAATTGGAAGGGAAAATATTCGATATCACTAAATTTTATGCTTTTCCAGTGAAAAAGGGTTTTCTTATTTTTACATCTTGAATAAATATGCCATTAAATCACAAAAATACATATTCTTAAATAAACATACGCACACACAGACAAGGCTTCACTGTAAGCACTTGTCAGAAAACTGGACCTTGAATTTCAGTAACTTCAGTAACACACACAAATATCCTTGGTTTTCTACCATCATGGAATATAAAAGATAGTTACATATACTTACTCTTGCCTGTGAGGGATTCTAGATAGTAAACAGAGTTTACAGCCCCCTCAACATACAGAGAGTACTCTTCTCACAGTCACTTTACAGTCTCTAAATATTTGCCGTGCTTCCAGAGCTTCTGCCCAAACTTTCATTCAGGGCTGAACACTTTTGAAATATTTGAATTTTATCTCAGGTTCATAATTTCAATGGTTTGCTATTGCTAGAAATGGTAAAATATTGCTCTTCTAAAAGATGAAATATATATTTTGTGCTAGACATGAAAAAAAAAAAAAAACACTCACCCAAGCAAAATCCCTCTGAAACAGAAGATTTTGAGGATTTTTTAAGTATTGGTTTTGCAGACTATTAATGCAGAAAAGATGGTTGTGAATTTTTTCATCATTTTTGACCATCAGAGTAGTAAGAGACCATGGGCTTTTGCCTGATTCTTTCCTCTGTGAAAGAGATTTGGAGTTCTTAAAGTAGGTACAGAAAGCTTCACAGTGCTGACCATACCTCTCTTTAGATGCTCTGACTGAAACCCACAACAAACTAATTTCCTCTATAGCTAAGAATCACATTCAAACCTTAGAAATGTTCTCCAGGTAAAGTATTCTTTCCCTCTCTGATAGGGGAATTATGTCCATCCTCACACAAAGTTGAAGGGTGTTTAGCATGATATTCCAGATGAAAATGTTCTAAAGAAAATGTGGTGGAAAAAAAGATAATCTATTAAGTACAAGAAGAGATAACTCTATAGCATTTAAAAATGGGAATGTGATGCATTTAATATTTTGCCATTTCTAGTCTTTGCTGTTTTGATACTTTAGCTGAACATTTCATGTGAGATGGTTCACACACCAAAATATTTTTTTTCTGATTAAAGAAGGAAAAAATAGCCAGAAATAGATCTCATAGTATGAGTTTTAAGTTAAAACAGCCAAAGAGTAACCTTGTGTGAAATTAATTCCCCAAAGTTACTCCAAAGTGTATTGTGAGAGCATTCACCTTACAGCGACTGAAGGAACCAATGACAAAGCTTTTGACACCTTCAGTGCCTCAGGGCAGCCTTTGTTAGCAAACACTTCTCCCCTTGCTTCCCAGCAACATTTAAAAATAAATCACAGCCTGGATTCCTACTCATATATGTCTAAAAATCTAAAGGGAAAGTCAGGCAAGCTCTAAAATATATAAACATATAATTATATGTATGAAATATACCACTAAAATACTAAAATGCTACACAGTCAAAGCAGTAATGCTAGATGAAGGGCATTATTCAAGAAGTCTCACTATGTCTAAAAGTTTAATGATGGTACTGGACATACTGCTGGGGCAATTCCCATGAATAGTATGGAATATATTTTCACCTCTTTAAAAGCCACTGCTTCACCCGTTACATTCTCTCCTTCAGGAGTTTTAGTCAAAAGAATGAATAAAGAACTTGAGGATTTAGGTTTTCACTCAAGAAACACATCTTAAAATCTGTTTATAAGAAGGCATTTCCCTGTAAAAATTTTTGGGATTTTTTGCACTAGAATCATATGTTCTCCATAAACAATAAACACCAAGGAGACAAATCCTCATTTAGTTCAGCATGAGCTGAATTAGTTTCTGCAAATCTTGTAAATTCTATTAACTTTACCTACAACTTAAAACCCAATTGAATTGCAGCTGAAATACTTAGAGTTTTCATCTCATGTCATTGTGCTGTCATATCAATTTTAATTCTGTAGTCCCTTACTTTATTACACTCAAAGCTGAAGAACTCCCTGTCTTTCCCAAACCAATGCCAATCACAAAAATCAGTACTGATCCATAATTTAATCCCATTTATTACAAAAAGCAGCAGCAAACTGAATGGCCTTTTCCAAATATTTTCTAAGCAAAACTGTCTGTTACCCTAATGTTTTACTGCAAAGCATAGGATTATAAAATAAAAGAGCAACAACAAAACTTAAAAATGCCTAACTCATTAGAAAGTTCAACTTTAATGTACACAAAATAAGAAATAATAAAGAACTTTTTTGTCTTGATATCACCTGTATCTCCCCCTTGGAAATATTTCAGTTCTCTCTGTTGCTGTTCGTTCTCAGACCTACACAGAAATACCTCTGTAGCCCAGTTAATATAACACCATAATTAGAGTAGCTATTCCATTAACTTCTTGCCATTGCTATGTCCATTATCTCAGGGAGATTTGGGTAGAAGTATCACCAAAATATTGCTTGTTGTCAGCATGAGACAGCAGATAATGACCTTCTGCACAGTCTTAGGATCTGTTTGAATTTATCCAAATATGACTTAATACAGCCTGTTTTCTCTTCACAGATTTCCAGTAAAGTCTGAAAAAAGAAAAAAAAAAAAGGTGGTATGCAATTTCCACTTTGGATACAAAGTTTTATAATGAGCAGATTGCTTAATCTGAATTTCCATTCCTTGACTGCAAAATGGCATTAAAACCCTGTTTCTTGGTTTAAGACAAAATAAGAGGTGGACACTCTGTAAAGAGTTATCTCCTCCTATAGTTTAACCCTTTCCACCAATAAAGAGAAACCAATATGAGTAGATATAAATGATATAAGTAGATCTGAGGCCTCCACCTGTGCTGCCTCTGCTCTCCTGGTGACAGTGACAGAGAAAAGCAAAAGGCAAGAGAGAGAAAAAAAAAGCAACAACAAAAACACAAGAAAAACAAGCAAAAGAAAAAAAAAAAAAAACAACCCACAATAAAACAGATCCTCTGCCTAGAGCAAAAGCCCCAAGGCAAAAGAGGCTCTGCTTGGTAAGTACCTGAGTTGTATTTAGGATGCACAGCCATGTCTCACATATGCTTAAAGAAATCTCTGAGTAGCATAGAAGAAAATATTAGCTCAGGTGTCTGTGGGTTTATTTCCTACTTTTCAAGGCATATCTTATAAACACATTTCTCTAAAGAAATAAAAAACCATCCAGGTAAGCTGGTTAGTTTATCAGAGTCAAAGATTAAGACTGTAGAAACAGAAAGCCTCAGATAAACAGCACATGAATCCTCACTTTGTAATTCATATCCAAAATTTTGGCTTAGATTCTAGATTTTGCAGAGACTACAAATGGGATCTTTCCAGCATGCTCTGTACATCTGCAGGCAAGAGTGATTTTCTGATTCTTTCTACCTGAAAAGAATATATGTGACAAGCTCTGAAAGAGTCCATAATTATCTTTGAGAAGATGGACTAAAAAAAAAACAAAAACAAGAGGGTGTCAGAACTCTGCACAGGATACCAACTGACGCATCGATGAGGTGGGAGATTCTTGGTTGAAAAAACATACATTGGCAAAATTATTCCCATCACTTTGTGCATAACTATGGAAGCATTCCTGAAGCTTCTCCACAGTGTACTGGCATTCTTTTAAATCTTGCTGGATTTATAACAGTGATCAGAGAACGTTCAGAATTCACCTCCAGATAATAATCTCAACATTAAGGTGTTTATGAAAATTATCACACACTTTGCTACTCTTTCCACTGTGAGTTGTACCTTTCTTGTTTCCCCATTTTCTGTGATCACTGTTTCAATGCCCTTCTTCTCCCAGCACTGTTCTCTGGCAGAGCCAGCAGCAGCATTTCCCTAAAGAGCTGACAGCCCCCTGGCCTCCCCTCCTCTCTCATCCCCTTCCTTCCACCTCCCCTCAACCCCTGCAATTTATACAGCTAGATGTATAACCCACTTCAGTCCCTGGATTATTTTCCTTCCTCACAGGTCTCTAGCTTGAATTTGCAAGTATTCTGGCATCTAAGCAAGACAAATCCTTAAATGTGTCAGATTAGCTTGCTTAGTTTATAAGCCACTGAATAGCTCAAGGGATTCCTAATGGCTAGGGAACCTTTTGTTGACAGGCTGTGCTTTCAATACCAAATCATGTCCACGATGGCCTTGAGAAAGCTTTATCTGATGCTTGTTTCATGAGGATACATAATAGGAGTTGTTGAGCTCAACATGCCTTTTTATAATAGAAGATGATCACAGCCAGCACTTCTGCTGTCAGTCTCAGGGGAAAAAAAAGGCTGAGCGCAGGAATGGAAAGTAAGAGAATGCTTTACAGGTGCAAACGTCCCTGAAGCAGTAATATATGATAATTTACTCAGACTGCGTGGTGCAGCACTCTCTGGTGCCACCCAAAGTTGCCAGCTTGGTCCCAGAAGTGATGCACAGCTATAAATACGGTGAACTGGATTTATCAACCCAGGCACAGCATCTCCCTAACAAAGGTGTACTTCTTCAAAACCTAATCTGAACCCTAAGCTTGTGTATTTCTCTACAAAGTGCAGGCTCACTGGCAGGTGTGAGTCACTGCAGGGAGCTGTCCTTATTTTGGGAGGACAGCTGCCTTTGGATATGCTTCAATTACCCTCAACAGCAGCCTGCAGCTCTGTCATCACCAGGACACAACTCACCCAACACAAACAGTAATATCACCTTTAGTTAAACATCTAAAACATAGGGGTTTTAATCCTTAAGACACATAAAAGGAAAACAAAACAGAACCAAACCAAACTGTGCTACGTATTACCTACAGCTGGGTTGTTGAGATGTCCATTTGCTTGTGTAAGAATGTTCTGGATCAAAACAAGGCTCTGCCACGTTCACCATCACAACTCCAATGGTGTCAGGTGAAATATCAGGTGTTAGGAAGGAGTACAGTCCACAAAAATATAGAGGGATGCTTCCCTTGCTAATGCTCCCACATTCTATAGCCTGCCCTTCCTGAACTTCTACACACAAAGATTGCATCTGAACATTGGACTTAACAGCCACCAGTGTGGCTGCACATGCACCTGTAACATGCCTCTTTTTAAAATTTTATTCTATAAAGAGGCACAAGGGGCTATGTCAGTAGTTTATACGTGTTTATTAAACTATACATTAAGAAGGATAACTAGGAAGGAAACAAAACAAAAACAAACAAAAACAACAAAACCCTTAAAACTACACAAATAAAACAAACAAAAAAAATCCAGAACAAGAACAAAAAAAAAACCCATCCATCATAATTCCCTAACTTTGAAACAGAACCAAATCAAGAAAGTGGCTATACCCCAAAGGACTTTCCCAGTCCAGATTCCTTCAGTCCTGGGACCCTGCCCAACAAAAGGAACTGAATTAGTGTGCTAAAGTGATGGTCTTGCCACTGGGCCAGAATCAATTAAGCATGGGGAGTGGGGGAAAGGTATATACAGCTGTCAGGATTTTTTTTAACACTTTTCCCCAGTTAGAGTTAGCTGGAGGAAGGCACTTTATTCAAAACAGAAAAATTTTAGATCTCTCCTGAGGAGAGAATATGAATAGCTCACAGTTGCCTAAAACCTTTCTGTGATATGCATAAACTACATTTTTATTAGAACTGGATTATACTAGCTGCTATCCAGGAGGTTCAAATGCCTAACCACTGGAGACAATCAGAAGCACAGAAAGATCCTTGCATAATGAACATAAATATCCTTTCAAACAGAAAATCATAATCTACTCTGCTGTAATCAAGTCTATATTGTTGTATAAAGAATTTTAAGCAGAAGAGCAATAGAAAGGACAAGAAAAAAGAGGAACAAAAGAAGTTTGAATGCTTCTTCATGACAACTTTGTTTTAATTTTTTATAAAGTAGCCATATATGATAATTTATTATTAGACAGTTTCATCTCATAAGTATGATTCTAGAACTACAAAGGTTGTCTTTCATCTTCATGTTTTAAATTAAAACTTCTTTCAGAAGTTTCAAAGTGGGATTCCAGCCTCCATTTTTGAGACTGACTAGTGCCTGAAATCCTACAGTCAGTGCTTCTTGCCAGCAGTACAGGAACTGCTTTAAACAAATTATAAACCTTCAAACAAGGACAGCCCCAGTGACAAATTTCAGCCCATGAAAGATACCTCAAGCATCTGTATTTCTTCTTCCATTACTTGCTCCCCTTTTCTGTAGTATGACAATTTAACTGGTGGTAGAATTTGTCAAGAGACTTTTCAACGACAGAGTAATAATGTCACCATTTTCAATTTTATATGCCTGCTTGCAGTGTTCAGAAAAGAGGATCATACAGGAAGTCTGGAACCAACCTGGAAAAAGCAGACAAAAATGAGTTTATTTAAAAATTTTCAGTAAATTAATATCCTGGGTATTCTGAGGAATGGAAAATTATTCAGTTCTATTAATACAGAACAGATGCAAACTTGGTTTCTTGGCAGCAAGATCATTTTAGAGGTGTCCTCTTTACTGGATCCCACGAGCAGGAATTAAATAAAATGGCATAGGATGAACAAAACCAACTGCATTTGTTCCTAGAATGGGCCCTGCTTGACAAAGACAGCATTGATTGTTGCAATTAAATCTACTCAAAACAGAAGAGCAGCTGTTAATTTTTATTACAAAGACTTGTCTACCATCACCCTAATTATTTTCACACAAATCAATTGTTTATTGAATGGCTATCTCAAGTTTACTATTTGTGCCTATGAAGAACACATCTCCAGTAAGTGCTATTTAAGGAACACAATTAAATTTACTTTTTTTTCCCCCAACATTCCTGAACAGAACGTCCAAAGCACACAAATAACTTCTACTGCATTACACAGCCTTTCTAAGGATAGGTAGAAATAATTATAACCAAATGCAGAAGTGACTATTTAGGCAATTGATAAATGTAGCAGTGATCTCTTCCCACTCTTATTTAATACTACAGATGTGGAAAGTACAAAACCTTTCACTAAGAGATAAAAAATAGTCCAATGTAAAAACCAGAAACCTAGCAGCAATCTTCATTAAGGACTTATTTCTACAGAAACTGTAATAAATAAAGCTATTATAGAAAGACAATATGTAAAAAAAAATTCAAAATACATACAAACAGAAAAAATGTAAGCCAAAACTGAAGTTCAGATCAAGCTAGCAAGACATGCAAGTCTAAGTTATATATAATGAATTCCAAACTCCTGAACAGTCCTCAGTCATCCATCCACCCTGCAAGTGTGGCAATGTTTTCACCATCCTATTACTGAAAAATCCAAAATCCATTTTAAAACAATGAAGTGTAACCCTATACAGTTTATGGATTTTAAGAATATGCTGCTTAAAGGAAATTTTGCAGAAAAAAAATTGAAAGAGAGAGAGAGAGAGAAAAGGAGAGAAATTTTGGTGCAAAATAAAAATGTCTTAATAGTGGGACCCAGTGGGCTCTGGATTACTTTCCCAAGATAAATTCTGAAAGCCATCACTTGATTAGTTAAAACAAAGCACTGGGAAATGCACATCATAAGTATACCAAGGCAATCTTGCAGTGGATGAGACTCAGCTGAAGAGCATAATACATATTTTTCCAATTCTAATTTCCATGACTATGAAAATGTTGCATTTAAAATGTAAATTAATGGCACATACAAAGTTTCATAATTTACTATCGATTTTTATGTGGCCTAAACAACCCAGTATATCATTTTATTAATACATTCAGACCCTGCCAGAAACTAATCAACAGGGGGAGGAGAAAAGTATTCTAAAAAAAAAAATCACTTTGTTCTTCAATAATTTAATAGCTATTTACAATCATAAGATACCAGTAGAAAGTAATAAGGAACAGCAGGTTGTTAGAAAAGAGGAAAACTAAACTTTGGGAGGAGGAAAGATGCAGAATTGCTTCAAGATTAAAAAAAAAAAAAACAGACTTAGAAGGAAAAAAAAAAAACAAAAGAAAAGATAATGAGATAAAAGGCTGGATATAATTACACAGCAGCTGGTATCCAACACTCAATATTGTTGCAATTCATATGAAAAAGAAAACCACTTTTTAAATAATATCCTAGTGCATTTACAGTATGTACCTGGGACAAGACTCAGTATGTTTTTGGGCACTCATCACCTCTGTATGCACTCATATTAGACTTTTCAATCATGCTCCACAGTAGATTTCTTGACAGAAAGGAGTTGAGCCCACTACTTCATGTTTGCCTCTTAATCAGAAAATATCTTTCTTTAATCACTGTCACAATTAATCACAATCATATGGGTTGGAGACTGCAAAATGACCTAGTTTGAACCACTTCCCTTCCATCAACAAGGAGAGCTGAATAGGAGTAAATATAAGTGAAAAATTAACAGCTCGTTAAAAAACAAAACAGCAACAATCGTGATAACAGCAATATCCTCTAGGTATGAAAGAGCTGAATCCTGTGGACTCCCCAGAAACAAAAAAAAATGAGATGAAGGAGAACCTCTCCCCCAAGTTGGTAGCTGCACACGTGGTGGAGAAGACTGTGTGGTGGAGAAGACCTGTTTGGCTCAACCTTCTCCCTGAAACAAAAAGCCAGGAAGACAGGGGCTTACAAAGCACTTCTGGTGGCAGATGTGGGGTTCTGGCCTTGCCTGGGTAAGCTCTGGACCTCTGGTGTCAATTTTCTCTGCTGCTTCTTGGCTGGCTGGACCCAGCTGGTGTTGGCACTGCAGTTCCATGTCTCTGCTGCATCACAGGGAGGAAGAAGTGGTCCCACAGAGCTTTGAAAACCTGCTAAAAACCCCAAAACTGACAAACAAAGCCAGCAAAAGGATGTTTGCTTCTTAAAGAAGCGACAAAATCCAAAAGACTGGCGTAGTGGCATTCTCTGTCTCTGAGGGTTTCCTACAGCAGCCTTGCAGAAAGCACTGAATCTTTAATGCTGGCAAATCATTTGCATTTAAACCAAAATTTCCTTATAATGCAGCAGCCTTTCTGCATAAAGTAGTCTAGTGGGACAATTACATAAAAGCATCCACTCTGTTTTGACACTTCTTTTTATAGAAAGAAGGTACAAATATATAAAAAGAAACAAAATAGTTAAAAAATCAGCAAGGAGCATTAACCAACACTAGCATTTGTATAATTTCACTCTAAAAACATGGCATTTCTTGACTGAGTGCATCTCTGTCCTCATTCAACGCAGTGGGCAGAGTTTATTATCCCATGTTTCAAAGATAAATGTGTCAATGAAGTGAAACAATGCCAGATTGTCAAATACCTATTTAGATTACATAAATTACACCTCCCTCCCTGCTGCTCATCAGGAGAGCATTGTACATCCTGGAAAGGATGCATGTGATGATCTTTTGCACGAATGGAGCACATTCATGCTTCCTGCTTCACACCCCAGCAGCTTGATTAACTGAACTTACTGCAGACGCCATCCTTCAGCCCTGAGTTCTCATATTCTGAAGAGCCTTCTTGCAAGCTCTCTATGTACCTTTCTGGGCTCATTTCCCTTTGCACACTGATGCACGTTACTGCAGGGCCTGGAGGACAAGGACAAAAGCCCTAAGCGCGCATTGAATTAGCTCATTTTAAATTTGGAGCTGCATGGACACACCAAACTATCTAAGACTTGTTCTCAGGGGTGAGATTTTGTTCTGCCACAACGTTCCATTTTCACTGTAGTAGGCTTCCAAATGGCAGTGCTAACCTGGTGTCATACACTTAAAGGAAAATATTTAAAGAAGGATGCAGAATAATTTTTTTTTACTAGTCAAATGTGCCTATCTTTACATGAGCGTTATTACAGAAAGGAACACCTATCAAAGTATTTGACAGATAAAAACTTTTAATTTTTTTTTTTTCTTTTTAAAGTCAAGATTATACTTCAGTTAAGTGTATCCCGTGGGAAGGCATGGGAGGTTCCAAAAGTACTCCCCCCAAAAGGAGAATCTAGAAAATTCAAATGCTTTAACACTAATATACATATCTAACACACAAAGACACCAAAAGGAAACACTTTTTAATACAAAGCTGATTTTTTTCCCCCCAGACTTCTGTAGCCACTGAGTTGCCAGAACTGCAAATGGTTCCCAGCAAGCAAAATGGGAAAAAAACATCTGTCTCATCTACAAAAGTTTTAGGTATGCCTTATTGTAGTTCTAAAACTGTTCCCACAGACAAAAGTAAGCCTAAAAACTGGTAATTTGCAGTGGCACAGTTGTGGCAACATTCAAGTTGGGTGTGAAGTGGGGCTAAGTTTCCATTGTTTTGTGGTGTTGTCAGAAAACAACATTTAGACCAAAACCTCTTATGCTTGATCTCCTCCCAGCTATTCATATTTACAGATTTCTGTTTGTTTGAAAGAAAAGGGGGAATTTGGAAGGGCAGAAGGATAAAACTTTTTTAAAAATTGAAAACAAGAGGTTTCAAATGAGCTTTTATCCTTTGGGCAAGTATTCCCAGAAGTTTTAAGTCTAGGTGAGGTAAAATCCATTGTTGGTTATATTTTACCCTCATAATTAATCCTACTATGCTTCTCTGAGCAGAATCCAGACTTTTAATTTCAAAACTGGAAAGTGACTTCCATTTTTAATGTGACATTGGGCTTTTATCTTATTTTGATGAGCAAACCCAAACTTTGGAAAGCATTGTACTCCTCCTTTTCTGTATCTTTTCTGTCCTTTTTTTTCTTTTTAATTCCCACTTCTCAGACTTTTTGAGTCACTTAAAATCGAACAGGCTTAGACTTTGCTAAGTTGAATAGGCTAAATTAACATTTTGAAAAGTGTTTTATGTTGATTGAATGCTGCTGTAAACCTTTGGCTAAAATTCTCTGATTTTCTGGGGTTGCTGTAAAGTTTTTTTTGTTGTTGTTGTTTTGACCTCTTGTGAATGCCTTGCTCGTATTTCTCTGTGTGTCTAACTCTGAGTACAAGAACAACCCTAAGAACAACTTTTAAAAGTCTCACTAGGTGAGTTCTTGGAGCCTTACATATCTATTGATAAGTTACACTTTTTGAAAAGTTAAAATGGCAAGGCAAACTACTTACCTGCCATTGAAGGATAATTTGAATAACTTCTAATTACACACATGAAGTAATATCCATGATTTCTAAACATCACCACAATGGCAAATCCTCCATACTCTGCATGAAGTCCACTGATTCAGGAGCTCCTGAAAAGCAATATATGTTACCTTGCATAGTTTTCAACACAAGCAAGAGTAGTCTCTCTAAAATAATAGTTACAGCAATAGGAAAAGGAAACTCAGCATCCTGTTGACACAGCAATATTCATTGTTCATACTCTATTAAGTGTTTAATAGTTAATTTTCAGCTTGTTTTTATCACTGCACCTTAAGTTAAGGCAACCAGCAGAGTTACTCTGCAAATAATCTTGTAAATATAGCTCTTTAAAAAAAAAATATTTATGTATTCATGTGATGCAATTTTCAAAAAAAGTCCTTCACTGTCATAAATACACTCAAGAGGATGAAGATAAGGTTGTAGTGGGAAACTTAACTGTGAATTTCTTGACTTATTTGAAATAAAATATCAAATTTTATTTAAATCTGTAATTGTTTGCATTGACAAAGACAAATTACTTAGGGAGAAAGTGCATATTAGCACACAATAAAAACAACAGAGATAAGTACTTAATTTTGAAACTATATTATATTGAAATTTCCACTTAGTGACTACACACATTTTCAATCTGCTTTGTGAAAACTGAAATTTTCATCAGTTATACCACAAAACTTGTGGAACTTTCATGGCTCTCCAAGTCATATGTGTGCAAGAAGGTGCAAAATTCAAAAATGCTGATATTTTAAGCATAAGTGACATCTGGAAGGTGCTTCATTGCTATTTTGTTTAGCCTCTGGTAACTAACTGAGCAAGCTATTTGGAAAAGGCAAGCTATTAGAAAGAGAGAGTTGGCACAATTATGTGAACAAGCACTTTAAAAATCTTGTCGTGTATTTTGCTCTCCCACTTGTCTTTTCTTCAGCAGAGAGAAAGGAACAGGAGCAAAACCTTGCCTGAAAACTGGCACTCAGTTTTAACAGCTAAAATTATATTCTTGGCAATGACTAATATTATTACTGAGGGTTACTTTCAATATACTCTCATTTATAAATGGATTTAGCCTACACAGTTTCTCCCCTATTACCTCTAATGATGTAAACAAATTCTCAAGTGGAAAAGTATCTATCCTACAGGAAACATGGGAGAAAAAAGCATAACATCATTTTGAGAAACAAAGAATTACCCATCCCATAAATTTATGAAGACCACAAAGAAACATGCTACTAGATGCCCTAGGACACAAGGACTAATGCTAATGTAGTCTTTGCCAGAATCTTCAAATATACTTTCTATCACGGATTATTTGGACTTTTTGAATAACACCAAGAACAAAAAACAAAACAAACCTAAACCACCGCAAAAAACCAGCACCAAGTTAAACATGCATAAGAGCCATTTAAATAAACAGCTGCATCACAGGAACGTATGAACAGAAAAGCAAATCTTGAGGAAGACATTTGAGAGTCAAACAAATCCAGCTGTACTGAGCTAATTTCTGACAACTTAAAATATCATGACTTACTAACTAATAATGCCAAAACCAGATGGAGGAAGCAGTGACAAGCTGGTGTCATAGCCCTCACTTCATGGCATGGGCAAACAGCCACTCATAAAACCTGTCTATTCCTCTTCTCTAGATCCATTTTTTCATGCCTTCCCTGTAAGATACCTTCAAAGCTGAGTGATGGCTCTTGATGGCATCTATATGGAAAAACACATTATTTTTAATTGTAAAGTTTGCCCACAAAGAAAGATGGGCTGCCTGCTTTGAAGAGATGGCAAAGCAGACTACAAAATGCTATGTCTTTTTAAAATAAAAAATATTTTACTATTAAGTGCAAGTGCTTAATATTTTAAAATACTAATAAGTATCTTGTTGCGCTTCATTTTGTTTCACAATTGATCTTGTATTTTAAATCACTTTTATGGAAATTTATAAAGAGAATAAAAGGGAGAGTAATTAGCTTTTAGAGAGGTTCTTTTACATTGGCTTGGGTTGTTTCCTTTATTTAAACCTGTTTTGGTTTTTATTAAAGAGAGCCTTCTGTACTTCTGAAATAGGACAGGTGATACTGTGTAACTGGTGACAATGAAAAGACACCTTAAAGAATGCTAATACAGAAATGAATATTTCTCAACAAAAAATAACTAACCTTAAAAAACAATGAAGAAAAGGGTGGCTTAGTAACGGGATAATGATATATGCTGCATCAAATCTGTTAATTGAAGGTTTGCCACGACCACTGAACAGCATTTGTTGGAAATATCTTCAGAGATTCAGACTGCTACAAGTAGAAAATGATCAAGAGGAAAGAAGATTGTAAAGGAATGAAAATCAGCAGACTTTACATAATAAAATATAATGGTAGTTCTCACAGCCTAGAATGGCAGGCTAATTTTGCAAATTAGACTGGTTAGTTAATTGTGCACTTCAATGTGCCAAGCATCTTTGAATAACATTAAAAATGATCACAAGTTTGATAGGGAATAAAAGTCATCCAAGAACTAGACTAGCTTAAAGACACTCAAATACAAGAGAAAGAGGACAGAAGTTGTCTATCAAATACAGACCTGTATTGTCTATATCACAAATCATCTGTGGTTCAGATCTCACCACAGCTTTAGAAAAAAAAAAATTATTTTCAAGTGATTTTATATCACGTGATAGAACCTGATCTGTAAAATAAGAAAAGCAGCAAACACAGTTACGACATTGAATAATGAGAAAATATCAATTTGGAAAAAAAATTATAGATATATATGTATATACATACACACATATATATATAAAGTGTAGCATCCAGTACTGTAAAAATTAAACCATATTTCCTGGAATTTGATTTGAGTTACTTGCAAATGTAGCCTTCAAAATCAGATACAAACATGATTCTAAAGCATACTGCAAAATTTACTATCTTTGTTTTGGGATAGAGCTGCCAGAGACAGAAAATATTTTAATTCTTAGTGATTGGTATTTAGAAATGCTGCAAAGAAAGTTAATTATATATTTGGAAATGCTAAAAAGAAAGATAATGATATATTTTAAAGATGTTATTAAGGAATACCATATGCACCAAACCAACAGATTTTAAGCATTTTCTAAGTTTCTTACATTTAAACAACCCTGGCATCTGCTCATTACTACAGAAGAATGAAAGTCTGCTTTTCTGCAATGCTCTATAATACACAGAAAACTTTATTTCAGAACAAAGAATGGAGAGCATCTTGCTGAAAAAAACCCCAGTGTTTCAAGAAATGGTGTCAGCTGTGACCACTTGGGAACCTTCAAGATGGATAAACTAATCTGATCTGGATACAGCAAAATCAAAAAGGATTCCTAATGAATGCTGAAAACCTGCTTAGAATTAACCAGGCAGGAAAAGAAGCACTCTGTAAGGGATAGGCTCTATATGGCTGTCCATACGTGGCAGAAGGCATGCAGAAGATGAGGAATTAGCAAATTGCTCTAAATGAACCAATTCAGAATTTCAGACCACCAGAAGGTGGTTTCAGTGCAACAGAAAAAGAATAATATTAAAAGAAAGAGCTTATCAACATGAATGCAAATTGCATTTGGAAATCTTTTTCACAAGGTATAACTGAGGTCAAGAGCTTAAAAGGATTAAGATTATTAATGCAAATGCACAGAGATAATGAAGCAATGTAGAATTACAATAGCAACTTAATTCATAAGTGTTTATTTCATGCAAGGAATTTTTCATCTTCTGAAAATACAATAGTATCATTTCAGTGTGTATTGGAAAGACAACTTTTTTTCTTTTCCTGTGGTGAAGAAATGCTAAATGCACAAAAAAAAAAAAAAAAAGCTGAGAGTGTGCTTTGCAATAAGAGGAACAAGATATGAACTGAATATGAAATAAAAGATGTCACATGCCTATGAACTGCTAAGATTTCCAAATATGTTCTAATGTAGAGGTTTCTGGACAGGAAGAGACTGACACAGAGATTCCTGAACAAGATAGCTGATGTAGGCAACACATGAGATCAGATTAAATTTACCAGGGGGTCCCTCTATGACTTTAAAATCTACCAATATAATTAATTCCAGGGCTTCATCAATGCATTTTGGAGGTAGATATCAAGGTAGATTTTGCATTCCTTGCTACAGCAGTATAATGTGACATACATGTGACAGAGAACTAACCACCAATTTTCTCTCAATACCCATGGGCATGAGGAATTTACAGTAGGATTAAGTATTGGAAATGATTCTGTCCTGGTCTAGCCAAAGGATTTTTCAGGATAGTCATGATCAATATTAAAATCATCCCAGGAATCCAAACTATGACCAAATTGCCAGCTCATGTCCGCTCAAGAACTAAGAACTACTGAGCTTTTTTCCCCTCATTCTGCAGACTTCTAACAGGAGTAGGAGCCAGGAGTCTAGGCTGGACTTGGATAGTACTGAGAGAACAATCCCAATATCAGTTAATCTGCTCTTAAAACACATTCTATTTTATGCTGATTATTATAGAGGCATTTCCAGACTGGATATCTATACAAGGCTCTGAAGGTCTAGTTTTCAAAGGTCAGGATTTTTTTAAAAGCACCCTGATGGTTTAAAAGCATGTAAATTATTAGGCACCTAAAGAAAATAATGTAGTTTTATACTAGAAATGAAGAGTAGATCATTATGCTCTATAAAATGCATGCTTGTGCATAGGAAAACAAATCAAACAGGGACATTTATCACAAAGCAAAAGATTGTGATGTTTATGTATTTTATTCAAGCTAATTAGTCATGAAATAAAAAACTATCTGCAACCACCTATAGGTTAAGACTTGGGGTGTGCTGAAGCTGGTTGGGGGGTGGGAAAGAATAAGTTTCAGAACATTTCTTTTTCAGTCCGAAGCTTAATTTTTGTTTAAGGTTACCTGACGTATTGTGGAGAACACTTAAGATATCTGAGATTAGTGAGACATTAAATAGTACATTTATTTACTTTTAAGTGTATACAGTTCTTGCAGTGCCTAGTAAAAACAGTTCAAGAGCAAATTAGAATAATGTGACTTTTGATTCCTCTTTGTGTAACTCACCACATTCACAATGGAAATACTTTGGGGAAGAAAAAGCTTACATAAAGTACTTATATAATTAATCCAGCACCATTAAAGACAAGTTCCCCACAGTGTATTATTCATTAGAGTGTTGTCTAGCCTTGATCCTACATATATCAACTGCTCAGTTCCCAAGAATTTATCCTATAGGGATCTTTCAGAATAACTATGAAACCATTACAAAGGTTTTCTTCATCACGTTATCAGGCAGTTTCAAGTAATTGTAGTATGCATTCTGATATATTTTCTGATTATATTCTTTAAGTTTCATGACTCTCCTTATTCCCTGTGATTATTATCCATCAGAAATCACTTTAAAAATCTGCAGGTGAGGGCAGGGGGGAAAGTGTGTGAATTTTTCACATTCTTAAATCTACATTTAACCTTACATTTAGAGGGTGGAAAATTCAGATAAATTAGCCTAGCAGGCCATCTATTGTGTTTCTTGGATATGACTGTAACTCTTCAGGGACTTCCAGAGCTGAAAAAATATAATCTTAACTAGATAGGTGGGATAAGTACAGAGACACTTTGAATTCCTGTCATAAACTCAGTTTAAATTGATAACACATAAGAGTTTTCCTTGGAATTTTTTCTTGTTTGTTTGTAACCATAGCAATTACTAGTGCTTTTGGGAAGATACTTATGGAATGCAAAACACTAAAAAAACGACTCACTTTTAAAAATTGATCGTGCTATAAATGGTAGGGCTATATTGTAAAACAGACACTTCCCAGGATGTAAGGTTACATGAAATAACCCTTCGTCCATCCCTACCCACGCAACACTGCTATCTACTATTAAATTCTGGAATGAATTCAACCCACAAATACAGAAGAGAGGTCTCAGCCAAATGAAAGCTACAGAAAACATCAGAAGGCAGCAGGAACTGCAGTCAGTGCTGATCAGTTAAGGATTTTACTGCCTAACAATATGCAGGTTCCTTAGCAATGCAGCACGTAGAAATCTTCCTCAGCTTGCTGTGGAGAATTGTAAGGAACTGGTATGAACTCCTGACCTAACGTCAGCTACTACTGAGTGAACCCATTTCCATCCTTTAACACCTGCTGATAAAATCT
Organism: Catamblyrhynchus diadema; assembly: GCA_035047745.1. Lineage (NCBI taxonomy): Eukaryota > Metazoa > Chordata > Aves > Passeriformes > Thraupidae > Catamblyrhynchus > Catamblyrhynchus diadema. The sequence continues at coordinate 7,168,779 of JAWWMN010000208.1, read as the reverse complement.
GATACTATCACATATAAGGCAGAAGAAGTGTCTTATCTGAGAGGAGATGAGAGCTGAGGTTTTCATCAGAAAAGACTGAGCTTTCCGCCAGACCTCTAACAAGCAAATATTGATGGGAAAATGTGTGTTCATTACTGGCTCGCTCATTTCTGAAGGACTAAAAGGGACAGTACTTACTGGTAAATTTTAACATTCTCAGGCAGTCCCCAAGTGGACTGATCAGAAATATTTTAAGCACAACAAATCCTTGCTTCAAAAAAGGCACATCTTGCTGATGTTGCTCTCTCTAGCACATACTACTAAACTAAAACCATCATGCAACCAAAAACCTACTCAATAAAATAATATGATGCATATACTTGCTCTTTTGGTGTGGAATAAAATAAATAATAGATGACCATATACAGGGATCCACAAATGAAAGCTACCTGGATAATATAGTGATAAATGAAACACAAAATCAAATCTTCCTACTATTTTAATTCCTCTCCTCCAGTACCTCTCAAAACTGGCCATCTTCCCCCTCAGAAATATCAAGTGCATTAATGGATGAAACCCTTTCATGAAATCGTTATAGTGAAAACACAGAGCATGGCACTGGCTCTGGAGCTTCCCACAAAACAAAATTTAACATTAAAAAATTAATCTTTTGAATAAATATTTTTTTATATGTAAGAAAAAAACATATAATCTGATAAACTAGAAGAAAGGAAAAAGGATAATCCATGTCTTTCTTTAAAAACAAATTAAAGTGAGTCTATTTTCTAACATAAGAAAAAAAAATCCTAGTTAAAAAATGTTGGTCAGTCAAGGGAAGCCTCTCAAGGACACACTGATATCAACAAAATTTCCACCAAGAAACATTTACTTTGGCCTACTGGTCATAGGCAACTGGAGAGGGGCGAAGAATGGGTGTTTCCTTTTTGAAAAGACTGGTAAGTCCAGTTGCTGAAAGTTTTAGAGAGAAGATTTTCTGCCCAATTTACTAGTGTACATATTGGCCTTTGAGGTGAGTTTACAGCTAGGCAATATTTTTTCACTTGAAATGAGCAGTCATGCTGTAATATTTCAATTAAGAGTAATAAGGAAAATGCACTGCAGCTGCAGAGTAAACAGATTCCTTGTATGGAAGGGCAGAGGAGTTGTGAGATCAGGAGTAGAGAGATTTGCTCTACTTTACTTACCGATACAATTCAAATAACAGAAATTTGACACCTTCTCTGTCTTCACACTAAAACCATGAATAATAACGATATCAATAAACACAAAGTCAGGCACAGTTAGAGAGTGAAGAATGTGTGCACACTGGAAATTAGTGTGCACCGTGAACCTAGACAGAAGGTAGAACGGCTGACCACATTTTCCAACTAAGAATACGCTGCTCTACGCCACAAAGCACTGAAAATCAAGACTGGAAGAACTCATTAGCTCTCAAGGAGCTGTGCTTGCCCTGATCTGATTGCCTTCTTGTCTAACCCAGCAGAGAGCTCCCAGCTCTTGCCAGCCTTAAGTGCCATTCCTGAGCCCTTCTTTCCTGTCCCTCCAAGATTTCTCTGTCACACACACTTCCTCACTGTGAGAGGTGGTTCTGACAAGCTAAAGCTCAGGAATGGCATTATAAAAATCTTTGTGAGTTTGGTTCCTGTCTCCCGTCACCCTGCACCTCCCCAACACGTTTGCCAAAGTTAATCACAGGGTTGAGCTAGCAAAAGTAATTTATTCTTCAACAAGATCACACAGGATCTTACACAATCACTCAGACTTCTCAGACTAAAATTAAGATGCAAACAGTACAGTAGGAATGCACTTTTCAAAAGCAGGTTAAAGAAAAATCTGCCCATCTAAATATTTAGGGAATTTACCATTCCCAGCATAACCTTTAGGGTTTACGCTACTGAATAATTATTCAGCTTTATCTTCAGATTTGCCTGACCCAGGTTCTGTTACTCTCCCAATCAAAGTGCTAGACTTAATTTATGTTCTTGATTCTCTAAAAACAGAAAGTTCTGTCAAATAAACGATGACGTATTTTTTACCTGAAATTATATAATGGGATTGAGAAATATGTCTGTGTACACATTTTTTCTTTTTTTTTTTTTTTCTAGTATGTATTTAGTAATAAAATACAGTCTTAACATCTGTCCCCTCCATGGCTTCCTCCTTGCTAGTTTAAAGCAGAAATAGGTAGTGAACTTGAAAAACCACAGAAGAACAACATTTACTCCATAATAATTTTCTGCTAAGGTAATTTACATTAACCCTGAATGGCTAAGTACCTTATGTCAGTCTCCTGCAGAGCTATGCTGCCATCTTTTGGTCTCAAAATTACACTTCAGCAGTTTAAGAACCTCGGAAAGCTAGTGTTCTATTTAAAACCAGCTTTCCTCCTTAAATGTATCATTCAAGACAATAACTCTCCTCCCCTTTCTCTTTGTGGCTGAGTACACAAGTAATTTGGATGGAATCGTTTGTACTATATATCAACAGTGAAAGTGTCACAACATTTAACACTTGCATGCAGATTGTCTCACTCAGCTTGTCTAGATTTACATGCACACAGTCAAGGCACATTTTTTTTTTCTTATAGATGTGATCGTGTCCAGATACATTCAGTACTAAGGTGCTATGAAAAGGTCATTGTGGAACAGGTGAATAATCACAGCAATCAGTCAAACAAATACATGCACATAAGAAGAAGTGTTTAATAAAAATGAGGCATCAATATAAGTTATTTCAGCAGTTGTTAACTTCTCAACAGTAAAAGTATGCAGCCAGGGAACTCCTATCTAATTCACCCTTCCATGATCACCCTATGGTGCCTACATGTTCATCAACACTTCTAAATTCTCTGACTTTCAGGAAATTCCTGATACTGGCTGTCATATTCTTCATGTTAACAATTACCTAATGGATGAAGATTCAGTGAGTTATTTGAAATCAGTAACTGTCTTAAAAATAAATCTTATTTCTTTTATTAGTATAGCAATTCATTTGCCATGGTCTTGCCTTGGTCTGTTTGGCTTTTTTTTTTTTTTTTAATCAGACCAGATGCACTTAGAGGGACCAACACCAGCAGCTGACAGCAGGGATCCCAGAATACTTAGGAAACACGGAAGCTACAAGATCAATTATTTTCTTTTCTAAGCCCAATATTATCTTAAAATCTAATTTTAGGACACAAAATCAGCATTTTGCATTATTCCTGAGCAACTAAGATGGCTAATTACTTGGAGTTATCTTTGCTAAAGAAAACATTGGAAAGTATTTCCAACCTAAAAGATTTTTGGTTTGGTTTTAGCAATGCCATTTGTTGGGACCAAAACCATTACGCGTCGTTCAAGATAATTAGACTTTGAATTCCAAACTTGACTTTACAACGTTGTTTCATTCTATTTTAGTTACATTTCCAATAGGAGCAAAATTTTTGTCTGTATTTTCTTTTCTTATTTGTGACATGCACTGCAAGAGCTTAATGCTGGATACACTGGAGGCTCAAGTGCTTTTTAATTGGTGGTAATTGTCCTCTACTAACTTACCACTGACTACACACACTGCACTCCACATTGTAGGATGTTCTGGTCCTGGTCTGCCATGGTTAGCCCAAAAAATGGTAACTTTGAAGATTTTTGAAGTCCTAGTGGGGATGAACTCTGCTGCCACCCACGCAAAGGGTGCATCTGCTCTTTTGCTCTTAACTCTGACCAGTATCTACTCTCCCTCTATGCAAGAATTCTAAGAGGAGTAGTAAAAGTTTGAAAACAAAAACCAACGTGCCTCTTTCACACAAGTGTTGATTGATACTCATGTGCATAAACTGAACCTGAACTGAAATCCCAGAATGGAAGGTTCAGCTTTGAAAGGCTGAGCTACCAGCACGCTTCAACAAAGGGTGGAGGGGAAGCCTGGAAGGAAAGGAGGTGGTGAAACCTACATCAAAACAAGAAAGATGCTAAAAATGCATCCCAGGATCCCCATGTCAGAAGATAATATTTGTTTCTGCTCTCCTTACTGATAACCAGTGTTGTACATTGGATGTACACATTATTTCACTGATGCAGACCTGCTCATCTGCTGTGTGCCCAACTGGTTTCAGTAAGATCATGCAAATCTGGATATAATCACTTGAAGAGAGAGGAACATGCAATCAGACACACAAAATATAAGGGTGCTTAATGAAATTTTGGTAGCGTATTTTCTCAACCTTGGGAGGCAAAAGCCATTTCTCACCCTTTGAATGTACACACTGCAAGTTATTATTGCAAAGCAAGAGACAGGGGAATCTTATTTGATACACTTCATTGTGCTTTATATTAAAATTCAGGAATTCTAAGCCTTTTTAATGCATAGAACTGTGAAAGAATTTACATCTTCTACTTCGTAATCAGCCATGTTATTGTCTGTTACCCTTAGCTGAATCTGATGTCAGAAACAATACTCTTATCAATGAATCATTGGGGATGAAACCAGCAGTTTTCACTCATGCAAAACTACCACTGACTCCTATGTCTAGAAACTGCTGCACAAGAATTATGCAAGGCTACACAATTATATAAGACCTTTGCCAAAATTATGCCCAAGAAGCATACTTACCTTTTTTTTAATATACATGATAACAATCTCACTATTTTTAAACACATTTAAGATATTAAATCCTTTGTTATCAACATTAAAGTGATCTTTGCTTAAATAAAATTGATCTCTTCATAGTGAGTTTCTAATCCCATTTAAGTACTTTCTTCAATGAGTTTTCTATTCTTAGACTTTATGAGATAATAATTGATAGTACCACAGCATTTGGCATAGTATAACATCTTTTTCTCAAAAATCCTCATCTGAAAAAAAAAAAAAGTAGTGGCTTAATTTACAGCAGATTGGAACTGAAAGATATATCTATAGCAGCACCTGAGAAATATAATAAATGACTTTTTATTTTTTGTCTCATTCTAGAAAATGCTGTTAGTCCTCCATCATTTATACTGTTTAGGGTTTTTTAAAGACAAGTATTTGCCTGCGGCTAAAAAATTGGCAAACCCTGCCCACAGAAACAAGAAGGAGGCATGTAACACACAGAAATCACCAACATAAGAAGAGTTTAGAAGGCCAAGACACATGTTCCAACCCATGGAAGAAGAAAGGATGGTCACTGCTACTGATGTAGGCGTGCTTCTTTTTTAGGCAGGTCAAGGGATGTTTTATTTCCAAAAAAGCTTTTAAAAGAACAGATCAAATGGACATATTTTCAAAGCAATATATGTGGAGGATTAAGGGAGACCATGGAGCTTTGAAAATGTTCCTAACTTACAGATTCTATTTCTGATACAATGATTTTATTTTCTTCTTTTTCATGTCTGAGCCTTCCTTCTCTCCCTGTTGTTCCAACCCCACCTTTATCTGGATTCTCTTGCTGTACATTTTTCTCCCGCATACCAATTTGGAGTTACTCATGTCCCTGTTGCCTCTTTTCTCTCTGTTTAATCTACCCACTGGCAGCCATGCTGCACAGTATTTGAAAGCATTTCCAGATTCTTGTTTCATACAGGGTGGGTCCAGTAGCTGGAGCCAAAATGAAATCCCCCTGAGAAGGTCAGATATTTCAAAACCAGTTTATCTCTAGTGACTTCCACACACTCTGCAGGGCGGCTTCAGCTGGCAAGTTGTTAGCACTGAACACCATTACAACAAAGGAATGCAACAGAGATTTTATTTTTTCCCACTGTGGTAAAAAGAATAAGTCTCAATTGTATTTTGGAAGCAAGTAGCAAAATTCCCACTACTTGTAAGCTTTCAGGTTAGTTGGCTGCCTCACAAGGAACAGGCTTTTGGTTCAAGTTTCTCTTGCTGTCTATACATCTCACATGGAATGTTGATTCAAGCTATTTTCTTCAACTTCAAAAAGTTATTTCTAGAGTTAATTATCGTGGCCAAACACAAAAGCATCAGAATTAGAACCTCAGTAAATCTCGTTATGTATAAATGTGCTAGGTTTGAAGGTTTTCTCAAAGCTACATGACAGAAAGGCAAGGCATCCAGCATCCTGGACAGTGATCTCCCAGTTCAAAAAGCTGCTTCTCTCTTCCTGAGTGTTTTGGGAGAGGCAATGTCACCCTCTGCTCTTCAAAAAATTACATTTCCTCACAGCAGAAACCAAGGTGAAAGGATGAACGAGCTGGAGCAGGGAGGATTTAAATCAAGCACCAACCTCCATTTCAAAAGGCTTTTAAATCAAAATAGTTTCAGTGCAAAATGGGGCTTTGCATAAACCTTTGGTGAACATCCAATCTGAATATTTCAGTACTCATAAAGAAATGGGTAAACTGAATCTTTCACAGGAGTTTTAATTCAAATGCTCCATACCACATTTTCTATAGGCTAGGCTGCACAGCAAGGTTACTCAGTGCATTTTTTTTTCCTCTTCCTTTGCAACAGGCAAAGCATATTATGCTGTGTAATTAATGCTTTACTGTAATTACATTATCTCAAAAGCAGGGGATCTTAAAGCACTTCCATTTATTTTGCACTCAAAAGAGTGGCTGAGTAGAGTGACTATTTCACCTCACTGAAGCCAAACACACTCGACACTTATCACTGGGGGTTTTCTCAAAGGCTGGTGGGTGGAGAGAGGGGGATTGCCTGCTGTGATCTATCATGCTAGAATTAGGTACTCATGCTCCATCCACAGGGGTTTTACCTTTACCATACCAATGCATTCTGTTTTTAAACTCTGGACAACGTGCCAGAGCACTGCTTTGTCAGCACCTCAGCTGACAGGATCATATTTTAATTGGCAAGAACAATCTCTGGGCTGCTCAGTCCTTAATCTTTCTCCTAAAAGGCTGTGACTAAACAAAAGCATCATTTTTACTCTAGTCTGAGCATATCCACTGACAGTTTCAGATTCTTCCACCTTCTCATTGAGATCTGCTGTTCCCTTCACAGAAAAGGTGGAACCTGCACCACAATCTACACCTTTTCCTTTCCACTGTTCCTCTTGATAAGCTATGAATACAGAGTTTTATACAGCATTTTGATACAGAAACACTTTTGAAGCATCCTACAATTGGCAGGCCCCAGACTGAGAACATGGAACAATTTCTGAGGAAACCACTGATCTCTTCTAATTAATATTCAGCAACAATTCTTTTTTGGAGTAATGCCAAAGACCCAAACTGATAGGTTTTATCCATCTGTAGACAGCATGAACACAACATGAAACTGTCTGCTTGTCTGACTCTAGATCTTCTCTCATTTTTGGAATAATTAGTCCTGCCTTTCTACCCCTCCTTTACCTTAAAATGGTGCCATATTGTATCATCAGAGTGATGGCGTGTAAGAAGACTCATTGTATCTGAGAACTTAAATTTCTGGAAGTTCATTTAAAAGCAGTGAGGAATCAGACTTCACAAAAAAAAAAAACAAAACTTCAAGCCTTATTATAGCTCTAATTTGATCCTCAAATCACACTTTAATTTTTATGTGTTTAAAACTATTTACATATTTAGACCATGTTTCTTTTCTCAATTATCATGCATCAGTCAGATACAGAGAACCAAGAAAAAATGTTAGGTGACATCTAGATTAAAGTTGTGTAAATAATTCATTCTTAAAATTGGTGCTTGATCAACTCAAAAGCATCATTTGATCTTCTCAGGGAACTGAACAACAGAAAAGTAATTTCAACATTAAATTAGTTTAGATATTTTTGAAGTTCTAGTCTTTTCAAAGAAAACTTCACAGGCAATATAATGTCATGTATCATCTCAAATACTTCAGAATATTTAAACTTTCAGGAGAGAGGAACAAAGAATTATTTTGCATACGAATCTGAAAAGCAAATGCTTGTTTAACTCAAAAGTTTTGGGTTTTTTTACAGAATTTTTCACTAAAATAAATATTGGTTCCAATAGGAAGAGGTCACAAATCAGGATCAGTTCACAAATATACAGAAAAAGTTTTAGAATTGAAAAGCCATGGGATATGGAGAATTAAAATAAAAACAAAGAACCACTGCATGAGATCAGAACTAATTCTGTACCATCAGTTATGTTCTGGAGGCATTTCATTTTAAATTTAAGTCATAATAATAATTGAGTGAAATTATAAATAAATACTTGACCGCAGATCAAATATGAAGAGTCAATTTAATACATCTCCATAAATACAAAACAATATTTGTCTAATTTCCAGACCACAATTATGTATTTCTATAGCTACATCCAAAATATATTAACTATAATAGAAAAAAATATAAATAAGTTCTGAAGCTCATTTCATTCATGGGAATGTTTTACAAAATAAACTTTCAGAATCCTGTCAACATGAAGATATATGATAATAAACGGTAATTTGCATTTAGTTTTAAATATTGTATTTTCTGTACAGCAGGTAAACAGCATAGTAAAGCAGGTCCTCTAAATTGAACATGTTTTAATACAGTCAAAGTTACACATCCAAGTTAAAAAAATGCAGACTGTTCTTTAGCAAAGAGGGTCACATACAACTAAGGAGTGGAAAGGTCATTTTATCTCTAAATACAGTAGCACTTGGGGCCAATGATGGAATAAAACTTCTCCTGGTACTTTCAAAAGTGTAAGAAAAAAATTGAAGGGGATGTTGGAAGAAGGAGCATCAAAAAATACTCGAGGATTTAACAAAACAACTTAAAGTGAGAGAGCGAAATAGCTCAACCTGTTTGGCTCATCAAGAAATAGCCTGCAAAGTAACTTGATTAGAGTGTCTAAGAACATTCATGGGTAGAAAGAAGTGGGTACTGAAGTACACTTCAGATATAGCAGAGAAAGACCCAGTAATTAAAAAAAAAAAAGAAAAAAAAAAAAACAAAAAACTTCACATTAAATCCAGACAAATTCAAATGAAGAATAAATCATAAATATTTAACAGTGACTGTGACTAGCCCCTGGTACTATTGAAGCCATTGCCCTTGTCTCAGTAGTTCAAAAAGTTTAATCCTGGGTTTAAACCTGATGGCATTTAGAAAATATACTGCCAGCAGACAAGTCACTGGTTTCCAAGTGAAGACATCTGGGTGAAATCTATGAAATAAGAGGGGACAAACTGAACTTGCTTGCCTTATGGTTGGCAAAACATACTGGTGTTCCTGCTAAGAGCTCCAAACAGCCTCTAATGGAACGTGTTAATTTTAAACCACTTGATTTAATTGTCAAAATAAATTTCAGTTTTCTAATCCTGCTGGAGAACTCTATGAAAGTGTCTGTGCACGTGCCAGAACAATGTACACAGGCAGTTGTACCTGAAACCTAACCTCATTCATTCAAGCAAAACATTAAATAGACATTTTATTACACAAGCCAACTCAGGAGTTCATGCCAGCACAAGGGTTGGCTCACCTTTATAAAATTCACTTGAAATGGCATGGGGTCAGGCAACAAAGAGGATCAGGGGAAATGAAAATAGAAAAGCACAGCATTTCCACATTTTACAATTAATAACACTGTTTGAAAGCATGTTTTCAGAATGCATGTCAATGAGATCAAAAACCAGAACATAAATCACAAGAGTTACTTTTACTGGACTCTAAGTCCTTTTTATGCCATTAAATTGATGTGAGCAGAGCCAATTAACACATCACTTTCCCTCTTTGCATTCCACATGGGCTATCAAAGCACCACAAGAGAGCCACATGGGTGCGTGCTTATCTGCATAATCACACACAAAAAATCCCTTTCCATTTTATTGCTGAGCATGACATTATATGGCATGAAATACTCCACTGGTCAGTCTGGGTCAGCTGCCCAAGTTGTGTTGTGCCCAGTTTTTTTTGCCCACCCCAGAGTGCTCACTGAGGGGTGTGGCAGAGCAAGAGCAAACCTTGCTGCTCTGCAATTACTGATCAGCAACAGCCAGAACACTGGTTTAGTCACAAATTTGAAACCTGGCACCACATGGGACTGGTATAAAGAAAATTAACTCCATTTCTGACAGGTGCATTTAGTCTTCAGCAGGCAAGAGCTGGAAATCACCACTCCTGCTCCTAAGAGCTCACCAAGAGACACAGCTGAACTCAACTGAAAAAAGAAATAGCCCAGAAAAGAAATAAAAGTTATAAAATAAAATAATAACAGGAATTAGTTAGGTACTCAGAAGAAAATCTTTTTCTTGACCTTCCCAATAACAAATCAGTCACTCTTACTCTGCAATAGCTTGGATTTGAAAAAAGGTGCAGAAGATGAAAGTAACTGGAATTCCATACATTTTTCATCTCTGTCATATCTACACACAGCCACTCTATCAGCAACTCCTGGCTTTCTCCCAGATGAAACAGACCATAAAATTTTACTTTTCCTCAAACTCCTGCAACCACATATGGCAGGTTTTAATATAAATCCATATGGCCAAAATATGTTGCTGCTGTTGATCAGATCTGCAACCATTAAAATTATTCTCCCATAAATAAGAATAAAGACTCCCTAGACCAGACGGCAACATCCTTCTTGCCTCTGCTGTGTCCCTTTTGCAGACTGAGAAAGGACTTCAATTCTCCTCTAGCTGTCAATCTGGTTCCTTTCACAAGCATTAAAATTCACTTCAAAGACTGAATAATAAGGATTGCTGACCCTTCCACACTGATAAAAATAAATAAATGTCAGTCAGACACCAGTGTAGTCACACAGGTACAGTAAACTTTTTCTAACCACATGGCACAGATTTATTCTTTAAGCTAATCAGAATTCAAACAGAACAGAAATCAAATGTCACGCTGCCACACTAACATCTATCAACCACAATGATTACATCTACATCAATCACTTGATATAATAGGAGTAAAGTCATTATAACAGAACATTGTCAAAAGATCTGGAATTGGTCTTCTACTTAGTATTCCGTCATATAACAGCTACAAGATTATTTCAAAGGCAGCAGTGTATGCTTTGAAAATATAAGACAGTTTGCTTCAGCATTTTCCTGGCAGCAGACTGTTATTCAATGACAGCATTCTCTATGAAGCAGCAAACATTACTGATTTGAGCTTTATAAAAGGGGAGAGCGTTGGATTTTCTGTTCCATCAGTTTGCAAGGTACAACTGAAAATTCAACAATTGCATTACTTTTACGTATAGAACCAGCAAGTTATCTGAAAGCAACCCTATAATTCTGAAGAAGCGTTGGTTGTACCAGATAGTTCAGTAATTTCATTCCTTTACTTTGGAAGTCCCATCAGCTTTCTCTCCTCCTATGTCTAATTCTGCCTGAAACACCTCACTGCTTCATTCCCAAGCAATGGCATTCTGAAAAGCACAGTCCTACCTGAAGGTTATGTATATGAAAATGACACAGGCTCGTAATTCAAAATCTGGAGTTCACCTCTTGCATGGGATCATGCCTTTTCATTCCCAGACTTGAGCAGTGTCTGATGTCTGCTTATGCTTTGTAGTGCTAAGAAACAGTCAAAAATTCAGCATACAGCCTCTATCTGTCCCACTCTGTGCTGCAGACAGCCACTGAGAAGCAAAGACCATACCAGAGAAAGCACACAAACACAGAAAGTGCTCCCTTTCTGGACATCATGTCACAAAGACATTACACCACTGCTACTTGAATCAAAGGAAGATCTTACTCAGAGTGACCTTTCTGTACATTGATCACTGCAGTGAGCATGAAATCCCTTAAACACAGCTAAAATTGTGCTTCCTTTACATGAGAGGGATTGCTTGGAAAATTATAAAGGACTGAAAACCAGCCCTTTATATCCACCTCTATGAAAAATTAAGACCGTGGAGACTTTATTCCACTTGGCATGGAAAGCAGAAATATAAAGAAAATATAAAGAACAGCATTTAAGGTAAAGACAAAACTTACAGGGCAGAGCAGACATGCAGAATGTGACTTTCTCAGTCTAATGAAGTTTTTACAAATAGTACTGGCAAGCAGCAATAGTTTTAGTCAGATGTGGTCATTCATAAAATCAATTAATGCACATATAAGACACTTTGAATGAACTTATCACCTGGCTTAGTCACAGGCCATTTTTACCTTGACCCTCACTGGTCATTGCTCATTTATGCTTGACAAGAGTCACTCACAAGTGGATCTTTCAAGAAAACAGGATCCAATATCAATATGTAAACTTTGAGGAGGTTGAGAGCAGCCTTGACTAAGTCAGACTTGTGGGTGTCTTCAAAAAGCTGCACCTCCAGCTACATCTCCTGCTGCTTTTACTTCTAGGCAGATAATTCTGCCTAATAGAGAACTTAATCTAGATGCCACTTCATCCTTAAAACCACTTTTTAAGTAATTGCAATACAGCAACAAACTTGTCTGCAACACTTTTTCTAATAAATAATTACTTAGACCATGCTTACAGATCATAATACTGCTAATACATAAAAAAACATAAATATATTCTTTCAGACAAGACACTTTAAAAGGATACTAGTCACATTTACTGTATACATGTCTATCTGGCTTATAAATAAACGACAATTCTATAGTGTAAGTTCATATTTGCTGTAAGTACGTGTGCATTACTCTCTTGGGAATAATAATAAATAAAATAAAAATAATTTTAAAAAATCCATCACACAAGAAACACCACTAATTTAAAATGCAAATAAAACACTTTTTGCTACAAGCTACAATACTACTGAATAATTTACCATAATTTTTAAAATGATCAAATCATATTTTAATAGCTATGCTTCCATTATTGAACAAAGTAAATCTTTGTAAATTCTTTTAACATATTTATACTGAAAGTCATACTTTACATATAAACAGCAATGGTCGTCTTATATATATAATTCCAGAGAATTAGCAAGATTTAAATGGCAAGTACTGTATACTTACTTGGCATTTCAGTGAACATTAAGGTTTATAGTTCTGAGGTAAAAATTGACTTTGGCTTTACTTCAGTCAATATTTATTTCTCTGTTCGATAAACATTGATGTTTGCCTCAAGAGAAGTCAATATCCTGTTAATGTACATTACTTAAATAACATTTGGGAATTACTAAACAAATGACTCAAATTCAGAGGATCAAAGATAGAGGGACCAAGAAAGACTTACGGGGTGTTTGTTTAAACCTGCAGTCTTAGCAGAACTACCAGTACATGACATGAAACAGCCCTGTGAGCAATCCCTCCTCTAATCTTCAGCATGCTGGTATTACAGTCAAATCCATCTTTGGTACAGTCTGCTTCAGAAATGTTCATGTGCAAGTATCTTTTCCCCTTGATGCCCTTCCTCAATGCTTCCTGAGCCAGCTTGTCCTTGAAATATGTTCTGCTTCAAAGATCATGCAGAATTGTAAATGCATATGCTCATGGTTTCCTCATTTAACCTGGTTTCCCCAGTTTGTCACCCATGTTTTATAGTGGAATATTCAATAGTTTAAAGGAACGCTGTCACTATTATATTTTCTGAAAAATCCTCTTCCCAGCTCCTGGGAAGCTGAGAAGCCTCAGAGAGGGATGAAAACAATAATTATCTGATTGCTGCTCCTGTGTTTGCTGCTTTGGAATGTGGTCTGGAGGTTGTTTATCCAACAGGTGCATCTTTGGTTCCATGTGAATTGTTTTTACGTAATGACCAATCAAACCAGCTATGAGTGACTCTCTGAAGAGTCACACGTTTTTATTATTGATTCTTGTGAAGCCTTCTGATGTATCCTTTCTCTTTCTTTAGTATAGTTTTAGTATAGCATTCTTTTAATATAAAATCATAAAATAATAAATCAGCCTTCTGAGAATGTGGAATCAAATTGTCATCTCTCACCTCATCCTGGGGGCCCTCACAAACACCGCAGAACTTTGTTTGCAATACTCAGAATTTTTACTGGAAGTTTATGCTACCAGACTTTCTACACAGGGCTACTTTCCCATATGGCAACAATATTTTAATCCTACTGAGTTTTACCACACTTTGCTACTCACATGAGGTAACAAAGCCAAGAGAATCATCAAATTTCAGGTGGAAAAGAGTGAAAATACTTGCAGCTTGTCTCAGATCTTGGCAAAAACTGTCCTTTAATGGACAAAATAATAGAAATAGCTGAATTTATGAAATTTTGTCATTAAATATTAAAAGGCTCACTGCAATGATAAACCTAGCAACCTGACATAAAGAAAGTGATGCAAGCAAGCATATATTACAAGTTGTGGTCAAACTTTAGAGACTAAGTTTTCCATTATCTACATATGTCTTTCTTTCTGCTTGAGGACATCAGCCACAGTTGCATGGTAGACAGCTAAATCAGTAGAGAGAAAAACCTAGCATTACCATATTTCACCAAGTTATTAATGAAATTTGTAATATAAGGCTCTGATTATCTCCAAAAAATCTTACAAAGCTCAGGCTATTGCTTTTTGTGAGTGTATTAAGAACTTCATATGCAACACAACCATCTGCTACTGAAAAAGTGGGGCCTTAAAGAGTGGAAAAACTAATTATTATAAAATTACATAGCTCCATAAATTTTATAATTTTCAAATATTCCAATCTAAAGAGGGGGAGAAATAGAATTATTTTTTTTTTTTTTGTTCATTTAAGTCCACAGAGAAACATCTTATTTCTGGAGATCCAGATTTTATGAAATATAAATACCAGAAACTTTAGCTACTGCATTATACTTTCACATACCATGAATATAGGCTGCAGGAAATACTATTTAAAGGTCAAGTTATTAAGAGCAGAATTATCATAAATAGTATCAAAGATGATAATTTCCTTCTGAAAAGCATCTCTGGAAAGAAACATGCATATGACTAAGAGGTACATCCTTGAACAATTAGCTGTCAATTCGTATTTGTTAGCTCCCTTGGATGTTGTCAAGCAAAAAATTTTTCCGTGCTTAACAGAGATGTGGAAATAGATCACATCTCAGGTATTAGAGCAGTTCAAGGGCAGCCTTACCACTTCTGAAGAAAAAATTTTGCTCAAGTCTGAATCAGAATATTCACCTTGATATCCGTAACAAGTTTTTACCACTTCAGAGAGGGGAAAAAAAAAAAAAAAAAAGTCATTTTGTTTAAAGTTTAGTGCTTTCAGCCTTCTCACAGAAAAAGTAAGGATCAGGTGGCTGCAACAGCATGGTGTGTATGGCCTCAAGTGTCACAGACATATTTTCTGAAAAATATTTTTGCTAGGAGTTTTTCTCCTGAGAAGCCTCAGAGGAAAAGAAAAACAATGATCATTGGCTGCTGTGGAATGCAACAGGCGCATCTTTGATTGGTCCATGTGAGTTGTTTCTACTTGATGACCAATCACAGGTCCCAAGCTCTGTTGGGACTCTGGTCAGTCACAAGATTTTATTATCATTCCATTCCTTCCTTTCAAGCCTTCTGATGAAATCCTTTCTTCTATTCTTTTAGTATAGTTTTAGTATATAATTTTCTTTTAATATCATATATATCATAAAATAATACATCAGCCTTCTGAACCATGGAGTCAAGATTCTCATCTCCTCCCTCATCCTGGGACCCCCGTGAGCACCACCACACCCATGAGCCAGTTTTAGTAGGTTTGGATCTTGAAGAGAGACTCAGCTGTCATTGTATCCTTGTGTTTAGTCCTCTGGCAAGTAACTTTAGCAAAAATGAAAGGATTGGGAGGAATATATGTCTCAGAGATACAGGTGAGCTCTGGATAAAAGCAGCTGCAAACTGGTAAGGGATGGGGCAGTGAGACCAAGGTGGCAGCAGCACTGTCTGTGCTGTTCTGGGGCTTGGTACAGCTGTTGGCAGATTCTCAGAGCTGTCAATCCAGAAGTCCTAAACCTTTCACAAGTCAACTCTTCACCTAATCTTTCACCTATCAACCTTTCTCAAACACTAGATTCACATTAAGTACATTAGGAATGACAATAACCCTCTGTTCTAATAACAAGAAACTGCCAATTAAGACCATAATGTATGGACATCTTCCCCTTACTTGCCCTTTTTATGCAAAATAACAATGTAGGAGGCTGCATGCAATACCAACATGTCCATCATTTTAATTATTTCTGGATATTTGTCCATACTGCATTAGATTAAAAGAGTCCAAAACCTGATTTATTCACTCACTTGTAAATTACATCTTAATGCATTCAGAACTTGTTAACATTCATACATAAAACACTTAGAGTTCTTTCCCAGTAAAAGTAGGCTCTTATCTTCACAAATTATGAAGACATACAGTTAAATGCAATTTTTAAATATTTATTCCATATTTTCATGCATCTGTTCTGGAAAATTTTAAAACTGTTAGTGAAAGCTGTCCAAAACTCCTACAGTGCAGCCTTTTAAACTTTCTAAATACCTGCCATCCTAGTAGGATTTTGGTGCTCGCTGCAAGTTGGTCCCTGTAACATGCTTGTGATTAAATAATTTAAAAAATCCAACAGCAAAACACACAAAATGCTTAAAGATACAGATTTAATAATTAGACATTTTATATTATGATGATTTATTTTATACATATGCCAACTTTTTCTACCTCTCTGTCTGAAAAAAAAATAGTGTCAATAATAGTACAAATAAATTTTGGAAGGAAAATTATTTTGACCTTTAATACAGTCAGCAATTGCATTTTCTCTCATAGTGGTCCATTTATGGAACAGCAATCAGCTGAAGCAAATCTGCTTGAGAGACCTTCAGTTACAAATGCTTAAAATACAAATAATTTCTCTTATCCTGACCATGTTTAACTCAGGCAAGCACTGAAATATACTTTGGTGAAAGGAAATCAATGTCAAGTCCAGTAAAACCAGGAAGCTGTATTTTAGCTTTTCATATCTGCCAAATCACTATTCCTTTTCCTTTTGGTTGTTCACTAATTAGCATCTCCATAAAAGACATGACCAGACAGAGGTGAGTGAAGAGCAACATTGGCAGAAAAAGACCAATGGATTGATAATTGATTTTCATTCACATTTGCACAAACACATTTCTTATGATATGAAGCCTTTTATTTTTCTTATTCCAGGGGACAAAGCCCATATCTGATATCCCCAAAAAGGAAATAAAGTCATCTGCTTCTTAGAATCTGCACTTTCCCACATTATTTACAGGCCTAAATACTTTGGTATTTGACACAAGATAAACATGCTCTCCTCAGGTTACACCATGCACATGTGATAAATCTGTTATAAAAGCATCAGATCCAATTCACTCACTGCTGATCAAATATTAGACAAAATGTTCTAATTACAGATAAATAACCAGTAATATTATACATGCATCAATTAACCTAAAACTAGATGATCTGCTACAGAACTATAAAATTTGGAGCTGGCTTAAAAGAAGGCTGGCAGTCACCTGACAAGTCAAAAATTTTTCAGTAGGTTTATTTAATTACTCTTCACTTTAAAATACTGTAGCTTCACAGTGAAAAGCTATTCACCAGCTGTCTTAGGGCTGCTGCCCTCATACAGCAAAGTTATAGTATCTGAACTTAACCTCTGAGCTTAAGGAACAAAGGGATAAGAACCAAAGTCACAACACTGAGTATTGTCATAGCCACTTGTGGGTGCTCTGATGTGCATGGCAAGAACTATGGGGCTAAATCACACTGGGCTCCATTTTCTTCATGGTAGAAAAGCCCCTTCTTTATTCACATAACTGCTTTTCATTCAGTTTTACAGATCTCATGTGGGATTCCAATTGTTTAATAGTTTCCTGCCAATTACTTTTATTGGTTAGTAAAAAGTTGTTATTCTGTATTGATTGGTCACTCAAAATCTCAGTGTCTAGGTGCAGGGACAGTTGCTCATGGGAGACAGAAAAATGAAAACTACCTAATGGTGCAAAACCAGCACCATTAGATAGAATTTTATATTTATGCAGGTGCAAGTTGTTTTTTTTTTTGCCCAGGAATAGATTGGTATGTTAATGAATTGCTCACAACAGGATTGCTTTCACATGGGAACTTGCAAAATGCTGGCTTTGACAAGGCCAGCCCCTGATTCTAGGAGAGCAGTCTTGATTTTATGAAGATTTTCTTTATGATTTTTCTACCTTACTGCTACAAAGATAAAAAGAGCAGGGTGGGAAAACAGATGCCTCAGACTCCCTTAGTTTCTCTTGTGGAGTGCCTTATTCATGGCTAAAGAATTCCTCACCTTGGATTATCAAGGTCAGGCACCCAGAGCTCAAATTAGGTTTCATTTGTTAATGTATCAAATCTTTTGTATTTGCAGGCACATGTGTGTGCTACAAATAGATTCATTCTAGGAGCATGGCAGAGCTCCCTGCAAGGAATCTGACGCTGCACAGTGACCAAAGAGATTCCCTCAATGCCCTGCTCAGCTGAATCCTGAGCTAAGGAGGGACCTGAGATTGCTTGTAACTCACACCAAGCAGAGTTAATGTTGAGAATTCAGCTTTTCAAGAAAGGTGTCCTGTCCATTGCCTGTGTACCTTGCCTAGCATCAAAAGATATCAACTTCAATAAAGACTTGTAGATAAAAGGCAGATAACATATCTTGAAGAAAAAAGGATTAATCTGCCACCTTTATTTCCCTAAGAATCCATGCAGCTGATGCTTCCACATGAATGAGGGAAATACTTCTTCAGAAATTACCTAAATTGCACAATTGCTGTGACTTGGAAAGGCTCAAACATCAAAGTTCTGTGGGAAAAGTTGTGGCTTACACTCTACCAGGGCCAGCACTAGAGCTAGGATTTCCTTGCTACTAAGAATTTTGATACTGTTTTTCACTCAATTCAAAAGGTTACATGAGAATCTTAGCTAACGGCACCCTCAGGAGTGAAACCAACCCTGACTTAGGGAAACTTGCACAAAAATGCAACAATTTGTTCATATGGAAGGGACAACAGCAGGTTATTGGAGACTGATGAAGGATAATGCTCCTGAAAAGGAAAGGGGGCAAGCTGAGAAGGAACACTTAGTGCCCTTTTTCCTTTGACTTTCACTCCTTTCTTGTATTCCTATAGGGAAGTAGTTAATGCAGAGTGTTTATAGCCCATCACTGTGGTTCTCTGACCTTTCAATTCACAGGACTGGGCGAGCACTCAGGAGATGTGGCTCCACCAAAAAACACAGCAAAGTTAGGTCTGTTTCAGATTTACACATGCTACCCATAAGCCTGGACATCAGCATTAGACTTTGCCACTTATCAAAGTTCAGTTTTGACAGGAAAAGCTCTCTCCCGTCTGCACTCACCCATACTTACTATAACATTATCATTTTCAGGAAAAAAAGGAAGCAAAGAGTAGAAAAACAAATGCAAAACCACAAACTACTGAATAACCAAGGATATAAATAATAATTATGTCGACTACATTTCCTATAACATATAAATAGCGTTATTTCAGTGCAATACATTCTCCTTATTGAGAATGGTACATTTATAAAAACACAGTAAATCAATGAATTATTAGTTGAAGTATGCAGAGAACGATTACTCAGACATTATGTAGGGTTTTTTCCAGCCCTCTTGAATATCACAATATGCAATATTTTCTACACTTAACCAGAGAGATGTATTCAATTAAGGCTGTATGCTTCCCATGCTTCCAGCCTTCTGCTTAGTAGTTTACAAGATATTCAGTAGCTTTCATGTTCAAGGACCCATACTACCTCTCAGAAGTGAATTTTAAGATAAATACTGGCAATGAGAGTTGCACAAAGGTGTTAGTTGTGTCATTAATCTTGTTAAATACTCTGCACCAACGGACATGAGTAATCAGACAATGAAATAGAAGGCAGAATTAAATACTGGTTAGAGGTTTACTTGTGGAAATAGAAGATTCTCAGCTGGGAATATGTGAGAGCACAGAGATAAGAAAAGCTTGCTTTTGAGGGGGGGGCTTTTTAAAATGTGATAATATTTAGCTACCCGATGGCATCAAAAACATTTTTTCAGATAACGGGTACTCATTAAAATATAAAATAAACATGCACATAATATAATACTCAGAAATAATTACTCACAAAACATGAGAATATTCCAGACATCATGATGTTGCAGTTACCCCTGCAGAGCTTCTGCTCCAAATCCAGAAACAGCAATTTACTGAAGTGAATCCACATGGCTGACTGCAAACTGCACAGGAGTTTGAAATGGGCAATGATCACACCTATTAAAACACAAACCTGCTCAGGCTATCTTGGTCACCACTACTTGTCTAGCTATGAGGAATTAGTGACAATTCTAAGGTAGCTCATTGTTAATCAAACTGACCACTTACAGTGATTAACACTTAGTAGAGAGTTTGCTTTAACAAGTATCACAACTGCCTATATTTCTTCTGAACACACTGAGCTGTGTTCATATTCAAATCAGAATTATTTTATCATTACAAAGTGCTATTTGCTTCTCCCTGGTGTTTTATGATTTTCTTTATGCCCATTGCTTCACTGAGCAAAAAATATCCAGCTACCACCACTTTTCATAGTGCTTGCTGGTGCAGTGGGAAAACTTGTGTGTTCCGTGATATTGTCCTTAAAGTCCCTGACATAAAGATTTTTATTAAAAAAAAAAAAAAAAGGTAAGTAAATGAGGTCAATAAGAGGGCTCACTGATGAAATAAGCTGATTGGAACATTGCACTAAACCTTCCAGTTACAGAAATACAAAATATATATTCAGTCTTCTGCGCTGAGCAAATAATTGACTGTTATTCCAATTTTAAAAGCAATGCATGCATGAACTTTTTATTAATCAGACTAATTTTCTTTAACATTTCTAACACTGCACAGAAGGCACCATTCTTCAGAGCCCACTCATGACCATATTTCAAGAAAGACCTGCAGGAAATGACCCCTGCTCATTGCGGAATAATATTAAACTGGCCATTCTGCTGTGAAACAGTGGGTTTGATCAGTTGACACGAGCACTTTGCTTCTGTTCAGCTGCTGATTTGAAGATGCAATTTACACAATAAACCAGAACAAAATCTGCTCCCCATTTCTTCCCTTAGTTACAGCTAGTCACTAATATTAAGATTTGCAGTTTCTCTCTTGAGCTCATCTAATCACTGTTAGTAACAGCACTGTGTGATAATATGGATATATTCTAATATGATGATGTGCAAAGACTACAGTCATATTATCTCTACACTGATTTGAGCTCTAGGAATTTTACAGTTAGCAGGGTTGTGTTATTTAGGTTTAGGTAACACCTTACTAATCGTCCCTTCTCTAGGACTATTTACTTGTCATTAAATGTGAGGTAGAACTTCAAGGCAAGCATTTGAAAAATCCATTGCTGCCACATAGTAGTAGGAAAAAACGCTGCCTTTATTTCAGATAAAGATGTGCTATAATGTTTTAGAACCAACAACAGTAAATACTGGTGTCTGAGGTTGTCTGCTCCACATAAGAGCCTCCCCCCACTGCTTACAAACATATTGATGCTGAAAAACATTTTTCTGCCCTTATAGCAGCAGCCTTATTTGTACCAAAACAGGCCCATAAGTATGATTTCCCATTTGAAGGTGGAGCTTCATTTCAACTTGCTTTATTTTCATTGACAATATTATATTTTCCTACACATTCAAAGTTGCTTGCTGCATTGTGAATTTAAGTAAACTGAAAGGATGGGAAATTTGCTATGATGCCACTGGAGTATCATGTATCGTGACACTTGTAGTGTTTGACTGTATTGCCCCTTCCAGCACAGAACCAAACAGAAAGCCTTATTTCATCGGTTTTTGGCTATTACACTTTGAAAACACAAAAACCAATTGCCTGATGATTTGTTCAACTGAAAACACTCAAGAGAATGCATTCAGAAATATAACATTGTGTCAGTATTTCATAAAGTCATTGTAGCCCTGCAAAAGAAAAGAATTTACTTAGCTACTCGAAATCAAGTTTCCTTTGCAGTACAGATGAACACCAAATGTCTGGATATTAATCAAAACCTGTAAAATAGTTTTCTAACAGACCCACTACAGTCAAAATCTATGATTCTTGTAAGAGAACCTAATGAAAAGAGAGAGGGGGACAGACAGGACTTGAAAAACATTTATTTATATATCGAAATTTCCCATAAAAACAGAGCTCAGACCCATCCCCGGAGATAATATTTGTACAAGATTTCAACGTGTGGATTTCTTTATTACCATACAAAGCATTCACCTCTTCACCTCCCTTTCTTCTGGCAGAACTACACTTCTATTCACAGGAACTATTTATTCAAGTAGCAAACAGAGGAAGAAAATTAAACAACCAACATACACCTGCTCACTACTGCCTATTACTTAAATATTTTTTTTTAAAGCAATAAAAATTACAGTACAAAAAGTATAGTACCTTGTGCCACTTCCTTTTTAAGCTTCATTTTTGATAAAATGCAAATATTTGTCTATTGAGTAATTTTATTAATAGTCTCTCTGGAAGCACATATGAGTTGTTAATAAAACCTGGTTACACATTTTAATACAAAAATAGCATCATGTTGCTCTCACCTTCTGCTTTCAGGAAAACCATAATTAGAACTATGGGGAAATAAATTCCTTCTCACACTATTTTTAAACTTGACTCGCAGTTTTTGATTATCTGGTATTGACCTAAATTAACCCAAACTCAGAATGTAGTTGATCAAAATTTGTGGAGCCTTGCTTTTCTGAAATTCACTGCAGTAACAAAATTTATAGATATTTTTTTGTGTAACATTGTGTATAACAATATTACATACTACAATATCTATGTGGACTGCATGTTGTGGATAAGACCTCAGATTTATGCATTTCCCTGGTTTTCACTTCTTCACCACACTGTTCATTTTTCTCTCCTAGCCACAGACTTTTCTTTCCAAACCACTATGTAAGAAATCCATTATGTAGATGCATTTATCTTAACTGATAGAAAAATTACTGAAGCATATAGGTGGACCCTGCAGAGACTGCAGTGAGCTGGGACTCCTTCAGCTTCCTTGCAGCTACACATGCACATTGCCTTGTCCCTGCTGTGACAAAGTCTGCTTCCACATGGCAAAGTCAGGTTTCATGCTGCTAAGAGCAGTTAGGAAGGCAGGCTACTGAAGCTGCTCCACAGGAGAACCAGCAAGGATATTTTCATAGAAGCCAGCCACTCTCAGAACTGCTAATTTCGTTTTGTACAAATTGATACTCTTCTGCTTTTTCAAATGGCCAAGAGCAAAACTAAAATAAATAAATAATGACGTAGTAGAAATGCTACCTTCTGTTCTGCGACCTCACCCTTCTGTGGCAGAGACAAAATTAGGCAGCACCACCATCCTCCAACCTCTCCTCTTTATCCAGTACTACTGATGGCATTTAGTCCATGGTAAAGACCAGTTTTTGCACTTAGTTGTTTACATTGAAGGCAAGACAAATTACCTAAGTTGTCAAAAGAAAGCTGGAAGTTGTGGCTGCTGAGAAGGGGACAGTTGAGACGTACAGGACCTAGAGGAGACGTTGAAGCTGTTATTTCATGCACCCAAGGGACAATTAAATCACTTGTCCTTGAAGAAGGCATACATTTACACTTATGAACAGTAGAAATTTAGATGACTAATTTGGGAAGATGTATTTTTTAAGTAACTAGCCAACCACCCCATCCCCAAACAAATCCTTCCCACATTACTATCAGGGTGAAAACAAAACAAGGATTTGCAGGAGCAGTCAAAGTTTATCTCAGTACCATGTTTCTTATTAGACTGAAACAAAGCAGCTCTTAACAGTATCTGAAAAATCATTTTATATTAATGTATTGCTTCCATATTGCATCAAAATTCATTATTCACATGAACTTTTCTTATCTAGAGAAAACCTTCGTATCACTCAAAATTAGAGAAATGGAAACACTTGTCATGAGCAAAGCACCAAACAATTCCTGAGTAAAATGGAACAGAGCAAGTGTCAGCATAACTGTGAAATGAACTAGAGGTTTTCTTCGAAAGCAGAACATGACACATTATTTGAAGGATTCCACAGAGAAGTAAGCAGGCCTTTGACCTCTCAGTTCTTTAAAAAAAAAAAATCTATATTTTATAAAGGAGATTTTTTATTCAGCAAACATATTTTGTCAAAAAAAAAAAGTCTGCTTAGGGAGGAAATAGAAATAAAAATGCAGAAGAGAGCACTTTTTTCTAGAATACATTGTCAATGCTCATTTTTTCCACTTGTTTACAAAGTACTCACAGACATTACATGACTGAACTGGACAGTACAGCCTCTCAAAAAGGCAGGCTCTGAGACCACGTACAAAATCAAAAATAGAGTTTGAAACCTGATCATAGTGCAAAAGCATTAGATAAATGTTGCTTGTGACAGGACAGGACTGCATCCCAGAAGATCTATGGTACTGCTTTGTGTCTGGAACAAGCACTACCCATGCAAAACACTTTTTTGGATGCATTTTATTATTAGCATTTGACCTACTCAGGCATTTGGGGAGTAAAACAATGGTAGATATCTTCAATTTATGTATTCAAAAGCAATAATACATAATAAATATTACTTATGGTGAAAAATAATAAACTGACTATCAGTCTGGTCTTTTATACTTTGATAAGAGAGATTGTTTTGTTAAGGACAAAGGGTTAAAGACACTTTAAATTACATCAAAACACCATAGGAATTAAGACTAAGATCACCCAGACAGTTTATGTTAAAACAAAACCAGATTCTTTTAAATAAAACCAACATCAATTAAATACTGTCTTATCTTTGTTGAGCAAACACTTTACCTTTTGATTTATATGAAGAATCTTTGAAACATATGGTTTTGTTCTCAGAGAGAAAAGAAGCACTCAGAAGCACTGAATCTGGCCTCCACATCCAATTTTCTCTCATATTCCATAATGATATATTACCAGACATGCATATTTAAAATAGCTAATTTAGGAAAACCAGAACCAGAGTCACTTAGACTATAATTATAATACTCTGTCTGAGAATTTTTCTAATAAACTTTTTTAAAAAGGAATTAATGTGCATGGTGAATTTCAAATATTAAGACATTGTGCACATCTATCTCTTCCAACTATCCATATCCACTTCTTTACCACTGTCAATGTTTTTAACGCTCATTATAAAATCAGCTTTAGAGTCACTGAAAAACAATCCAATAGCCACAAACTAACTTCTGCAGGAAAACAGAAACTTTAACTACTGACAAAGTTCTGATTACAAACTGTTAAGAGAAGCAAGAGGTTTTGCTGTGTTTTGGTAATTTTTTGTGCAAAAATGTTTCCTAGAAATGTTTCATGTTAAATTTTATGCCTGCTAACTGGTTACATTACCAGCAACCAAAGCTATCACTGACACTGTCTCAAAAGACAAAAATGTATGAAAAAGAATCTCTAAATAGCATTTAAGGATCAAATGGTTTCCTCCAAAGTCATTTAGGAATGTATTCCTGTCCTTAGCACAGGTACTCCTTTCCATCTGTCCCCTTGTACTATTTTTCTGTTTTTTAGTTGAACTGTAGGTTATGTTTTGTCAGTGGCATTAATAAATGTCACTCCAGTAAAAACCTCAACTAAGAAGTCACACCACAGAAATAGGCATTCCCACATTCTTCTTTTACTATAGACATTTTTTAAATTATTTTACTGTGTAATGATGTCAATCATTATAACTCAGTTCACAAATGAAATCAAATATCAGTCAAAAGTTACAAAATCCATCTTCAAATGTATCTCTTAAAGACTATAAACTACTAAAACATGCTTGAGAGTTAATGCCATATCCTAAAGGTTATAAATCACCAGGAGAGTAGAAAGGTGGCCGTGTGTTTATGCCAGATTCGTGAATGATGGCAGCACAGATTATAAATATTAAAATCCAAATATGCAGCACTCACAGCCACAGTCCCCAGCTACATCAAAACCAAGAACAGTTCACAAAGGGCTAAAATAACTGGGGCTGGAACTATTTATTTACTTTAATCTGCAGAACATGTCTTCAGATAGAATGAAATGAAGATAAATCAGTCAAGAAAATAAGACATTTATAATACACTGTGAAAAATCTGGAAAAAAAAATCACTAAAACAATAGCTTTTGGAAAACTTGCATCTGCAGAAAGCCTTCTGGGCCCAAATCCAATACAAACCTGTCAGAAAATATTGATGAAAAATGTGCATTTACAATTGTAAATAAGACATGAATATGAAACCTAATCCTAAACTCAATTATTCCAGAAGGGAAAGGTTTGGTTGGGGTTTTTTTTACTATGTTATTCAGTTAGTTGATTTAATTAGACAGTTTTTTTGGTAAACAAAATTACTTCAGAAAGAAAATCCTCCAATAACCATAGACAAATCAAATGGACTTCAAAGTCTGTCACTGTGCTTATCTGCTTCATTCATAATATCTTACTGAAAATACCTGTGAGGGTCCAGTATTATAGAAACCACCTTCCCAGAAAAGAAATGTGATCAAAGGAATTGTCAGATGGCATAAGGCCAGCCTTTCATATGCTGCTGAAGGGATTCTTTCAGCTTTGTCTTGAAATGCCCTCTGCTGCTCCATTCCAGGCTCTAACCCAGCTCTGCAAGTGAAAGGTTAATGGAGCGCATCCTTAACACACAGGCACATCTTAACATAGACTAACAAAATAAAAAGCATATTTTCACAAAGTGGGGGTGCTCTTTTAACAAGTTAAAATAATACCAGGCCAAATACCATTCCCCAAATGCACTACAGTCAAGCAGCTGCTCAACATGGATAAGCCTCCAGAAAACCTTTCTGATTAAACTCACTACATCAAAAGCTCAGCTGACACAGGTTAGCAAATGAGTTCAGTTGATGTTTTGGTGCTAGAATGAAAGGTCAAAAAAAAAAAAAAATCCCCAAAACCCTGAAACAACCCAACAGAGAAAATAAAAGGCCAGGATTGCATAAGGAGGGAGAAAACACTGTAAAAAGATTACACAATGCTCAAGAAGCTGCAAGTCAGCTCGGTCTCCTTGAAGTCTGGTGCTTGACAGCAACTCAGAAGCCGGACACTTTTCAGCACAAAAAACCCCAAAAACAAACAAACCCACAAAAAAAAAAACCCAAAACAAACAAACAAACAAAAAAGCCCCAAAGAAAAACAAAAAAAAACCCTAAAAAACAGAACACCAAAAAAAAAAAAAACCCCAACCCCACCCCAAAAAAGAAAAAAAAAAAAAAATAAAACAAAAAAACCCCTAAAGCAGGAAGAGAAATTAAGTTCCAGTGCAAAACAGCTCAGAAATATGGTCTGTGAACCTCATGTAGCTGAATCAATAGGAAATCATGTTTACCCCAGCCAGCACTAGAGGCAGTGCAAGTCACTGGAATGGGTAACACTACAAGTAAGGCTATGCACACTTTTAAAATGAGAAAACTCTACACTGTCTTGCTATGGCATTTCTCAGTATTTAAACGCTTCAGGTAGATACAGAGGAGAGAGACCAGCAAAATGCAGAAATAGAACACATTCAGTTTCACTTTAATTTCTAGTAACCAACACTTAAGCTACCCAAGTAGGCTGCTCTACTGAACTTTTTAGCAGGCTATTTAGGTTTGTACTAAAAAATAAGCTGTAGTAATAAGAAAAAAAAACCAATTCTTTTAACTCCACTGACACTATCAGTAAAAAGATTATAAACATTTCTTCATGCAAACTTGGAGAATTGAAACGCAAAAAGCCTCCAGCTTCTGCCTCAATATCTAAATTCCCATTATCACATACAAACAACTGTGAACCTCTGCAACTTGAACTGAGACTCCAAGTTGACCCCTCAGATTCAGAACATCAAACTAAATGTGCCAAGGGCTGATCTTCAGTCTAAAATCAACAAGAATTAAATTTATGCATCCACCAGAACAGGGAAAGATAAATTTCTGAGCTGTAAGCAAATCTCTCAGAAAGCACATGCTTTTTAGGATTACAGGACAGGAAAGGCCCAGCAAATTCCAGTCAAGTCCCCAGCCATGAGAAGTGCATAATTTAATGTCTTTTGTAAAGCAATCAAACTCCTTCCTAAGAGTGCTTATGATGTTGCTCTGATTGAAAAGCCATTGCAGAACCTCACTGCTCTAACAATTAGGAAGCTTCTTTTAATTCCCAGCTTGAATTTATTCATAGCCAGCTTACACCCATTAGTTCTTGTGCCAATATTGTCCTTTAGCTTAAATAGCTCTTCTCCTTCCCTGGTGTTTACCTCCCTCAAGAATTTAATTTCATTCAATTATATTTCTTAGGACTAATTGTTTTAAAATGAGAGGACACACTTTATAAAACTATCAATGGCACATTCCATAAGGAGAAAAAATTAACTTCTCTAGCAATTAAACATCCACAGAATATGAAAAGTGCACAGTAAAGCAGTTATAAGCCCATGGAAATCTTGTATTATTCCAGGATGTACGAGAGACATGATGACTGCAAATGAAGATATTACAAGCTGTAAGATGAGAAACTTTATAAGAATACTGGAATGAAAAAGAATTATTATGAAAAAATAAATTTATTTTTCAGCACTCTCACAGAAAGACTTTAAGCTTAAAAATCCTTTTAATGCTCATTTCATTTACTACTCTGCAAAATTGGCAAAAAAAACTCCAAACATAGCAAAACTCAAAAAGCAATAAAATAAAGTACTCAGAACCATAGAAAAAAGGTGCAGTATTTTATATGCTTTTTAAAGGGTAAGGATAATTTTAATTTCACTGGGTCAACTTCCAGTGTCGCTTTGGCTTCACTTGATAGTTCCTAAAAAGGCCAAGACTAAGTGCTTCTTGATCAACCCATGCTCATGGAAAACCACATTATCTTTTTAGAAAAGAAGAATGTATTTTACAGAGCAGTTCAAGTGTGTTTAGTGATTCTTAGGCTGTGCCACATTATCGATTGAAACAGCATTTATGTCTATTTTTCAGAACAACACACCTTTTAATCTCAGGAAATTTTATGTTAGCAAATAATTTGGCATACATTGTAGCTTAATTGAACTAAAAATAAAAGGTTTTTATTTTATATTAATTTCCACTCTCTGCCTACAATATGCAGTAACATAATAGGAGTGATATAAATTCAAATTTAATTTTCATACTAATAACCTGATGTAATCAAACACCTAATATTAGTTTGAACTTATTAATTTACACTTGTAAGAGGCATAACATATTACTAACTCAAGATATTAGGCAGATGAATTACAGAGAAAAGCCAGAGCTCCACTTCACTCTACTAACCAGGAGTTATCCATTTCCTCAAGCCAGAGGAGAAAACAGGCCAATGAATTAACAGGAATCTTCCCCACCTTTTTTTGTAAAATGAAAATTAACTTTCTTCCCTCTTAATGAAGCAAACCAATATCGCCTCTCTTGCATCTGAAGTGTGGCCCACTTCAGGAAGTTCAAGGTTGCGAATTAAAGTCTTCCAGGCCACCTCACTAACTGACTGAAATCTTTAGAAAAACTTCATTTTTTCATATTTTTTTAACTCCAGTTCTTCAAGAGTTATTCAGACTATACTAATTGTATACAAAAATCAAGAAATGTCAATCTAAAAGTCTGAAGAAAAATCAAAACATGGATTGCTTTTCAATTTTTCATATCTCAGAAAAACAACGTATGTTCCACACAACACTAAAAATGAACCCAAAACACAGGTATCACTGATGAAAATTATAACAAAAATTTGATGATATCACCTCCAGAATATCATTGAAACATCAAAATATTTTAATATTTCACTATGATAAAGGACTTCACTCAAACCAGAACATACAGTGCAGTACCAACCTATTTATAAACACTGGAGGTAGAAACACCTCCACTCACTGCACAATAAAGTGCTGGTTTCTGATTTGTATTTTTTTAATTTCCCAGTACAATTTCAATAATTACTGCTGGGGGGAGGGGGAAAATTCTCTCATCTGTTGGGATATGAAGCTTTAGTGGGTCCCAGTTTCCAGTGAATATTCTGAACAGTTCTCAGTTCTACAACACACAGGAAAACCATGACGATTTTGCAAAGAATGTAATGATTCCCTATAGACAGTATATAAGCATTCAAATACATAAAAGAATCTTTCAAATTAGTGAAAAGTTACAACTACTTTGTAAGGACTACAAGATCTGAATTATTTAACTTTTTGCCTCTGAAGAAAGGATTATGAAAATATGGAAAAGAATACCTAGACTTCTCCCCACATTACTGCAGAAATCCAATTCATGAAGATCAGATCCATATGGGATCCAAGTTTCAATTAATTCAAGTGAACTTTATGAGTTTGATTTTGCCCATATCTCAACTTAGTTTCACACCAAAAGAAAACTTCCTTTATCAATATTCTTCTTAACAGAAGCCATGGCTCACAATGAAACCACCGTCCTGTCTTGATTTTGGCATTGATCATTCCTTTTAGACACCTAATGAACCTTGTTTTCTTAAGCAAGCACAGCTCTGCTGCTTTGCCTTCTATTTTAACACATCATCCTAAGGACACTGCCAACCATTTTAATTTTAGCAGCTATCAAGACTGATTTCACATATCTCTTTATTCCTTCCAAAATTACACGTTATATGACATAAAGCAGCTGCACCCATTCAGTTCATGTACTAGGAGGCCAACATTCAACACCAAAAGACTTGGAAATTAACAAAAAAAGCAACAACCTGCTAACTTCTATTGCTATTACTAAAAAAAGGTGTTTACCTAAACTGAAAGAACAGACCTTCCTTGCTACTGAAAAAAAAATTTCTCTGCACTACAACATTTCTAAAACCTCTGTACATTTTTTTTCCTTTCCCTGGTAGTTAGGGGGGAAGGGGTGGGGGGGAAAGAAAAAGGAAAGAGAAGTGAGTAAAACATTGGTAATTTGTTTAGCTAGTGATGCAGGCTGTTCTCCAATCAAATTTTGTTTCCCCGAGGAAGATATCAGTTTTAAATTACACAGCAAGAAGGCAAAAGAAAGGAAGCAAACAATCAAAACCGTCCCAGGAGGGGTAAGAGTAAGGCAAGAACTCCAGAGATCCTATTTAATAAATAAACACCTTCATTTTTGTAAGTTAATTTCACCACAGGAAATAAGTTTAGTTTTAATTATATTGCCTTGTGTCATGTTTTATAAAAGGTACATGAGGCTCATTGACTTTCTCTTATGATTAAAGCTTTTTTTATGCTAGAGAGACATTGCATGTAGATTGAGTCTCAGTAGAGCCTTAGCTCAGTGCAAAGTGATGTAAGATGCAACAGTTTTATTGTTCTCCCACACCTGTGACAACTACTGAGAATAAAAACAAAAAGTCATTGCAGGTGACATTTTTTTTTTCCAAAAAACCCAACTAGACATATAAGAAAATGTTAAAAATACACCTGTATGCAAAAAAGATAAAATATGATGTCCAGTCAAAGCCTTTGCTTACACAGATATAGGAGACACAGAGAATTTCAAAAAACCAGAAGCCAAAAAGACAATAAAGGAATAAATGAAGTTTTAAAAATTAATTTCCAAAAAGAGAAATTCCAGAGGAAAATAAATTTGCTTCTGAAGTTCAGACACAATGAGAGAGGCATATTCTGAGCTTGGAATCGCCTTTCCTAACCTTCTGGCACCATTCTTAGACCTTAGTTTAAGACAATTTTAGTTTAAGACAATTATAGGGGGCAGAGACTCTAAAACAAGTCATCCCCCTCTGATTGCAACCTTTCCCCTTTATCAATAGACAGAGACAAATGCAAAGAGAGTTTGTCCAATCCTATTACACTTCATTAACTTTCACAGTAAAGATGAAGTAGAGAGAGATAGAAATAGGAGGGGAAGAGAAAGAGTGAGAAAGTTCCTAAAATTCAACTGCTTATCCAATAGCACAAGACCATCAGCTGGTACTAGTCTAACGTCTCTGCAATTTGCACCTATTTTCAATTAAGCCATCTAACAGGATCTAAGAAATTAGCTCAACCCTTCGATCTCCTTCCCTGACTAAACAAAAGTATCACTTGAGTAATAGCTCTTCACTCAAATATATGCCAGCGTGCACTGCCAGAACCTCTCCCAGTGCTAAGAATCTGGTCTGGAATCAAGTTATTTTATAAGCATTGAAGAGTCTCCCAATGGCTAGAGCAGAAAATTCCACTTTACACAGAACAATTTTCCAGGGGAAATGTTGCAGTTGAGATGACCACGACACACCACACAGTTTCAGACAGCTTTAAGCATTCTCCCATATGCAGTAACACCTTACCTCATCAGAAGGCTTCAGGCATTAGCCCACACAGAGTAACATCACACCACTCCAGAAGGCTGCAGGCATCTGCCCTCCTTGTCCTTCAGCCCAGCCTTTTATCCCCTCCTGTTGATGCCCTGCACCTGTGTGCCCTCTGTTCCCTTTGGTGGTTGGGCAGTGCCCCGGGCACTCGTTACCTTCAATGCTGCTCACCTGCTGCTCACAGCTGTACCCACTTGGGATGAGGCTTGGTCACAGCCCCACCCCAATGACCACAAACTGTGCCTACAAAAGGGAGACTTTTGAATGAGGCTTTATTTTGCAAACCATGCATTTCTGTGGCTGTTCAAACTAAACGTGTGATATATATTTTTTAATAAGTGCCTACAAGGGCTACATCCTTGGGGAACCCCTAAAACACTGGCCTAAACTAGACAATTGGAGGCTTTCTGGAGACAGTTACAGTTCACAAGTAAAACGCAAGTAGAAAATGTAAATATGCTCTTAAAATTGCCTAAGTTTCATTTAAAAAACAAACAACAAAATTACATATAGCTCAACATTTTTCAAAATCAGTCAATAAAGATGTGCTTTGTGGTTTTCTTCCTAGACATGCAAACACTGACAGGATTTAAAAAAAAAAAAAAAACAAAAAAAAACCCAACCAAACTGCTGGCTTGTATGGGTGCTTCAATCCAGAGCAATTTAAAGCTCACTCATTCTTGCATTTGTTTTATGGTTTCGGTATTGTGCTGGTTTTGCAATAATTGTTTTTTTGGTGAAGAGAGAAAAAAATAGCAACAGAACCAGCACATGGGGGTGTGGGTTTTTTTTATGTTTTTGACTAAAGTTATGTTAGTAGGCCTTATTCTGTACCTTCCTGCATTTTTAACAGGGCTATCAATGGAGAACCTTCCTCATCCTTTTATCTAAATAAAATGTCTTCTCCGGATGTGAACATGGAAATGAACTCTCTAAATATTGACAATATTAAACAGAAATCTTCATAATTAAAGATATAATGAATGTAACACATCTGAAGGACTTCCAGTTTTGTAGCAGTATTATTTAAGTCAATAGTGGCTACATTCATTAAATTCCATTCATATCACAATAATGTTCTCCATAAAGGTATATGGAGGGCAAGGTGTTATGCCATTAATGTGTAATACAAATAGTATTTCTTTGTACTGTCAGCATGTTTCAACTAAACTTTAATCCAGAAGTCTCAATTATTTTTTAACCTAATCCAGTGTGTATTGTGACCTGATGTAACAAACAATAACCTCCCTGCCAAAGGCCAAGTCTTCAACACTTCCTTTGTTAGTGGGCATTACTCTGTGTGTGGAGAATTTCTCAGAAAATCGTTTGAAGACATTGAAACTGATATCCTGAAAATTCATCAGAAAGGAAGTGATTAGCACTCAGATACACGGGGGAAGCTAACTAAAGCCTTCTATAAAGTTTATAGCTAAATTCACTGTTACTTTTCCCTAAGAAGTTAATGGCAGAAAATTCTAGGTGCCACCTCTCCACAAGAAGAATCCACACAAAGGAACGTGAAGAGTGTAGACTAAAATACGACAATAGCTCAATAAAAGCACCACAAAATACAACTTATTTTCTACTTTGGGATTTCTTTATTTAAGCATAAACTCAACGTTTAAAATTTTTTAATGTCTTCTTATAAAAGGGACAACTCTTTCTTTACTCTATCATCACGGGGTTAAATCTTTGTTGTTGTTCATATACTGGAATGAACATTAGAGTTTTCAAATTTATACATTAAAATAAAAGAAAAAAATTTAAAAAAATACAAGAACTAGCCCTGGGAATCCAATAAGTCAGTGGTTAGAACATGGGAACAGAAAATTACAATGAATGGTTTAAAAAAAAAAAAAACACGCACACAAAAATTCTTTAGACTTAAGTTTCCTCAGTAATTTAGCCTCTAAGCATCCTCTACTCTGAGAAAGGTGGCTAAGCCAACCTGATAAATGCATGTAACTGTTCATACTCCCATCAAAAACTCCATCTCTCATGTGACAAACATTAATCCTGGAAACACAATAACCTTGTCATTTTCTATCAAACATAGAAGTTCAATGGAATGGTTGTGCTTCAACATTATTCTAACTACTATATTAACTCTCGATTAATTCAATCTCTATTTACTCTCTAAACTGATGACTGTTCCACATAATATAAATATTTTGTGGAAACATGTGTTGCATCCATACATTCTTTACTGCATTCTGAAATTAATATCAATAAATTTCATGACATTCCTACACTATCCTCTATTTTATTATACCACCTATTTTGGCTTTCTTTTTTTTATTGTTATTCAAACTTCTGTTGTCTCCTTTGCAGTGAATCAGTTACTATAGAAACAGTTGTACATGCAAACCTGAGTTGAATTCACTAGCATAGAATAAAAAAAAAATAATTTGATTGAATAGTTTGAATTGGTGGAATAACAAAATGTGAAAATTCATCTGTGGGCTACAATTCATACCTTGCCTAGATTCAATATGTGATGTAAATAGTGAAACGTTATAGGTTGGTAATAAAGAAACAAATAGCAATGTTTTAAGCATGCTTAATCCCATCTCATACTATCACTGAGTTATGTATTTTATTGAATTGCTCTTCCAGTGAAAGGCTTTAAATGTAAAGATTTATTTCACAATAAAACTCCAGGTGATTCATCATTCCAGTAATTTGTATTAATTTAAAGCTGCTGGATCAATTTACTACAATAAATTGTCTTGTGTTGATAAAAAGAACAGCACTGGGTTAAAGCTACCAACATTAGGATGTCTAAATTTTCTTTCAGTGCTTTGTATAAATTAAAGCAAGACCAGGCTGAGCCTTTACAACTAATTTTTCACCAATTCCTTCCCTGGTTAATAAATTAGATTTTTTTTTTTTTTAACAGATAAATATGAAATGTACACACACCCCACAAAGAAATTTTCATACGTTTGTAGACTGCCTTATCTTTCAGGATTATAAAAATTCACAATTAATTGGCTTCCATAATGTGCTATAGCTGGTTTAAATAGGAATTGTACTGAGTACCATCTTAGCTAGCTCTGCTTCAAGTAATTACTACAACACTGGAAAAAAAGGCTCTTAAAAGCTTGCTCCAGACTAAATACCCATAATGGTTTTTACAGCTGACAAAAGCCTTTCAAACAGCCAAAATCAGAGCTGACAGCTCACCTTCCCATCAAGAACCATGCTAATGAGCTTTTGATGTCATTTCTGTGTGCCCTACACACCCCAGCTCCTCCAAAATCTGCTGTTCTGATCTCCTCAGCTTTTGGACAGTGCTGTTCCACCATTTAAATATCTAAGCCAAGTTGAAGTTTTTTAAACATATTTGATTATTTGTTTCACTCAGGACCTATTCAGAGTGAGATTATTAATTACTATTATTTGTGCTGAACTCAAAAGAAAAATGTTCCAGTGGTTTCAAAGAGCTTTGAATCAGGCCCAGAGGGTTTAAATTGGATCCAATTTATTCCTGGACTTTACTGATCCTCTGCACAGTGATGAATTTAACCTATCTTAAAATTACTAATTAAATAGGCTAAGAATATATTTTTAATAGCTTTTTCAATTTGAACCACACTGAAAAATTGCATCTGTAAGATTTTCAAGTTTTTTTCTGAAAGCTTTTCTGGGTCTATATTATGGTCTATGTACTTGTAAATTATTTCTTTTTTTTTTTTTTTTTTTTTACATCACTCAGTTATTTCTGAAGAGGCAGATGATACTGATTAGCATATGCTGATTAAAGAGTACAATTGCCTGACAATGACTTTAAATTTTAAGATAAGGCAAACTGATAAAAATAGAAGGGCATAATTCAGGGAATAATTATCCACCTCAGGTGAAGGAGTTCTACAGACTTAATTACAAAAATGTACAGAATGCATTACTGTCAATTAGAGCACACCCTGTGCAATTCATTAAAGCCCTCTCCCCTGTGCAGAAGTGACAAATATCTCATTATGCCCTGGAGAAATAAGGAAGAACAAAAAGGGGTAATGTCAAATGAAAAAGAGATTGATCTGTTCATAACACAGAAGTATATTATATATATTATATGTATATATTAAGGAGTCTGGATGAAAGGGATAAAACTAGAGAGGAAAAAGTGCCTAAGAAGAGGTCTAATTTGTTTACAGAGAAGTTAGGATGGAGATTTACTATGGTAATTAAGCTATTATTCAATGACAAAATGAAAAAAAAAAGCAATTACTGAAGAAACCCCACTGACACTTGGCCTAAAAAGATACATACCTTGCCAAGGATGGAAAAGGTAAAATAAACAGCAACAGAATTTTTAAAAAATGGTTTTACCTAAAACCAAATGAACCAAGTTAGACCTGTCTTCATGTCATTTTCCACTTTCCTGATCTTCTCCATGTTCTTCTCCTGCTGGACTGAAGTATCCCTCACAGTTCCCATACATAGAAACAGAGACAACTTGACATAGTTTGGAAGAATCCTCCTCTTTTCTCTATCGCTCTTTGAGTATTTAGTTTCATTACCAGTACTGTTTTGATATATAAATTTAAAAAAATAATATTTAAGGTAACATTCATTTTGAGCTGCACAGTAGTTGTACTCTCATTAACATTTATGTGATTCTTGATTCAGGGACAGAAACTTTACATTTGCAATGAAGACATTTTCAGTATATGTCTTTCAGATGCCTTAGCTAAATTCCAAGTAATCAGGCAACCCCAGTAAAGTGTAGTCTATTAAAACTGAGATTTTCCACTCCTAAAATATGTCCAAAGTCACTGCAAAATTAATCTAGGTAACTTTACACCAGCATCTTCCAAATCAGCAAACAGGAGGCACTGATCCAGCCCAGCACTGAAGTCATATTATATATCAAACAGAGGTTAAGTCCCACATGAAAATTATGATCCAGTGTAGGAAACCCCTGATACCAAGCTCTTCTGCTTTAAGCCTGCCTTGATAGTTTTAGACCTTACTGACTATTACAAAATTTAAAAATTAGTATTTATTGCTTATAATTATTTGCCTGTTTTGACTTAAAAGCTTTAGAAGATTCTTTTTGGCAGTTTCCCCTTCTTTTTGCATTTCAGTTTTTTTCTCCCAAAGCTATTTTGTGCTTTGCAGTACTCAGACAAGTGATAATTATTTCCTATACACAGATTTACACATAACCTGCTTAATTTTAGTAATTAACCTCAATACACTGCTATGCGAGTAAAGAATGAATGGAAAGTAAGTTTCTTAAGTTGCCTGTCACAAGCAAATGTGTCAGCTAAACTCCAATTAAAGGCTCAGTTTAATTAGACAGGGGGTTGCATATGAGTGTCTAACTGCTATGACACCATGCAGGAACTCATTCTCCTTTTACATATTCCAAAACACATCAAAATGCAAATCAAAACAAATCACGTGGATGGCAGTGACTTAGGTCCACTCAAGTGCACTCCTGAGGGGAGGGAGGGAAATGCTGGAGCTGATCAGTTCCATTTTATTGCTAGTTCAGATAACGTGCAATAAAGCTTCTCAATAGGTCATATAGTCAGGGAAAATGAACTGCAAATTAGCACAGGGGAGGAGAACACCTTTCTTTAAGAATTCTCTCAAAACAAAGCAATTATTTTCAAATAAATCAAAGTAACAACTTTGTCACATGGAACAATACTGGAGTATTGCACAACATTCTGCTCCTGAATCCTCATGTCAAATTTCATGACAGACAAGGATAGTCAGATTTATCAAAACCTTTTCTAATACTGCAACATAACCAGGTCAGGTATAAATCCCTGCTTTCTACACCTTGCCAGTTATTTGAACCACACCACAGGTCAGGATTCAGCATCCCACCTTCAACAACATTTCTGTGGCAACTGCACTGCAGCCCTGCATGTGGATGTTAGAAGCGACTGAAGTACAGAATGTAATCTTGGACAATATTGTGCAGATAACTGTTTAAAAATTACAGAACTGTAGAATCATTAAGTTGGTAAATATCTTTAAGATCATCAAGCTCTACTTCAACCACATCAGGATTGACAACTTGCTTATCTCTACCATTGACTTACTCAGTCTGCCCATCTTGACTTCCAGACTTCCACTGCTGACTTTTTCTTGGAAGTTCAAAGGACCTACACCTTTTCAGCAGCTTCAAGGGGAAGTGTCTCTTTAAAAAATTAAATATAAGGACATTATTTGGGAGTAAGATTGTCTATCTTTCCACTCATGTCAAACACAAGTTAAAAAGTTTGAGTTAAGTACAGTTTTTTATTATTGATTAAAGCAACAATATCTGGGTGGGGGAGGAGAAGCTGGAATAGGACGTGATGCTATGGGACCACACACATACACGTTTTAATATAAAGTATATTTTAGGCCTGTACTTGATATGTTCAGTATAAGTGTCTAACAGCTGACTTCAAAAAACATTATTTCAGGTTTGAAGGAATATTAGGAGAGAGAAAGAGGTGCAAAAATTCCTGTTCCTACAGGAACAGGAATTCTTGATCTAATGAAGAAAAAAAGGGATTAAAGGCGTCATCAAGATTTTCATGCAGGTGTCTCATGCACCCATAGATAAGACCATAATTTTCAGTGAAGATTTTTTCCTTCAAGAGCTGCAAAAGCAGAGGCCATCTGATAATTTTTCTGTTTATATCCAATTATTACCCATCAAAAATATTTCAGCTTGGTCATGTTGCTGATCATAGTCCACCAAAGAATCTGAGAAGAGAAGCTCAATATGCTAAATTTGTACCATAGTTATGCACTTAGGAAAGCACATAATTTTCACTTGTGAAAAAGAAAAGCAACCAGAGAGCTAAGATGCTATTAAATCACTAAACATATTACAAATAGCCATGTCAGAAATGTATTTTTATGTTGCAAAGAACAGCACTGAGCAATAGTTATGCTGAGCTATGATTTGTTCATTAAACGATGGATCTTGTTCTATTAATTATATGAAACATTCTCTAGACAGACACGTTATTCAATTTGGTCAACAGTGATAATTCTTATTTTAAAAAAAATACAATTCAACCTGCAGAATGTATTTGACCAGGTTGGATTTATTCAGAATGTAAAATATGCTTTCCTCTCTCATACATAGTGTGACCTATTTTATATAAATTGAGAATGTTTAGACTTCAGAAAGGATACAGAACAGAACCCTAAATCAGTACAATATGCAAAAAAAAAAATCATATTGAATATGTATCAGGGAAAATTATTTCTTCCCCAAATGAACACAGAATTTCTAAAGGGGATTAGGAAGCATTACGGGAGAAATATTGCGAATGCATTATTGGAACACAAATGTGCCCTTTACTTCTTGACACTTCATTTGGAAAACATCAAGTAGGTATTAATTAAGATAACAAGTGACCCATACTTTTAATCTTTTGCTTTAATGACTGATGAAAATTTATAAATTTTAATGCTACTTCTTCACTGATGCAGAGCTAAATATACCAGAAGAGAATAACACAGACCTAATTTAGCTAGTAAAAATTTTCACTTTTAATTTCAATGTATGCCTCAGAAACATAGGCAAAAATTCAAGTATTCCTTGATTTCCTTCCTCTGGGAAATCTCACTGGGAAGCAGAAGACAATTTGTCGGTTTCACAGAAGAATTGTCAGCTCATGACAAGTTACTGGAAAGAGCTCTGCGTTGTGCGTAGGAGCTAGTATGCCTAAGAAAATCTGTACTAAAATGAAGTCTCTACATTTATCTGGTTACATTTTCCATTAGAAAACTAGGTCCTACCTCCCTTCTAACTGCAAAATTAATAAAAGAAAAGTGAACATTTGCTTATCATTTAAAAGGTATGTGCCAGCTATTTCTACAATAACCTTTATTCCCTTGTAATTGACAAAAGCTTATTTATCTCAGGGAACATGGGGAGTAAATTATCCCTCCTGCAACCACAGAAATTCAGTTGTACACTTTCTTTAAAGAACACAAAGCAAGACTTACATTGATAAGAGCTATTCCTACATTTACAAAATGTTTACTTCAAACAACAACATACCAGGTAATACCAAGCATTTTTCCACTGCTTGTATTGTGGTATCAGCTACATTTCGAAGGACTAAACTTTCTAAAATATAACAGAACATCATGGTTATAAAGCTCTCTGAGCTTGAAAGAAGGTGAGCAAGCAATTTTGGGAGCATATCAGTACAAAATGACTCAAGAATAAGCTTTATTTCCCTGTATACTATAGTTTAGTAGACATCAGTTTGGAGAGAATTATCACAGGCTCTCTAGATGGGTAGTTCTCAATATAGCTCTCCACATCAAAACTCACTACTTTGAGTGAGTTCCCACTTACCCTGGTCCCCAAAATACATCCTGTTTCACCTTTTTACTCAAAACAATAAAACAACATTAGGGTTCTGCCTTAGTGCTGAAATGTTTGAGTACTATTACACTGTCCAGCTGCATCAGGAAGGCTCTAAACTTCTGGGTTTTGATACAGAGAATTTCTTTCATTTTGTATTTATTTAGGGAAGATAAAGGCAGATCAGAAATTCAAAATTAAAAAAAAATAATATTTTTGTAAACCCTAGTTACCTAGCTGTTGGTAGAAATGGTATCTTATCTTTAAGAGGATCTTAGATGCTGCTGAGCATGGAATGGCTGAAGCAAGCAAACATTAGCATTTCCCATTGCCCTTTTCTTGATGTCCACTATCAGCATTAGCTCCAGGAAAACAGTCACATAGCATATTAAACCATCAGGGGCTACATTTGTAAGTAATTTGGCAAACGGCTGGTCTCTGTAGACCTTTGCCTGAATTTCTCTGCAATTTGCATATTGCTAATAATTTTATTCAGCACAGAAGTTTTCTTTGCAATTAGCTCTTTTAAGTGCATCAGAGCTTTAGGAGACATATATTCATTTGACAGTCTTCTAATTGCTTTTTATGTTGTCATCTTTAAAGCAAAGGAGCTTTATGATCCTAAACCTTTAAAACATTTTAATTTTTCTGAGAACTTGATATGAAAGGGCTGAGAACTGTGGTCAGATTAAACCAGGGTAACTAATTTGAAGACACACGAAGTCTTCGCAATGCATCAGTTCTGTCAATCCGACATTTTTCGTCTTTATGAGACTACACAAAAATATGACAAACCACATCTTGTCTTATGAGAGTAAAGATTTGCTTCATACTTTTTTTCATGCTTATTGTCTAGACCAGGCTAGCCAGATTGCTACAGGAAATTTGTTACACATACTAGCCAAATGCAGATTGTTTCCTTCATATCCATATTAAATGACTGTGAGAAACTGAAACGTTTTAGGTAACGGTTTAAACATTTTTATGGAAGAGTTTTTGCGCATTGTGGCTAAACTGAATAAAGAGGCTGAGACCACCCAAGCCCACCCCTCCTTCATCCAACTGCAGCTTTGGGCATGGACTTGAGCTCCCTGACAGAACCTGAGATATGATAAAGATGACCATACTGTTCAATTATGTCTGGTCTAGGGACAAGGAAACAAGACTAAGGCAGGAGAATGTATCCACAAGAAAGCCAAACCCAGCAGCTGTCCTGAAAATCTCCTGAGGCCTTGTTTGCACAGCCTGCCCCACAGCCAGGAAGGGAGGAGGAGAGTTCTGGGATATCCAGAGGCTCCTGCAAGAGACTGTGCCAAACTCACACCCCTTCAGGGAAGGTGTCTGGGCATTCCCACCCAGCCTAAGTGTGTATCAACCCACAAAACTCCATCTCTGCAGGGGACCTTCAGCACCAAGAAAATCTGATGGAGAGCATCCACAAGACTGGGGGATCTGTAGATCCATTGGGAAATGTTATGGGTAACAGTTTAAACATTGTTATGGAAGAGTTTTTTCCCATTATGGCTAAACTGAATAAAGAGGCTGAGACCACCCAAGCCCACTCCTCCTTCGCCTGACTGCAGCTTTGGGCTGAGACTTGAGCTGCCAAACAGAACCTGAGGCACGATAAAGGTGGCACTGTTGTTCAATCACCCCTGGTCTAGGGACAAGGACACAAGACTAAGGCAGGAAAATGCATCCACAAGAAAGCCAAACCCAGCAGCTGTTTTGAAAATCTGCTTGCACAGCCTGCCCCACAGCCAGGAAGGGAGGAGGAGAGTTCTGGGATATCCAGAGGCTCCTGCTAGAGACTGTGCCAAACTTGCCCCTTCCAGGGAAGGTGTCTGGGCATTCCCACCCAGCCCAAGTGTGTATCAACCCACAAAACTCTTTGCAGGAGACCTTCAGCACCAAGAAAATCTGATGGAGAGCATCGACAAGACTGGGGGATCTGTAGATCCATTGGGATCTACAGAGTGGTGATGTTTTCTACTAAATCTCTCTCTTTCACTCTTTCTCTCCCCTCACTTATTTTCTATTTCTCTCTATCTCTCAGTTCTTGTTGAATAAAACCCATACTATTGACTTTGGCATATGGTCTTGTTTGCCCTTTCATTCAGGCAGAGGCCTTTCTGGTCATTTTAATAAGCGGATGGTAGCAAGGGCCTTGAGGCCTACCCACCAGAGCCAGGCCCTGCAGGGGCTGCACAAGGGGCTCAGGGCCCGGCACTGCCCAGTGCCAGCAGAGCCGCTGGCTCAGCAGGAAGCAGCTCCTGGGATCCCACTCTGCACTCCAGGGGCTCAGACACGGAGGAGGAGAAGGAGGAGGAGGAGGAGGAGAAGGTGAAGGCATCTGCAGGCACCCAGC
This sequence comes from Catamblyrhynchus diadema, assembly GCA_035047745.1. NCBI lineage: Eukaryota > Metazoa > Chordata > Aves > Passeriformes > Thraupidae > Catamblyrhynchus > Catamblyrhynchus diadema. The sequence goes on along the minus strand of JAWWMN010000208.1, from coordinate 7,125,932 downwards.
CCTGCCCGGCGGGCTGGCAGGCCGGGCCCTCAGCGGGCAGGGCCGGGTGGGCGGCGGCTCAGGCCTGCCCTGTCCGACTCTCAGGAGGAGGGAGCCTTGGCCAGCATGGAGGAAGAGAGGG
>JAWWMN010000208.1:7096917-7119703 GCA_035047745.1 Catamblyrhynchus diadema | reverse complement strand
GCTCCAGGTGGGGTCCCACAAAAATGGGCTAGAGGGCCACAATCACCTCCCTGGACCTGCTGCTCTTTGCTCCTTTCCACACAGCCCAGCACATGGCTGGCTTTATGGACTGGCAGCACAGATGGCCGGCACATGCTGATCTTCTCCTCCATCTGCACCCCAAGTGCTTCTCCTCAGCCCCTGTCCCCTGCAAACCCCGTGCTGAGGGGGCGCTCCATCCCCTCTCTGCATCATGCAAAGCAATTCAAGCACCCCAGGGCCACGGCAGAGCTCTCCCTGAGGGACACTCCTCATCCCCAACCTCCACCTGGACATGGAGCCACTGCCCACAACTCCCTTTGGCCCTTTGCAGGCCAATTCCTCTTGCCCTGCAAAGCCAGGTGTGGCACTGTGGGGCACGGGGTGTCTGTCGTGTGACACTGAGTCTCACACGGCTCTGGGCACATCAGCAATGTCAGAGATGGAAATGTTATGGGTAATGGCTTAAACATTGCTAGCATGGAGCTTTACCCATTATGGCTAAACTAAATAAAGAGGCTGAGACCACCAAAATCCATTCCTCCTTCACCTGACTGCAACTTTGTGCTGAGACTTGAGCTGCCAAACAGAACCTGAGATATGATAAAGGTGACACTGTTGTTCAATTACCTCTGGTCTAGGGACACGGAAACAAGACTAAGGCAGGAGAATGTATCCACAAGGAAGCCAAACCCAGCAGCTGTCTTGAAAATCAGCTGGGGCCGGGCTCAGGCTGGGGGAGGCTGTAGCCCCCAGACTCATTGCTGAGGCCTTGCACAGAGCTCTGCTCCTGATGCAAAGGGATGCAACACATCCAGAGGCTGCTGCCAGACACTGCCAAACTTATCCCCTCCAGGGGAGACACCTGAGTATTCCCACCAAGCCCACATGTGAATAAACCCACTGAGCTCCATGTTTGTAGGGGACCCTCAGCATCAAGATCTGATGGAGAGCATCCACAGGATGCTGTTGGCATCCACAGAGCAGTGAGTTTTTTCTTCTTAATGTGTCTCTATCCCTTTGTTTCTCTCCCCTGCAGCCACCTCTCTCTCTTACTCTCATTTCCTGTTACACAGAGTCCTTGCTATTAACTCAGTGAATGCTCTTCATTTGTGCCTTCATTCAGGCAAAGGCATCGCTCTAACAATTTTAAAAACCAGATCATAATCACGACCTTTTCTCTTATTTGCCTGGAAAGATTTTTTTCTACCCTCTAAAGCATTTGCTCCATTATTTGTGAGTTCTCCCCTCCCATTAGTACTCAGTATGGTTTTAGTATTCAATCTTAATAAAAGGCTCCACAAGATTTTTGCTCCAGTAGTACTAATCACTTTTGCCATTCTACTTTCAACCTTTTTATTAACAAAGGCTGGGCTGACATTAACAATTCAGCAGAACAGGAGATCAGTAGATCAAAGAAGATGGTGCTGAGCACACTCCATTGCCAACCCTGCTGTGAAGGCTTCAGACTACATGTCCTCTGGACTGAGCACCCCAAACACCCAGTTCAAGACTGCCCAAAGGAGCAGTGGATTTGGACCCTCACAGTTCTATTAAGGAAGAGTAGTAGGTGAGCTACCAGTCTGACATTCTCCAAAATATATCTTCTAGTTTGTATGTTCAGTGTAAATCAACACCTGCCAGGAGATAATGCTTCAAAAAAAAACCCAGTTACCCCAAACTGAAATACTAACACAAACGAGCAGGCAAATTATCACATGGTAGCAATGAAAGGAAAGAAAAACCCTCCAAGACTATAAACACCAGAATCTTAGCAAAGAGATAGATGTACTATTATAACAAATGAGCTTTTACATGGATTTTGGTTTTAGAAGTTTAACTTGAGGCAAGAAACTTTTATTTTCTAACCTCCATGTATGATCTTCATTTAGTTCAGTCAGTCAAAAAAATCTTCAGTACTGGTAAATGCCTTTCTTGCTGGCCATTTCAAGATTTCAGTAATGACTCTATTACACAAGTTTTGAACAGTGTTTGGTCAAGTCTGTTGACCTGTCCAAAATTTTACTTCATTGGTTTTTCTCTTATTTACAGTATTAGACTAGATTTCTACAGTTATTTAAAATGGGAGGAAGAAAAAAAGAAAACCCAGGAAAAAAACCCATAAAAACACCAGACCTCCTCTGGGCTCAAATCACAATTGCATTTTGAAGAGCAAGTTGGGTTTTTTTGATTGAAAATTATTATTTTATTACTCTGTTTACTGAAGGACAGGGTAATAAAAACCTCCAGATTTGTATGAAGCCACAGAATTAAAAGACTGGAGCTTCTTTTTGGTCCAAGATTTGATTAATCCAATTGTTCAAATCTCTCATTATTAGCTTAAGAAAGGGGGGAAAAAATCAACAACAACATAAATTGTCTAATGTTTCTATTTTGCAAGTAAATGCCATATGAGATGAAACTTATTTTTGTGAGAGGCACCTAACTGATACCTAAGACCAAGCTAAGCTTTCTGCTCTTCTGTGATTGGGAAACTTCAGTTAACCAAGGCTTTCCCTGGTTCATCTGGAGAATCTATCACAAGTGATTGGTTCAAGCTCTTTTGTGAAATTTTCAAGATAGACTCACAAAACATTTAAAATAAAATCTAGACTAACAGAATATTTAAAGTAACATCTAACATTATTTTTATTTTGTGGTAGATGTACCATGGAAGTTGGTTTTGTACAGACAGCTAGTGCAAACCTGTAATTTGTTAAGTCTCATTCTAGTGAGTTAATGTTTGCTAAACACTCATTTCAAAAACTGCAAATATTTGGAGTTTACTACATGTGGTAAATTCCAAGTCTTCGCTCATGTCAGAGTCTATTACATTGATTTCCTGCCTTTTAATTTCATTGCTGGGTTATTTTCATAGTTTATGTAGATATCTAATGCTTTCATCTCCCCCTCTCTTGTTTGTTTTTCTGGGTATTTTTCTTTTTTAAAAATGGGAAATAGATATTCAATTTTTACAGAAATTGCTATTGTATAATCCATCATGAAAGCTATACTTAATTTTATACTTGAGAAATTACTTGAGAAATGAGGAGTCTTTTTTTTAAAAACTCCAAACATAACTCTGAATAACTGCTTTGATAGAACAAAACCATCCTTTTTAATGCCCTCTATGTAACAATCAACTATCCACTTAGTGTATGACATAGATGCAAGAAGATAATTTGTACTTAAAATAACCAGTGTTGCTAAAATGGCATCCATTTTTCCATCTGTGTGCTTTTATCACAGTTGCATAAAACATTCTTAAAAATGTTTGAGATACCCCAAAAGCTATTTGCAAGAGATATCATCCAATGTCATAAATATCCTGAGCAGCATGTGAAAAGTTTGTCTGTCAAACAATGTATAGGTTCTTCCTTTGGACTGTAATTTCCATCTTACTGTAGAATCAAAGTTAGACTTTATTTATACTTGTGTTCTGAATAACCCATTTTTTTTCTAAGCAAAGGGACAAAGGAGGTCTCAATAACTGTTTAATTAATTACTGTAGAATGGAAGTAATTCCCATCATGAAAGGTGATTTAAGTGTGAAAGCAGTCTCAGGAATGGTTTCAGATCCTCTGACTTGGGCTATTTTCAGTAAAATCAAATAGAACATGAAACACAACCCCTAGACAGCACAAACACCTTCTTGTATTCTTTTTTTGATTTGCACATAGAAGGATGCTTCAATTGCATGCCTACAAAAGTGATATAAAAAGCCAACTTAGTCACAAAAGACTCTTGGACTAAAAAGACCCTCATTTAATAAAATACACCAAAAACTAACATCCAGTTCATCAACCAGTATTAATCAGGATACTTCCATTGAGGTCAAATTTATGCTAGCTAAGAATCCAGCCTTAGATTTAATGATCTAATTGGCAATGAAGCAGAAAGATAGGTTTACAAAATCCACAGTGAGGAGACAGAAGAAAAATAGAAAGAACGAAACATTCTGGCAGCAATCCAGCATTCATAACTGAACTAATGTTCAATTACTGTGAAATGCTTTATGGAAATAAATGTTAGTTCTACAGGAATCCCTAATGAGTTCATTACAATCAGTGCTATTAAAACAAAGTGCTACTAATATGCCAAACAACTGTGATTGCAGTTTCATAAACTAGTGTTTAATATCCATCAGAGATTAACAAAAATCTTCTGTAATAACTAAACATAATGATGTGTCTAATTTGAAATTATGACATGGATGATAATGTTAATTAGCCTTGTACACATAGTCCAATGTGTAAAAGACATTACAAGACCTAAAGGTTACTGAAGTATCACAAAACTACTCTTAGGGTGTTTTTTATCATCAGAATAGGCAAATAATAAGATCATTACATCATATAATCATTCACTTGTTTTCTTTAATTTTTTTTCCCCAAAGCCAAAGTGTTTAGGAACACATTCTTTTGCTTAGAAAGTTTTAATTAGTATGGAACTTATAACATGGAATTTAATAATAATTTTCAGATTCCTAAATGACAGTTAAAAAAAGCCCAACAATTAATTACTTACACAAATATATGCTATTAGTAGATACCAGTTCCCCATAAAGGGGAAAACCATGAAATTATGTGAAGCTGTTCAGCCTGAATCCTCCCAAGGGCCTCTCCCAATGGAGAACGACACATTTTTGTTAGTGTATAACAGGTGATTTTACCTGAAAATAGATTTACAAAGCAGTTGCACAGGCATCACAGTAGGTACTGAAATTTCCCTAATGGAAAAGGTTTGACTTAAAACACACAACACACAACTTAGCCACAGATTTTAAACAAAACATATCTGTGGAGTTAACAGTTGAAGCAGCATCAGAAGAACAACACCTGTGTAGAAAATGGTGCCACTCATCCTGTACATTCTAAGGGTCTGTGTTTTTTAAGAAATCTGGCAGTTTCCTACCTCATTTGGAACTATGTAAATTTAAACACCACCCTCACAGTTTGAGTGGAAAATCACCAGTGAGCATTTAGGATAGATGGATAGATATATGCACACTGGTAGGAATTAAATACCTACTTAGTTATTTGGAAAATGAATAATTTTTATAAAATTTGTGGTAAAACCACAGTTAACTGGCTACTAGCAATAGTAACTACTTAGTTTAATGGCTTTTTTTGTTCTTGCTTTTCTAACCTTTAGTTAGTCAAAAGCCTCCAAGTGCTCTGACAAAGACATGAATCTATTTCCACCCTTCCTCAGACACCTGATAGATGCATTACCTTTTACAGCAATCTCTTGTGGAACAAAGATTTCCAGTTCTATGTTTCAATATTAGAATCACTGCTTACAGGAGTACTTTCTTGCAGCTTTTACTCCCACAATTATTTTAACAAGTACTTTGACTTTTTTTTTTCCTCTTGGCCTAATTTTGTCTTATCCTAACAGTTTCTTTAGAATCAGGCTTTAAAAAAACACCACATAAGCATGCACTGACCCTCTTCCCTGTTGCTGAATGGAAGGTAGTGTTGAAATCTCTCAAACTCAGGTGAATGTGTGACAGACAGCAAAACTGTACCATTTTTAGACAAGTTCTCTGAAAGGACAAATGTCTTGTATGTGTACACTAACATCATAAAAATGAAAGTGGTGTTAGATAAACACCCTCCTTTCAGCAAAACTCCCTTCCCAATCCATGAAGGGAGCAAGTGGTGCCTTTAAACATGACAAACATCCCATGCAAGAATTAGATGAGGACAGCACACAGAGGAATGTATCAGAAAGCTCCCACAACCCTTGCACTCCAGGAAAGTCAGATCTGATTTTACTCCACAGCCAGATGCAGAAAGTTACTTAAGAGAGACTGGAAAAGCCTAAGGAATGAGACAAGAGACTTCCTTACAGTTGCATGACCTGGACCACAGTGTCCACAGCACAGAACAGCAACCTGGTGACTTCCCACTGCTCCAGCAGGTCTATGCAACAGAGACAACAGGGCTCCTGCTTTCTGCTGGAACTGGCATCCCATGTGAAAGATGGATTCCATATCTATTACCTTCCCTTCTCCATTTACATGCTTATCTCACCTGCTTTGTACAGCATAAATGACACCTGTAGATTTTCAAATTTCTACAAATTAAGTCTGGGAGGTGAGTGATGCAGTAACACTGCTTCCTTCCTATGCCCTATGCTTTGTTCTTAAAGCCAAACCGTATTCACTGAAAGGGTAATGGTCAAGTTAAAACCCAAAACTCTTTGTAAGCCAGTAAGGTTTGCATTTTTAAAGGTTTTTACTCATGCATTTTACATTAAACAATAACTCAGTAGAACACAAGCTTCTTAAAACAATATCTGAAACTCAGGACTCCCTGCCTACCACCAGTTGCTAATATAACAAGTTATACTACCTCTCCTTTTATAAATTTGTTCTTTTTTTTGCATTGTAATTTAATTATTTGCTTCACACAGAAAGAATGACCAAAAAAAGGATGTATTTCTCTTACTGAAACAACCTATAATTGCCAGCTAATATTCTCTACTGAAAAACAAGAGATGAATCTCTACTCCCTCAGACAGGGAGGTTAATGGTATCACTACTTTCTACCTTCTTTGGCACCATATTGGGTTTGTGTGGCAAGGTTTTAGCAACGGGGTGGTTACAAGGATGATTTCTCCAGAAGCTGGTAGAAGCTACCACCTCTGTGTCCCATGGAACAGCAGCCAGACAGCTCCAAGGAGGACCTGCTGCTGGCCAAGGCTGATCCCAGCAGCAGCAGTGGTAGTGCCTCTGGGTCTCAGCAGGGATTAAAACCAACCCTACAAAATCCAGTAATCTTACCCAGTGATTTCTTCTCTTTGGAAAGTTGGTATGATTCAAATTCCAAGACAATAGGAGTGTAAAATTAGTTGGTGTGTTGGGAACTCCAGGTCAAATCAGGAAACTGGGACCTTGCCTCACCAAGCTTTGTTATCCCATGAAATGGGACCAGGAACTGGATAATCCTATTTCAAACTGATCCACAAAAGCAGAGCACTAAGAGAGTATCTCTGCCAAACAAGGCTCCCCTGCCTTTGGTCAGAACTCATTCAGAGACAACTCATGAGAATAACAGATAATTGTAAATACTTTGCACTTACAAAAATGTTCCAATGTTCAATGACAATGAAATAACTTTCCGGAGTGATACATCTCAAAACAGATCTCTTTTTAGTAAAGGACTGAAAAAAACCAGAACAACAACAAAGAGATAAAGAAGAGATAGAATTCCTGTAGAGTGGAAGTTATTTTCTTCTGAGTAATTAGAGGTACACTTAATTGTCTACAGCAGCTGATCCTGCCTGTAGCTTTTATCATCTTAATTGCAGAAACCAGCGAAAATTCCTCCAGTCAATACAATTAAGACAGTGTAGGAGATAGTTTACTAATGTGTGTCTACAGACCTGGATTTTGTGTCCTTGCAACAATTTTTATGTGTTACCTTTAGTAGTGACTTAATACAGAACTCTAAAACTGACCTAAGCAGAAGACAGTATGTTCAAGCACTACTAGCTCTGCCAATCTTTGTTGGAGCTAAATAGTTCTGTTTCCAGACAACATTCAGATCTGACCAGCTATTTTTAAATGCAGAACACACTTTACATTTTCTCCTCTCATTCAATGCTCTTCAAGTTTAAAATTGCCATATGCAGCAAATGAAGTATACTGAGAGACTGCAAATTGCCAGAAGATTCCATGCACGCTTCAAAAGCTGTTCACATACACCAAAATCTTTGAAAACTGTTTTTCTTAGAGCTGTATTTGTACAGATTTTTACAAATCTGTACGCAATTTTTCCATATTCTATTCTAGAATTGCTTCTTCTGTGATAAAGGCTACATATTTTCTTATTAAAGACATAATTAGCACTCCATAAGGACAAAAACTGTTTTGCCAGGGGTTGGGATGCAGAAAGTGACTTTCCAAATGGAAAAAGAATTATAGGATTGAAAATATCCTCTAAATAGTCTTTGCAGGATAGTCATTTCATACCATAAACAGGGAAAATGGTATCATTTAAAATGAATAACAGAATAAAGCCAAATTGTCTTGTTCCAATAACCTGATGTTAAAAAAAAAAACAAACAAACAAAAAACATTCTGCAGTGTTGAAATTCCTCTTTTCCTCTCCCATCTCTAGGGGCTTTGTTCAAAATTTTATTTGAAAAAAATGTTTCATTGAAGGCAACTTTTTTCTTTCCCAATCCCTGTAGTCACTTCTTGTCAACACCAGCATTTTTGCAGCCGTGATTTTGAGGAGGTTTTAAATCACAATTCTGTCACCCAGATTATTCATTTGAAAGGCCACCACACCACAATATATTTTTGCTATTCTTAAAACACCATTAACATTTAAAACACAAACTTCAAAACTTCTTTTCAATTGTTACAAACAACCGTTGGTACTCCTTGAAAGATCAGCAGCACCATATTCTTGTGAGGCCATCACAAGGGTGACCCAGAAAAACAAGGTATCTTCCCTTTTGTCAGTAATATTTTCAGTGCAACAGTTTTTGGGGTTTTTCCCCCTTCGTTTTCTCTTGACTAATAATTATTTATACTTCAGTTAAGGTTTATCTTTCAAACTACAGGTCTGAAAACAGCTTCAGGCAAAACAGTTACTAAGGGATAATATTATTTTGCATCCTCCAGTTTTTGATCAAAAATAATATTCTCTACTAAAATCACCCAAACAATTACTAAAAGAAAAAAAAAATCTGGGTTTTTTTCAGTTTTTCTGTTGGAACATGATGCATCAGAAATATTTTCACTTGGATCTGATTGTAAATGGAAATTAAAACAAGTCCACAGAATTATATGACTAAGTAAGCAAAAGTCTCTAGACTTTTGATGCTTTAGACTTAATGCTTTAGAACATTAAATGAATTTGCAACAATTACCTGGAGAAGAATTAACTTTTTTTTTTAATTTGCTTTGACACACTTGCACTTATGAGAAGCCCAACAATAATTTAGCAATTTTTTTAGGGGAAATAAGTGTGTTAAACAAAAAAAAGAAATAAAAAGATTGCCTAGAAAGTTGTTAAAAAGTATGAAGCTTAGCTGAAAAAAATCTATGGGAAACATCTTTTTATGGGAAACAACTCTTTAAAATACTAATTGTTCAAATTTTTACATACCATTAGTAAAATTACAATTCCTAAACTGAGATAAGTATAAACATAAAAATATAATCACACAGAGTATTTATGGACAGATAAAATATTTTCTGGGCTTCCAGAATCATGGAATACTTTTAAGAAAAAATGGCACGCAAAAATAAATGCCTGTAATTATAGTAAGTTTCTCTGCTGTGGAAACTGCTACTCAGCAGTAAATAGAAGTACAAATAATTATTTCCTGCCAAAAAATATTCAACTTTACCTTTAATCATTCCAACAGTTTTATTAACAAGATAACAATATTCTTTTCTCACAACTTTGAAAACAGAACCATGTGAATTAATAGCTAATTCAGATTTAAAATTAATGAGCTCTACCGCGTTGATTTTTTTTCCAATTTTCTTGAATAGAATTTCCTTTAAATAGTCTTTCATAAAATACATAATAAGTCCCAATTGAGCAGCAATAAAGTCTTGTTAGTCTTTGTCACCCCATAGTCATCCATGCTGCATTTAAACAATCAACATAAATTGCTGCCTTGGGAAATTATTTTGGAGTTATGGACAAAATGTGTGCCAGTTTAAGTTGTACTTTGTTCTTGTAAAGCATTTTGTGCTAAAGAAGTCTTACTGGGCATATGAGAGGGATTTCTTAATAAATTCCTTTTTTCTTCTGCTAAGTGTGGATTACTCCTGACATATGTTAAATCCTAACTGCCTACCTATTTTCTAACAGCTCTATTTAAAAACAGCATTTTCTTACATAGGTGATAATGTAGGTTTATATATTTTAAAGGAACACTTCAAAGCAATTCTAAAGAGGAGGGAAAAAGGCAACCAAACAAAAAAAAAAGGCATGCAGAGATTTGTTATGGGTTTGTTTTTTCTTTTTAACAAGAAAGGAATTTCACATAAGTGCTTATTTCAAGTGATTCCTTTAATTTTCCCCATACCTCATTGCCAAGTCATCTGTTTCTAGCATTTTGACAGCATTTATAAATGGAACCAGCCACTCATTTGTTGACCTACCAATTAAGCAACACTAGCAAATAAATCAGAATTCACCTCTGGGCAGTGGGCCAGCACAAATCTTACCTACCACTTAGGCTCTGGTTTTGACTCATTTGGAGAATAGATTGCAGCTAAGTATGTCATTAATGGATGTTTTCATTTTACCCAAAGATTCAACTTGTGTCTTATCCTTCAGTACCCCACATTCAATAATATCTTTTTTTTCATTTTGGCATTAGTTTTACAGGATCAGAATATGTTTTATGAGTCCAGGCAAAGTCCATTATTAAATGTAGAAAGAGAATTGTCGCTATTTTTATAAATAGGCAAGGTGCTTACTTCAAATTTGTAAGGAGGGAAGATAGCAAGCAAATTTTACAGAGACAAAGCTGGAAGATTCCTTACTCTTTGGTTTACCACAGAAGTTATGCTATCAGGGAAGAGAAGGTGAAATGTGGGAAATCCACAAGGCTTTTGAGCAAAAGAAGGTGTTAATTAAGGCTTCCACATCCTTGCAGATCACCTAAGACCTGCTCATATTTTTGCAAAGGTAGCTCCAGGTGTGGGCACTTTGAAGTTACATATTTCATGAAGAGGGAGACTGAGACATGGTGCTGTCAGAAGGTTTCCATCAGGATTCTTTTTCCTCCTTTCTTTGAGTGTTTCTTTTCCTGTATCTTAGGAGGGTATGAACAGACCAGGTGACTAAAAATATGGGACTTCAGTTTTGAAAGTTTTGACTGAATTATTATAAAATGGTAATTTCTGTAACCTCAAATATGGTACCATGTTCTCTGACCAAACAATATTTATCCCATGCAAAAAACTCATCTGTTTTAACAAACACAAAGACTCCAGTACTTTAAACCCAATAATTAGCTTCTTCTTGAGCAAAAATAACAAAGTTGAGATAGATACTGCTCAAGTTCTTAATGCCCTGCATCTTTTATCCTAAGAGCACTGAAAGGGTTAAGTCTCTCATGAGAAATCATTTGTTTAGGCACAGAGTTTTCAGACAGGAACCCAAACTACAACTCTTCCATGGAAGGACATGCTTCCCTGTAGACTAGAAGAACAGAATCTGATGTGTCTGTTCTTGCATAATTTTCTTTTGTGAGGTCTAGGTAGATCTCACCTAAGCATGCAGACTTTTGGGCATTTCAGTCTACAGGAGCTTACTCCAAACATAGAATTACCACCTGAGATGACCTGAAAAGCATGATATTCTGTTAAGAGCTAAAGAGTTAGGAAGTTGGACTGAATTTTTGAATTTTGGATTTGCTGATTTACAGATTATTAGATACCTGGGGAAAAAAAAAAACAAAACAACTTTACTAATCTGAAAATATGAAATAAGTAAAAAAGAGAGAAGACATTAAGATGTTTGAAACTCACAGTTCACAGATGTCTCAGTCACCTTTAAGCCTTTATTTTTCTCTCACAAGATTTGTAGGTGCTCATCTCCCTCTCTGTCCCTAAATCTTAAGCAGAAATTGAAGCTTCAAGAGTTCCCAGCTCCCCACTGGGATCTGGAAATAAAGAGATTTCAAGTCCCTTAGGGAATACCTTGGAATCTGACCCATTATGACCTAGCCAAGATCATCAGTCCTGTGACAGGAACCTGAGAGGTTCAGCTCTTGGTTCAAGTCAATTGAATTCCCAGGGTATGGAACAAGGGACACAGCAGACACAGGAGAGTTGGATGACCCCAACCTCCTTCTGAAAAGGCTGCCTAAAGCTCTAAAAGCCCAGATTTCCAACAGAACAAACATGAAAACTGTTAAGAAGCCAGTAAGATTCGCTTTATTTTGTTTTTAAAGAGTTGCGATTCTGCGAGGCATTTGAAGTAAATGTAATAAAAAATATTTCACACCAGAAGTCTTGTTTTGCTGCACAGGTCCCTAACTAGCTGTCATTTAAAGGATTTGTTCCTGAATAGTGTCATCATTTTTGTCATTCCCCTATCCTAAAACATTTGCAGAGGAAAGTTTTCAAAGAGCCAGGACCCCTTACTGAAATGTCTCACGAAAAGAGGAAAAAAATCTTTATAAAAGAGCTTGCAATTATTAATAGGTTTCACTTTTAGTTACTAATGATCCAATTCAGCTGTGATCAAAGCACAACAGCTAGATAATTCAGGATAGAAAATGGAGTTAATTTACTTAGATATGATACTTCTTTCTTAATGACTTTATTTCAATGGAGTTTCAATTAGTTATTAGGTTATTTTACTCATTAGTCCAACAAGCTGTCTGCGGGCAATTAACATGTCACTCCTCATGAAAACAGAACTTTTTTTTTTCCAGAGGAATGCTTTCAAGATCTGTATTACAGAGACTTTTAAAAAAGTTTATGAAAAAAGTAATTCAACACTCAAAGCTCAGTGAAATGGAAATTTATTTTTGTTTATGGGACTGAATGACTGTAATGAAAAAAAGTTACCATTAGTAAGAGCCATTTATTGGTGCCTGATTCAGTTTTCAGTTCCGATTGCCAAACATGGATTTCCCTTCACAAACTGCAAACCCCTCTCTGCAACACTACATACTTCTATAGAAACTTTTTGTTTTACTTTTTAAACCAGCAAAAACAATAAGTTTTCTACAGACTTCCCTCGATTTAGCTGTTCTCTGCTTTCTAGGCTCTTAAGAACCCATCTCTCACACCAAAATGCAGCGGTAGTGTTCGAAATGAACAAACTTTTAGATACAATTAAATGGGGACAAAGTCATTGAAGCAAAAGCAAACTGTTTATTAGTAAAGTAATACTCAGCAGAGCCAGGTGCCCGTCTCTCCTCCCAGAGCCAAACACACACACCCTCCAACAAAAAGGCAACTTTTTATACCCTTTTCTGGCCAGGAGTGGTCCCTGTCCTCTTTCCCATTGGATGGATACTCAGGAATTTTATTCTCTCTGACCAGCTATTCTTCTGTCCCTTCCCCTCTCATCCTTCTTCCTTTTTGGTCCTGTCTTCAACATTGCCCCTCTCCCAGCAACATCCAATAGATCAACCAGAATAAATCCAAGCCACAAACAACACCACATAGAGCCAAAAACCTTCACTCTTTCTCTTTACAACCCTTTTGGCTTCAGCAAAATATTATTTCATCTCTTACAGTAGAAAGCAGGATAAGTAGAGAAAGGGGAAGGTTTCAGCTGTGGCCTTGCAAACCTCATTACCTCCAGGAGAAGCAATTTAGACTACTCAGACATCCTGGCCCTGGAGAGGCCAGGCAGAAGTGCTTACTGGAGAGAAGCAGAATTAACTTATTCTTCTAAATGTATTTCCCAAGAGACAAGATCCCACTAACTTTATCAGCCTAACAAAAGTGCACAAGAGTGGGTCAAACCAACTCAGGGGAAGAATAATGAGCTTGACAGGCAGCACTGCTGGGAAAGGCATGCAGACAGCTGTGGAGACAGCCAGGCTGACAGGCTTTTTTATTGGTTTGTTTTTAACAGCAGTCTGATAAAGTAGGATGATCAAACAGAAATGCACATTCATAAAGTCATTCTCTGACTCCCTGAACCCTCTTCTCTGTTATTCATGGCAAGATAGGAGGTCAAATCAGAGAGGTTTTAGTTGATGAAGAAAAGCTGCAGGAAGGATTTGCTTAATTCCAGGAAAGGGGAAGTTTCTTGTTGAAAGAAAATTACCAGGCACATCCTTCTTAAAAACTAAGAAGTTCCCAACAAGTCTTTTTTCCAAATGCAATTTTGCATAGACAATTGATTTTTTTCTCCAACTCAGAGTATTTGACTTTCTGTTTTATTTTTTAAAATAGGTATTTTTAAGGAATCATTTGCTTTTGGGCCAAATAGTAACACCATGCCTTTTTCTGTGCTTGGAGACTTAATTGTAATTATCCAATGGGTATGGCAGTGTGACCCTCCTACAGAAACAATACTTCAGAAGAATTTTAGAAAATTGAACTCAAATTGAGAGTCTTTCAGGTATCACAAGATTAAACTTTTTCCCTCAGGTGCCCAGTACAGATGCAAATGCCATATGACCACTGCTGTAAGAATTTACAAGATGCTAATTCTGATTTACAGGATTGGCTTACAGTCAGATTAACCGTCTGCTGTGAAATTCTTAATCACGATGTGCCCAAATAAATGTTTAACATCATAATTACGTTGTCATCAACCCTGACAGTGTGTGGTATTTACCACATTTTTCAAGCAGTATTTGACAGTATACAGGACAGAAGTGAAATTTTAGCTTTTGGGATGAAAAGAAACGGAGTGCAAATGATCCATTGGGAAAAAAAAAAATATTAAAAAAGAATCAAACCTTGTACCGTAAGGGATTAACCACCATGGGGAAAAAATTCCAATTCCCTGCTATCCTAAATATTTCTGTAGAAACTTCAATATTTTAAGAACAGATGATAAATTGCTATTCCCAACTTTCAGGCTCAACAACCCTGTATCAAGTGCTTAATTTCTCTATGGCACAAGTGTCAGTTTCCCAATTTTTTTCATATGTCATCCCACTGTTACCTTGCCATACCACAAAGGTTTCTTCCACAGGTAAAACTTATAATTGTATTCACTTCATCCTCCCAACTGGTCCCATACAGGCAGTAAGGGCAAAAGATCAATTAGTGACTGATGTTAGGTAAAAAACAGAAACAGAAGGGGGCAGAGGGAAAGAAATGAAAAAGAAAGCCATTTCAGTTCTGTGCTGAAAGCAATTTACTTGTATCCAAACACTGGTTTTCTCCCTCCTACTCAAAACCAAAATAAAATGCTTCAGTCAGTCCTGCAGACTGTCTAAAGATATAGAAGTATGTTCTTTGGACCTGGGCCTCCCAAACACTGAATTAATGTATTAGCCAATTTGCCCCTCAAGCTAAGGAGGGTCAGCTCTAAATCTCTCCTGTTTTTTGGAGTAGCTTATTCATTCTGCTACAGCCACATTGAGGAAATTCAGCCAAGTGGCAAAGTTTCTCTCTTTGGAGAAGAGTCCTTACTCTTTGGAGTGCCCAAGTATTTTACCTTAAAAATGCAATAAATAAATATTCACAGAGTCCCTACAAAAGCCAAACCAGATTGGAAGGGATTGTCTTCACAAAGGGATCAGGTAACACCATTTATCTGTCAAGACTAGACAATGAATTAAACCTTCTCTCTTGCCTCTGAGCTATTTTCTGAACAGAATCTGGTGTCATGAATATAGTAAACAAAAAAGCCTCAAGGAGAAAATGCATTCCAATATTAAAATCCTCATCATTGTGAGCTCTTCAGAAAACAGAATAAACCAGAGGCTTTCCTTTATTTCTTGTCTTCATGAAGGAAAATAGGTTTTACCAACAGGGACTACAACCATCCAGCAGTATTATTTTGGGCAGTTTCTAGTTCTGTAGTGCTTTATGTGCTTAATAGCTCTCACCTCAGGCAGAAGAAACTAATTTTGAAATTACTGTAGAAAAGAGAATGCAGTACTCCATGCAAAAATTAAACTACACAAATATATTTGCCCATGCCAGACATTAAAAAGGAACACAGAAGTAGATAAATCAAGGCTCAACCAACTGTGTTTTGAGAAAGGTAGGAAACATGAAGAGGGCAACTTGTTTTCAGACAAAACTTGTCATAGTAAGACAGTGAATGCCAAAAACGAGCTGAAATTTGCTAAGCAACTAGAGTTTCTTCAGTTGGTCCAGAAAGTTCTGGATGGTAGGTAAAATTCTCTGATCATCACAGAAGCCAGAAAGAGAAACAAATAATATCTAGAAAACCACAAATTTCAGCATCTAAGCAACTTCCAGTTCTCAAAAGCACAACAAAACATAGAACACTTCTGACCATAAGTTTTTGTAGGGTGAGGAAGCATCAGGATGGTCCAATGCTTCTTTTCCATTTGGGGGCTCACCTCTCTACCTTGCATTCATAGTTCACGACTGCATGGACAAACTTAGAGTGCCCAAAGTTAACAGGTGAGCACTGACATTTCCCATGCCCAGGTTTGCTTTGGAGAAGAGTTTATTGACTAAAGTTCAGAGAAGTATTCATTGTGCAAATGCTGCGTGAATATCTCCAGCAATATTGAACTCTCCAGCAAGTAGAAGTGTTCAAACTATTCAGTGAACTAATTAACTGAATTCATCTGCCATTTATTAACCTTTCCTAAGTAATGTTCTTTAAAGTAATAAAATATAGAGCAAAGTCAGCCTAGGGAAGTATAACAAAACAACTGGCAGAGGGACAGCATCAGGAGTCAAAGAAAAAGCATGTTACAAAGTAAATCCTCATCTCTGTTGTAAATCCAAACCGGGATGAAGTCAATATCACATAGGCTGCATGTCAGCTAGTCACAACCACAGCTCTGCTGGTCATCACCAAGTCTTTGTCTCTGGCTTCATTTTTAAATAATTTTGAAGTTCATTGGAAATGAGTAATTATTCACTGCTACTAAAAATGTAGTCTTTTTGATGTTTTCCCTTATGTATGTTGATTTTCTCAGAAATGGGGAGTAGCTTCTCATTTCTAGGATATATTTCTTGTGACTTCAGGGTGACTCTGAATATTGTTCTAAAGCAAGTTAGAGGAATCATACTGTGCTATTAAGATATTGCTGCTCTGCTGCTACTCTGTAGAGATGGATGATGAAAAGCACACATCTACTCCCACCCAGCAGGACCAAGAATTGAACTGGCCTCAGTCACAACTAGGGGAAATCTCAAAGCTGCATTTGGTCAGTCAATTTATTTCTTTTGTGAGACAGTAGTTAGAAAATAGGAGTAGGAGTGAGGAAGTTGAGAGCTTTAGAAAGACAGGAAAGTCACTTAACAACCACTGTCACAGGCTAAACAAACTGGACTATGAGAAATTAAGTTATTTCAAATGACAATAAATATTTAGTTCCTGATATGGGTAACCAATGCAAAAAAGGAACAAACATTTACAAGCTCCAGAAAAAACACCTTCACACCCCATTTTCCAAGCTCAGCTTCAACCCAGGGGTGCACAGGCTCTAGGGTAGGCTTATTCAGAGGCTCCTGTTCCTTTGGGGAAAAAACACTCTTAGGCAAGTATATCCACTGCCTGCAGTTGCTCCAGGGAGCAGAGATTACCTTGTCATTGCTTTTTCCCTTGTCCTGTCAGACAAACATCTGGATCCGCACTTTCTGCGTTTGCTGGAAATACTTAGAAATTTTCTATTATCTGAAGATCCAAATACATATATGAGGATTTATACCTAACCTCTAACTTCAGGTTTCCTTCTTTCTCCTTCCTCTGCTGTTTTCTACCCTTAAAAGCATTTTCACAGAGGGACCATCACCTTTGCTAGTGAGCTCAGCTGTGTCCTTAGGTGGGTCCCCTTTAGAGCTGGCTGGAACCCACAGAGGCCAAGCCCACCACATCTTTGCCTTCCCCCTTAAAAAAACATCTTGGCCACATAAATCCAACACAGATAACGATGTTCATTACTAAAACAGCATTTTGAGCAAGATTTTTTCTAGAAAAATGTGAGTCTAATGCAAATTGTGCAGGCTAATGTAAATTTATCAAATGGGGAGCAGGGAAATCCACAGGGCTTTACATTCAGGAGCTTTAGAAAATACTCAACAGGGTAAGAATATCTTTCCTGAGTTAGTGTCTAAAATAATGCAGGAACCCCTTCAAAAATGATGGCACCTACCTGAGTTTTTCTTGAGCTCTGAACCAATGTACACAATGAACGCATTTGTACTCTGCCTGCCTAAGGTGGCCATGCCACTTCCCCATTTCTGGTGGGAAATATTGGGATGAAAATGCAAAACAGAAGCTGTTTCCACCAAATTCTGCCATTTTTCAGACTTCCAATGCAGAGCAATTCTTTCTCCAGGGGCAACTCAGCTGCACAGCACTTGAACTGTGTGCACTTGCTTAACCTTCATTAGGGAACATTTTCAAGGGAATCTTACTGCACAGGCTTTAGTCAGATAAACCCTTTCTTTCCATGTCTGTACATTCCCTAGATTTTTTCAGGTTTTATTATTCAACAATGTTTAGTCTGTATTTTAAAAATGTTCCTTTCATACCTCCAAGTGAGCACTTATGTGTTATGGGAAGCATTAGGGGTTTGACTGCAACAGCAAAAGAATGAAAGTTGTGAAGCTGAGGGAAAAAGAAATATTTTTTTGGTCATTGTTCTGAGCTGGTCACAGATTTCAGTGAGAAACTCCACAAGTAAAATTATTCCCTGTGCTCACTCCTGTTGCGGATTAGAACCTCATTTCTTGTCAGTGAAAATTCATGCATAAAAATGATGCTGAGCCTCTGCCCTTTATCCTCTACAAAGGCATCTATGAAACTCTTTTATCCCATTCAACCCATCAAACATATGCTCAGAAAATATTACTAAATCTGCCAACAAACCAAGTTCTCTAATAAAATATAAATTTAGTTACTTGAAAATAAGGGCTCACAAGCCTTCAAAGGAAAATCATTAAGCAGCTTTATGAAAAAACCACTAAGGTTACTGATACCAGAATTCTAACCAGAACTCAGAAAAAAAAATCACAAAATTCTTTTTTAGCAACAGTTGTTTTGAAACAAAAGTTACAGAATAAGATGGTTGTTACAATGGGAAAATTACAGCAAAAATGCAGACTCTGAAGTTACACCATCTTTAAAAAGATGTGCTCTGAAAGTGGGTTTGCATTCACATGAAATAAATAACTGCAAAGCAGATACAACACACCAGTCTTTATGGTACTCATTCTCACTCTTGCACTTTCTCTTTCACAACCATCTTTCATTTTACTGCTCAAACTCGCATGAATTTGGCAGCTCTCTCATGAAGAGGTGGCTGTGTTTGCCAGGAGGCTGGCTACAGACTCACAGATGAGAGTAACTATTAATTAGAATCCACTCAGAAAAATTAATCACATTCATTGAAGTGTAGGGCAGAGTAAAGTTTCTAGTCAGGCGTCTCTACCTGTGAATGCAGATAGTTTTAATATATTAGGGGGAGGAGAAAAAATAGACAAAAAATAAAATGAGAAGCAAATTCTTCTCTCACTCTGATTATCAGTCACCTTCACATGTATCCTGTAAGCATGGGCCTATTTATCCAGCTGATCTTTATTTTCTCCCAATAAAGAAATTTTTAATACTAAGGCACAAACTTTGTTAATCTTAAGAACTATGTCAGTGTAGTTGATATGTCTGTGCTTCACTAAATATTGTATTATGACGAGTGGAAGATATCACTTAAGTTAGTTGAGTAACTTAAGTTTGTTAAGCAGTTATTGATAGTCAGGTGACTATTTTTAATGAGAAGAAGTGGAAAAAAAATAATATAAACTAACTGAAAGACCAGTTATCAAAGTATGGTTTCTTGAGAGAGAAGGATGATAGTGGGTTTGGGCAGAAAAAGATCAATTGTGGAGTTTCTCAAGCCTCAATCTTGTCAACCAATCCAATGTAAAATTTTCATTGGTAACTCAAGCACAAAAAGTCTCAGCATGGCAATGAAAATTACTGGATTATTTAAAGTCACCAATGCACAAGAAGGCTGAATATCAGCCCCAGAAAAAGCAGATGAAATTCCCTGGATCAGTTTTAAAGTACAAAGTGCAGTGTTGAAGAAATACTACTACTGCAAGAGCAGGTCTCCTAAGCTTTAAGAGGAGACTGAGAAAACCCCATGTACTTGGCTTTATAATCTAAAAGCTAATATTGTTGCTTTCTATATGTATATCACAAGTGAAGCTGTCACAACAGGAATCAAACTGCATGAAAGGCAACACTGGCAGGTGAATAAACTGTTTAAAAATATATATATAAATAAATAGATATGTATATATGCTGGTAATTAGATACTTCCCAAATACAAGAGCATGGAGTTTCTGCGTCAGCCTTTCTATTTACAAATAGAAGGATCAGAAAACGTTGCTGGCTTTCAGCTGGAGCTTGTTGATTTTGTTTGTTCTTCTAGTGCCATTGACTCCAACACAAGAAGACTAACCTCAAAATCTCTGTCCCTGATAATGAAATGTTTGTTCTCTTCCAAATGAATATAAAGGGCTTTTCTACTGTAACTACAAAATTCAATGAGCATCTATATCAGCTAATTTAAGGTTATGTGGGTGTGTATGCTGAATAAAGCATTTATTCTTACATTCGGGCAAGGTTTGCCACATGAGGGTAAAGAACATGGTTAATCTAATACCAACCATGTCAGAGACTACCATAAACATTCCCAAACTCAGAAATCCTGAGGTGCAATGTACTGAGGCATGACTGTGAAGATCTTTTACCGCAGTACTTGTATGTATCTTAGGAAAGAGGAAGGGAGAGGATGAGGCATTGCTATTCCCATTTTTGTCCTCATCCTGTGGGGGATGTTTGCAACTACAGGACATCAAGGCAAGTTAGAGTAACTTCCATGGTCAGACACTACCCACAGGTTAGGGGTTAATTAACCACAATTAACAGCAGTCATGGAGCTTCTGCCTTAAGTGAGGTAAGCATGCAAGAGCTAATCCTTAAAACCCTGCGAATATTATAAATAAATACATATTAGAGAAAGAGAGTGTTTAAAAGGACCTAAAAAGTAAGATGAATGCAACAACATCACAGAACACAGCCTAGAGCTCTACCACTACATTAGGTTCAAGATCAAACTACATCCACCATTTAGCAGCAGTTGGCTAAAATGATGTACATTTCACAGAACTGGCCTTAAAAAGAAAAACAGATTTTGAAAAAAAATTTGCTGTTTTTATGCATGTTTAGAGTAAAAAACCCCAACATTTTCAGTACATACCTGCTTCTATCCTATCGCTCTTCTAGAAGAAAAAAGCACTTTCATACTGCAGGAATACTTAAGGACTCTCCAGGAAGGCATGCAAGCTGCCATTTCCAATAAAGAAACATGTTAATGTCACACTTTAGCTACTGGCAGCTCCTATTCCTGCTTTTGGATGCTATATCCATATAACTCAATTATAACCACCCCCACCACATCAGCTCAGTTCTCTGTTAGGGCACAAGACAGAGTATCATCCCTTCAAAAATTACTGCCCAGCTTTAAATTTCATGGCTGTCACATGTAATATCTTGAATGCAGGGATTAGTAATGCTTCCCAGTGAATTTCAGAGACAATTAAATCTTTCTTTATCAAGAAAGATTTAATACAGCCTTTGGAATCTTTCTTAATTTGCTTTCAAATAAAGGTAATAAATTTACTGGGATTTCCTCACATATTAGAAGAAAAATGAGGAGACTGTGTTTTTCTAAATTGGGTTCCAACACAAAATTAAAATGCTACTATGCTTTAATATACAGCAGTGCACATCTTTGCCTCTACTTTTTTTTTTTTTTTATTTTTCACAGATGATTTACCATTCTCCCTAATGTGGCTGTAAAAGATATTGAATTCTCCAACAAGTGACATGAACAATCACTTCTTCAGGCTTTCTCACTCCAGAAAGCTGGCACAGAGACAGCTGGGGTAGGGCTTTAAAGAGCACTGACTACACACCACACAAAGCTAGTTTAGAGTAGCTGGTGAATTTTAAATCTGCCCCACGGCTGACTGCACTAACAAGAAATGATAAGTCCTAACTGCACAAGTCCTTCCCACAAAGGGAAAATCCTTATGTAGCTTGCAGAACAAGGCTTGCAGTTAGGTTATTGCAGTCTGGGGGTTGAAACCTGGTGGGAAATAACTTCTAACAAGAGGGCAAAGGCAGTCTGTATTCAAATACAGCTCCTGCATTAAGTGCCCACAGCACTGCTTTTCACTCACAGACTTTAACCTCTGCTCATCTCAGACTTGAGGCTTGGGCAGCCTCATTCCTTCTGGATGTTTTCTATGCAGCTTTGGAAACCACTGCTGAGCACAGGGAATTGCCACAAGTTCTTTTTTCCCCTGGGTAATTTTTCATCTTCACTACATTGTTCTTCTAAGTCTCCATATTTTACACACCATCCATACATCTTATTTTCTCCCCTTCCTTTGGAAGTTTAAAATGAAGTGATGCAACACACACCAGAGTACAAGAATAAAGGCTGTTCCTCCTACTTTATTTCTTTAGGGAAGTTCTCAAAATTCTCAAATGGAGAGTCTTCCATTCTGTGATTCAAAAGCAGCTTCAAGTATTAAGCAGATGGCACTGCACACTCAGAGTTTACATGACAGCTGCATTTCCTGAGATGAAGGCAGCTTCTTCCCTTCACTACTCACTAGTCCCTTTTCCTTTCCTGTCTAGGAAGAATCTGACTGCCTGATGGGCTCCAGTTATCTTTCTTGCTCTAAAAATTAACTCTTTTCTATCTGGCATCTTAAATTTGTCAAGAGCCCTGGAAAGGGATTTAATGCCTGTGGGCCACGACAGCCCCATGTTCAAAGGTTGGAAACAAATGTTTCTCATCCCATTACAAAGAAAAAATAAACTTCTAAATCAGTTGCTAGAGCTGATGATGATAATAAAATACTCAAGAGTGGAGCTGAGATGATTACAGAGGTTATGTGAAATTTGGATTATAACTTAGTGTGGGAATCCATAAAATCAGAGGGTTTTGGGAAAGCTGCAAAAGGCAGGCTCCAGAGACAGCAGAACTGTGATCAGAGCTAAGCAGCAGCCATGAGATTGGTCAGCAGAAAAATTATTTAAACTGTAGAAAAGCAAGGACAAATAGAACA
>JAWWMN010000208.1:7056757-7094996 GCA_035047745.1 Catamblyrhynchus diadema | reverse complement strand
ATTATATTATGTTATATTATATTATATTATATTATATTGATACACTAAAACTATACTCAAAGAAAGAGAAAGGAGACATCAGAAAGCTAGAAAGGAAAGGAATGAATAATAAAATCTTGTGACTGCTCACAGCCTCGACACAGCTGGACCTGTGAATGGTCATTAGTTTAAAACAACCCCATGAGACCAATCAAAGATGCATCTGTTGGCAAACCATCTCCAGACCACATTCCACAGCCATCAGATAATTATTGTTTACATTTCACTTCTGAGGCCTCTCAGCTCCTCAGGAGAAAAATCCTGGCCAAGGGATTTTTCCGAAAATATGTCAGTGACATCATGGCTTGTGTGCTGACAACATACTCATCCAGGAATCGTGAGTGCCCAGGAACTAGACAAGTTTGCAGAGCTTAGTTACATAAATGATGTCAACTACATGAAATTCTTTGTTTTTACATTTAATTTTAGAAAGAAGACAAAGGTGATAAAAAGAACTCTGAGAGGCAAATGTCTGAGACCATAATGATGGATTAAAGTACAGGGCCAGATTGGCAGATGAGTTATAAATTGTCACTGATGGAGCTATGACAGCTTCCTCTGCTGAGAACTTGTCCCATACAAGTTCATGATTATAAGATCAAAAGAACTAGAAGAACTATTAGGTTTAGTTGTAGATTGAGGCAGCAAATGTTATGATATTCGTGGTGTGTATCAAGTAGCCATCCTCCATACAGACCTTTCTGTATCTTAAAAATTTTATGCATTATATGCAGATAAGTATTGCCAGAAGCACTTTCTATTACCAGATACTCCTGTAATGAAAGATAGGGATGGAACTTGGAAGGAGACATTCATCATATTCCTTTCTTGAATTAGCTAATAAAAATTCTTTTACTAAAGCACTGAATACCAAGAGGGTTACGCTTTTACATTAGCAGCATTGGTACTTTATATCAGGGCCAGTTCAAGAAAAGGTATTATTTCTCTTCATAATTATTTCCTATTAATACTGCTAATATCATTGCACAGTATTTTAACAGAACTCTCTTTGATGAATTTTAAAAGTAGAAATGAAACTGTGGGCTAAAGTTGTTCTTTATAGCTAGCTCTCATTTGAAGTGGAAATGAGGGATTTTCGTTGACCTCATTTTCTTTGTTCTTGTGGTGGTGGATAGCCATTTCTGAGGAGTGCGTGAAATACAGCAGTTCCTTTTGGCCCAAGACCACTATCTCTGCACTGATATTATTCATTTGCACAATTAATTACAAAGAAGTGCTGGGATTTATAACAGAAATAAGGTGACAATGAAAGGCTACAAGAATTAAGCCCTGTGGAGCTTTCAAGTAGCAAGAAGTCAGCTCCCTGAGCTTACTCAATAAAGCCTTTCAAACATGCTTAAGCCACATTAAAGCCAGTTGCTAGCCATCATTCTTTTCTTTTGGAAGCTGTAATGTTTTGAAGTTGAAACCAAAATCTTAATTATAACTTTTAGACGCTGTATGAGGAGGAAATACACAGTTGAAACTGCCCTGTATCCAAAGCAGCAAAGACTTGGCTTGTCTTTCCCTGAAAATGGTGAGATGCATTAGGAAATTACAGAAATGCAGGTAACAAGGCTTCTAAAAAATTTCTTGTAAGTCAAGAGGCCAAAAGAGCACTGTAAGATTTCATTTAGGAATGTTTTTAAAGAACTTTAATTTGCTAGAAGTTACAAATAGGAAAAAACATGCTGATCTCTGCAAATAGGCAAAATTACTGAAGCCTTGAGGCACCAGACAGAATAGCAACACTCATGTTCCCATATTCCTCTTATAATTATTCCTTAATTAGTAATTAATAATTTGTGCAATAAACTAGCTTTAGCCACATCTCCTTCTGGCCTAAATAATTATCTCTTTTTGTATCTCTACATTTTTAGATATGCAGTTGCCATAAACAAGACTGGATATGAGAGGTCCAGATTATTCACATTATCTTTTGCTGTGTTTGATCTATGAAGTCCTGGAGGTAAAACTGGGGTTGACCAATTTGCATTAACAGTAAACAAATTACTTATGAAAACTTCAGATTCAGGTCAATATTATTGCCCTAGTAATGATTTTTAGTCCAAATTTAAGCTTAAACCTTGAGCTGCTATTTTATATATATATATAATAATAATTTAATCTTCCATGCAATACTTACTTTGTAGTAATACAGCACCAACTGTGTAAGGCACCAAGTTCAAGTCAGTCAATTGTTCTCAATACTGTTTAGCTAATTAAAGTTTTTTTCTGCCTACCACAATGCTCATTATCCAATCCAAATGAGAACTGGAGGGAATATTTGTAATGATATACTAATATAATTATATATTAATATATCAATCAGAAACAGCACAATTGTCTTGCATTCCTTCTAACATGTTTTTTAAGACATTGCTGTATGTCAATGAGCTTGTCAAGTTTATAATGCTTAATAAAAGTTTGTTATTGTGATGATTTGTACAACATTGAAGAGCAATTATAAAAGCCTATAATTTCTTTGTATTACAGAATTATTCATATTACCATATTACTAATAATTCTTCATTAGTCATCAGTTCTTTACTAAGAGAGAGCAGGCCCCTATCATCAGGGTGTTAATGACTATGTTTAAGTAGAAAAAGAAGATCTAATTAGTTACTTATTTTACTTTTTTACGGGGACAAAAAATTTTGATATTATTTTTGAAAAAGCACGACTTAAAATTGGGAATTACCATAAAGCTGACTGATATTATCTCAGGGCTCTTTTCTATAGGCCTTATAATAAAGTCATTAATTATATGATCTTAACCTGCATTTTTATGTTCAGACAGTGAACAAGATGCCCAGAAAATAGTTGTGTATGTCAGCTTAGTCATAATATGATTAAGAGCTTCCTCTTAATTTTTCAAGTATGAAATAAAAAATGTGGGACTCGAGGCAATTAAAAGACTAAACTAGTTAAAATTCTTGGCTAGTTAAAATAATTTGTGCTTTACACAAAAATTGTTTATTTGACAAAACATATTTCTTGTAAGATCATTACCTTTATGGAACACCTGGATAATAAATTCAGGGAGTGCCTTTCCTTTCTGATCTAGCTGAAATCTTTTGTTCTGAGCCGCTCAGAAATTCATCATGCAAGTTTATAATTCCAGTTTTATGCCAACACTGGAGCAGCAATCTGTTTTTCGGTGGGCTTTATTCCTACAGTTAAGGCAATGTAATGCCACCTTAGAAAATGCATTTTGTATCATCATCTGTCACAAGATTACTGCATGATTCAAAGGAAGTCACTTAAACCAGACTTTTGAGAGGAAAGATGTTCCTCATTTTCTTCGTGCTTATCTTGTCACAGCAAAGTTTTCATTTGCAAAAATGCAATTCCAACTGAAACTAATAAAAGTTGGGCTGTGAAAAAAAATAAAGCAAAAAACTATGAAAATCTGTATGTAGATAATTCAAAATGGGCAAAGACACTCTTAAGTCTGTCTTTTCCTAAAGTTTAGACTTCACGAATTGGTTTTATTTGAAAACAAACAAAATAGAAAATGCAAATATCCTCATGCTGAACCATTGGGAAACATTAAAACCAGTCAGAATGCCAGAAATCAAGGGAAAATTACATTCTATTTACTATTTATGTTTTAAATGGTTTGTAGTTAAGTCCTAGTGGGGAAAATCAGTCTCCAGAGATTTGCCTGTGGCTTAAAGGGAGCACAGGTGATAGTTTTCAGAACCTTCTAGTTTTTTATTTACTAAGCTCCTCTTTCCTCCTGTTACTATCCATCCTGTATGAAAAGTAAAATGCCCATATTGAACTATTTATCATCCTATTCCATTTCATGCCTCGAGGATTAAGTAAATACCTAATAATTCTGAGGAATGTTGAAACACCAAAGCTGGAAAAACTGTAAAAGATAATACTGAGTATAAGCTTGAAACCCTTATTTAGTCATCCAGGTAAGAAAACCTTTTTGGGCATCTCTTTCCAAGGTGTGATCATCTGAAAATAATTATTGTTTGCCTCTGTTATTCCTCTGAGCCCCTATAGATATAAATTTTAGGATGGGATACATTGTGTAGTAAGGGTTCTGCTCCCTCTTCACTGCCTGCAGAGAAAATCGAGATGACTACCTTAGATTAATTGCCTACAATTAATCAATGAGCAGCAAAGTAATGTGAAATTAACAGCAACCAGCTTCCCTCAGCATTCATCTAGGAGTAGAGAGTTGACCGAGGAATTTTTTCCTATACAGAATGACCAACATGTGATTTTCCACATTATTTTATTATTAGAATTTGTCAAAATTATTCAACAATGAATTTGCATTTCTTTCTGTAAATAGGGATTTTAGGACACTATCCCAATGCAAGACTTCTGAGTTATTTTGTTTCTTATTTTCCTTGGGTTCTGAGATTTTTGCCCTCTTTTTCCCATTCTGCTACAGCCTTCTTGTATTTCAATGAGAGAGGACATAAAGGCCATGTCACTGATACTTGCTCACATGATTTAACAGACATAAGAGGAGAGGAATCTCTCTTTCTCTCTCTCTCTCTGTAACGTGTCCCTTTGGAAATAACAAAATCTGATCATCTTTACTAAATTACAGGACTTTTAACCAGTGGTTTTCACTATTTTGCTGTGCTGATTTGCTCCTTCAACAACGAATTGAGCTGATTTACAGCCTACTTACATCCTACCTGAAAATGCTACTTCTCAACATTCTTGTCAGCTGGGGGAAAATAAGTGTCATTTATAAAATTATCACTTTCTAACTTTGTTCTTACATGTTGGTAATAACTTTGTGACATCTCCTCTTTTTTTTTTTTCCAGCAAAAAGGAGGTAAAAGGTTTGTGCATAAGATGTGATATTTAAATTTTGCAGTTTCACAATTTACCTGGCATTTATAGATGCTTCTGGCCATGGTCCAGTTCATGTCCTGTTGTCCCAGAAATTCCAGCTCTCTGCTCTGAGCATTTCTGGTACTCCTTTTATGCGTAGGGAATAGAGAGTAAATGGTCAAGTGTCTCCCACTGCAAACCCTTAAAAAAGAAGCAGCAATGTGTTCTGGCCTTGATGCCCACAGAATGGTAAAAAATATTTTCTTGAAGTAGCTGTGAGTATCCCTGGCTACATTATGGAATAATTTGCAAAACTGGTCTGGGGCATTTTAAATCTCTTCTTGGCGATTGAGCCCTGTGTTTTTGTTCACTTTTCTTCCCACTCTGATACACAAGTGTTTATGAGAAAAAAAAAAAAACAGAGATAAAAGCATATTTTTTAAAATAGTGACAGTAATCAGCCATTGTATGTAACTGTGTTCTCCTTCTCCTTTATGTCTGAAGATTTCTTGTTGTACTTAACAGATAACAGCAACACAAACTCTTCTCCCAGAATAACATTCCTGATGGATTTTGTTGACAGGTTTCTTTCTTATGGTTCACTGTGTGTCTGAGTGACCAACGCCCAGCAATTAAAAGTGACAGCTGATGAATGACACTGTGTATTACAGAATAAAGAAAGTTGACCATCTGAGCTTGAATTTTCAGTGCTCTGTGATGCCCACTGTGAAAATCGTGTGCCAATAGCACACAAGAAGTAAATCAAATCATCAGGAATTCATACATCTATGTTAACTCATACAAAAGGCTGTTCCTCTATTTCATGTCTGTTGGTATTTGTTATCACCACACACTATCCAGAAATTGTGTTATAAAATGCCCACTTTCAACTAAACCAGGCTGGTGAGGCAAGTTAGCAGCTTTGTTTCAGCTGCTGTTTCATTAAAAATGAAATTAATGAATGATGAATTAAGGGCCTTTTACAATATATGTGTAATAGCCGGAATATTGATATTCAGCTAAATTATCTGATACTATGGCAATCTCCAGAAGGCAGAAGACCAGAATAACACAGAGAGACCCTTTGGTGTTGCAACAAGCTTTTCTGTGATGATTAAGCTGACTGATCAATGACAAGTAAATATGATAGGGGAATTACTTTAATATTATACATACACACACATGTATATTTATATTAAAATAAATAAAAGTGTGAAGAATTAAAGCAAATATCTTGTGCTGATACAGCAAAGACTTTTGCTTCCCTTACCAGCTTCATAAGGAAGTGATTCACTTCTGCTGATAACTTTGGTGAGCTGACTCAGGCTCAGCTGTGCAGCCCAGCCAGTAGGAGGGAAAAAGGCAGAATAGTAGTGCCAAAAACAGAAGAGAAAGAAAAAGTGAGTAAAGGAAAGGTGAAAATAGGATTTTGCCTTTTACTGGACGGGCTGTTAAATTAGATCAGCTTTTATGTAGAACAAAAATTTAAAAAATGTATTACCCAAAAAGCATGAGGAATTCACCTTAAAGCCAAATGGAAGATAACTCTGTGTTTCACCAATCCATTTGTCAGCATCTATCTTCAGAGACAACAGCTGTTTCCTTAAGCTCTGCATTTCAGTGTTAAAAAACCTTTTCTGCCATAAGGCTTGCCAGGAGTTTAGAAACATTTTTGCAGTGAATTTACTGCCGGCTTTTATTTTGCTCACAGCGGTAGTGCTGAACTCTGGAATAATTAGGGCATCATCCCCTGGTAATGTTTCTGCTTCTGCTCTACAAAGCTTCAGAGGCACATCTTGAGGTCAGTAACTTCATGTACCGTGGTGGATTCATCCTGTCTGGATGCCAGGCACCCTCCAAAGCCTCTATCACTTCTCTCTGCAGCTGGATAAAGAAAAAATACAATAAAAGGTTCATGAGTTAAGGGCTGGGAAAGAGATCATTCACCAAATACACCAATGGGCAAAACAGACTTGAATTATAAATATTAATTGAATTTATTACTAACAAAATCCTAGCAGGATAATGAGAAGTAAAATAAGACCTTGGAAAGACCTTCATGTGACTGACCAGAGAGTCTGACACAGCGGGACTGGGATTGGTCATTGAGTAAAAACAATCCACGTGAGACCAATCAAAGATGCATCTGTTGGTAAAACATCTCCAGACCACATTCCACAGCCATCAGACAATCATTGTTTACATTTCATTTCTCAGCTTCTCAGGAGAAAAATCCTAGCGAAGGGATTTTCAGAAAATATGTCAGTGACACAATAACATTTTTGGTTTTTTTTTTTTTTTTTTTTTTAACTTCTTTTAAAATCTGTTACCACAACGGCGTTATCACCATTTCTAATTGGCCCAGCCTTGACCAGTGGCACATCCATCTCTGGACCTGCCAGGGATTGACTCCTCTGGATGCGGCGGAAGCTTCCAGCAACTTCTCACAGAAATCAACCCTGTCAAGGGTTTTGAATAAAAATGATGTAAAGATTAATTGGTGTGTATGATAGGTGAACAGAAATGGTAGGATTTCTTGAGGTGCAAAAATGCTTTTTGCATTCCTGGAGCTGCAATATATTTACATTTTGCATTTAGTAGAAAGCACATAAGGAAAGACAGACTAGGACCAGCATCCACTCATCCACTTTTCTTTTTTTCCTGTGGCGAATGCTTGCTCAGCAAGATGAGCCATTACTGCCATGCCCTCAGAGAGGCAAATTAAATCCACTGTCCTCAGATTGCTTGTTTTCAAACATTGTGGTCATAGTAAAAGCAAGTGATTATTAGCAAAACTGATTAATTGATTGGTACATATTTATGGGAAGACTCATTTAACCTGGCACTGTGGGAGTGCTGTACAGTAGCTAGATTGCATCTTTCAGAGCTCAGGGAGCTGTATAAACACAAAGTGAATGAAGCAGTTTGTATGCTTGTATCCACAGTAAAGTAATTTCCTTAGGAATAATTAGCAGTTCTTCAAAAATAATAATCTTGAAATAACCGTTTTCAGTCGTATGAGTCATTAATTTTCTACTAAGCAAGGAGTGTGAGGCAAAAAAGCCTGAAACATTATTACATTCCTCCAACATTGTAGTTTCCATCATTTCTTTGAAACCCATACCTTTCATGTACAGTTCGTTAACACTGATCAAAGCACCTATCTTTCTAATAAAGTAAATTTTTCCTTGTAATCATTTGTAGATGTTTCACTTCGCGTAATATTTTGGATGTTCTTTGTTCCGAAATCTCATTTCTAATCTTAGGCTATGGTCAGAGAAGTGACACTATAGAAATATCTTGATTTACTTTATTTCTTCTCTCTTAATGATCTCCACAGCAAGTCTCTCGTTTTAGAAGTCAAAACAAGATTTTTGTAACTGCCAGTACTGTACTTCAAAACTTGGGCTTGCAAAATCAGCTGTTTGTCTGACTGCCATGTCTGCTGAAACAGAGCATTTCTTCATCCTGTATAAGAGAAACTTTCAAAAGTAATTCTTAGTCTTGTAATTAACATATTGCATGCACAAATCTCAGTAACGATTGGAGTTACACCTCTCACTAAGCAGTAAGGTGTAGGGTGGCCTGAATTTTTGTATAGGAAAATCTGCTTTGCACATTGGGAAGACTGAAACCCAGCTGTTCAGCCCCTTTGTCTGGCTCTGACCCCTCTCTGATTCTCAATGAAGATAAATTCACAGTAAATTCTCAATGAATTCACATCTTGTGGTGTGGGATTTCAGTGGGGTTTGAGGATATGGGCAATGTCCTGAACTAACATCTCTAGTATTGAAAAGTCAAAAATACTTTAACTGGCTAAGATGAGGCCTAAAGTGATGGCAGAATCAGCAGACAACACTCTGAAGGTTTAGTGGGTGATTAGTAGGAAAATAATAAAGACAACTGAAAAACATGCTGTCAAATAAGGATTCCTGTTCTTCCAAAAATTTCTTTGCTAAAGACATTTTTTTTTCTTCCATTCTCTGGTTTTGGTTATTTTAGTAGATATCACTCTTGATCTTTTGCCTTTTTTTGTTTTAATTTCAAATGGTACTGCTGGTATGTATAGCACTGCAGCTCTGCATTAGAAAAGATAAGGGTAGGTTGGATTCTTCCTCACTTCTAATATTTAAAATTATTTAAGATTTCTTCACTAAGAGTCAGGGAAAACCTTCCCATGCCAAGCCTGAGAGACAAAGCAAATTTTGGGAGTGCAAAATGCATTAATTATTTACTAGAGGTAGAAGAACAATGAATTAATTTTGAACTGGCAGCATTTGTTAATAGGGGTAACTACAAGTAATCTTTCTGTGCATGCTGATGAAGCTGTTGGTATTTTTTCAGGAAGTTTGCTTTTGTTATGCCTTACCTACATTGACAGAAGCCTTAGCAGGGAATCAACGTTTTTATGCCTAATAATAAACTTCTCCATTCCAGATTATTATTCTGTTGTTAAACTACCTGCCATACAATTGATTGGCATCAGAGAGGTTTTTCTGCTACTTCTCTTTGGGTTTTTTTTTGTAAATAATAGTGTTTATGTGTCGTTCTAGGGTGAAGCTGAAATCCTCTGCTTTGTCAGTGATAAAAACAGAGATTTCTTGAGCAGTTATTCTATATTTCCATGAACTTCACCTACAAAATTGTGCACTGGTGAAAAAGTATGACAAAGAGAGATATTGTGGTGTGCAGTGAGGTACCTTACCTCATTAAAGAGTTTTTAATATTTAAAATGCAGAATGTAGAAAATGTGTATATACTAAACATACATACTTATATAGCTAAAGAATTATGTCTTATAAGCCTGGGGGTATGAATAAATACAAAGACAGATACAGTAGTAGGATGCATTCAATTATTAGCATTAATTATGTAAGGGCTGACAATATTTCAGTCATATTCCCCTGTTTTACTATGCTAATAACCTAAATATTCATCACAAAATTTTCTATGCGTGTTTTCTGCCTGAAGAAATGTGTTATTAATTATTACTGTTTGTTTGGGGAAAAAAAAAAAATGTCCTCTTTGAGGTTAAGTGGGATCCATCCCTTAACAGCAAAATTTAATCTTATTTTCAAATCAGATTAAAACCAACCAACCAACCAAAAAAAAAAAGCAAACAAAAAACATCCCTGAATGTTGGGACTTTGTAACTGAGCTGAAAATAATCTTATTTGTAGACGTTAGGGATGGAAAATAGCAGGTAAACCAGACCAACATAATCATTCCAGAAAAACATATAGGTTGGGGAAGCATATTTTTAGGTTTTTGAAGATCTACCAAGTGGTATTCAACCAAATATCATCCCAACACTAGGAGATTCTTCCTCCCCTTTAAGAATGGTCTCTTGAATCCTTCTTATAAACAGTTGGATGCCTCAGGAATTTGCCTCTTTCTTTTGCCATTCCTCTTACATTGAAGGCAATGGAGACAAGGAACTTGCCAAACCTCAAAATTAGACCCGTCATGGTATCTACACATCCAGGCACTTGATTTGTGCCTCCAGAAAGTGGTGGATTTTTCCTATACTTGTGTCATGACTTTTAGTATTTTTGGACTGACCTATCTGGTATAACAAACAGTAGTGATTTTCAGAGAATTTTTCTTTTTCTATCAGTGACTCCCTGCACAGTCAAGTCAGAGCAATATTGTGCTTTGCTGAAAGCCCATTTTGGGTTTCTAGCACTGAAGGAAGGTCCACATGTACTGATCATTCTGCTGAGAATGGAAACAGAGTGATCAGCTCTCTCTGAGACTGAAGAGTTTGCAATAGAGTCAGAAAAAGGAAAATTCCACAGGCTGGGATTTTAAAACTGTGTTTCTATTTTCTCCATTTCTGATGCAATAACACATAACGTTGCTGACAGCACATTAATCCAATATGCAGTAGGATGCTTTCCATTTTAAGTTGTTTGGGTTTTGTCCCTTCTGAATTTGGTATGCAACTTGGCTTTCTATGTCCAGCACAGTAGAAATCCACATCAGAAAATTATTTTTGTAGGCGAGGCGCTAAATTCCCAACGCCAGATGCAGTAAATACAGCAAATTCAAGCCAAAGAAAGTCAGAATTTCTCACTGGACAGGACAGATGACTGTGGGTCCCAGCTGTTCCTGATTTGACAGATGTGTTTTTTGAAATCACAGTACCTCTTCATAACCTGGGTTCTACTTCTTTTTAGAATTTTTTGGTCAACTGTCACATGATAGAACAGAAAAACATCATTTTATAAAACTGGGTAGATGCCTCGAAACTTTTTAACATGGAAAGCTAGTCATGAAATCATTAATGCTTTTTGTAAGTCTATATTCATATGCAGTAAAGCCAATGCTATGCTGTATCACACAACTGCTACATCCAGACAAATAAACAGAGATTAAAAAGACCAAATTTTAGAAAATACAGAACATAATCAGCCTCTCAGAGATCCTGACAGTGTATGTAATGTAAAAATGCCAACCTCACTGAGAACTTAGAGGGTTCCCATGACGTGGAAGATGATTCTGCCTTCCAGATTTCCCTGGGGTGGAAACCTCTCCTTCTTGATATATGACACAGACTGGGAGTTTTCAGTAGTTCCTACTCAACATGGAAATGACAGATGTGAGTTTTAACCTCAAAATAATAAAATCAAGAGAGAAAAGTAGCTGCACGCAGAACCTCATACACAAACCCTGCCCTGAAAAGAGAGATGTAAAGAAGAGTGACGGCTCTATCAGCAGTGCCCTGACCAGCAGGACACATCACCAGGAAGAAGAAAAGAAATTCTACTTCTGGACATCTGGACACATCAGACATATCCACATTTCCTTCTCATGCCATTTGTAGGAGCAGCTGGGAAAAGGAGTGGACATGAATTTTATTACTACTCCAGCTGAGTTGTAGTGAAAAAAAATAAAATTTGATAAATAATTTTAATAATATTCATAAATGTGCAGACAAATGCTGAAAAACAAAATAATGGTGTTGGGATTTATTACCAGCCTTTCTGGTCAGCATATTGTGTGCCATCACAGATTATCTCTTTATTATACACACAAGTCTCTTTAGAGCACTGTTTCTATATTTCTTGCAAAGGGGAGACAGCTCCTGCTTATGTTACTATTTTACTGATACAGTGCCATAAGTGCACTCAGCAAAAGTCCATAAAATCTCATTTCAATAGACCTTTTTTATTATGGGCTTTTTCTCTCATTATTTCCTCACTTCATGTTTACCTAACTGTATTTTCTCTGCTCTCAAGCCTCTGATAATCAAGACATTAAGGGCTATGTGTTTAACTTGTGCCATTTTTTGGGGGGTTTTTTTTGAAACATTCCTCTTTCAAGA
The DNA here is from genome assembly GCA_035047745.1 of Catamblyrhynchus diadema. Classification (NCBI taxonomy): domain Eukaryota; kingdom Metazoa; phylum Chordata; class Aves; order Passeriformes; family Thraupidae; genus Catamblyrhynchus; species Catamblyrhynchus diadema. Next base: position 7,082,818 of record JAWWMN010000208.1, on the reverse strand, counting down.
TGCATTGAGGAAAGTTAAGTGTTCATCCCACTACTGCATTGCCTTTTACTGACCCCTGACCCACGGAGTTCAATCAAAGTCTGTCTACAGCCTTTATAAAAAATCCAAGGAGGACCCCTTAGGAGAAGAAATGAGTTGCTTTTGGCTGAATCCATTGTGCCCTTCAATATTTTATGAAGCAAAATGATGAGGCTCAACATGTTTTGGCATTCTGCCTACTTCAGTCCAGTCAGAGCAAATATAAGCTACTTGTCAAGTCATTTTACAACGTGTGTTCATGACCATGATGACCTATCAGACAATGAAAGCAGCCTCAAGAGACAGGACTTAAACAGTATCATGACATAAGCAAAAGCAATTGCAGCTTCCAGAGCTACCAAGTGTGTCTCAATAACCTAAAAACTTCAGGCTGTGGAAAAAAAAACCAGAAGGTAAGTCAAAAAACATCTGTCAATCATCTAAGTAAGAGAGAATCAAAAAAGAAAGCACAAGCCAGTTCACACTATGAGAGAAGGGTTGAGTTAATATGTAGAATTTATAGTAATAACAGACCACTAGAAAATTAATTAATAAGATTAGGAAGAAAGTCACAAAACATTCTAACTAATTCACCATTAAATGGGTGATTGGAGTCAGCAGATTTGTAGTGAATTTGGTATATTTGCATGAGACTGAATCTTTTCTCCCTTTAGAAACAAAGTCTGTATTCTATCCTGCTGTCATTATCTGCCCAAAGCCAGGAGCTGGACCTGATGATCCTTGTGGGACCCTTACAACTCAGGATATGATTCTTCTGTCCTCCCCTGCCTGAGGAATTTACCTCAGTGTGATACCTCAGGAAGTTGTGAAATGCATTTAGTAAATTCTCTCAGATCCCTCTGTGCATTGTCATCAGCTCGTAGCCAGCAAACCTTTGCTGATTAGAACTGCCACAAAACTGCCTCCTTCTCCTCTGCATTGGTTTGGAGTGACCAGCAAAAGTGAGCAGATAAATGATGCAAATATTCAAAGAAAACATGGGAAACCCTGGCTGGGCAGAGGCTGAGATGAACAGAATCGTTTTCACCTGCTCCCTTTGTGCTCCAACTGTAAATCAGTGGTCTCAGAAAATCAGAAATAAATCAGAAGAATAATCTCTCTGTTATGTCTCAATTGCTGAAAATGTCTGCTCTGAATTCTCTAAGCTTTCTAATTTCCTATAGAATTTTTTGCTTTTCCCACAACTCTTTGCTTTATTGTCTAATAGCGAGATAACATCATCGGGTGTATGGACATAGCTCCCACTGGCTTCAAAAGCAAAAATAAAGAAGGGAAATTTAACTTCATCTGTGTAAATGAGGCCTTGTCATGCTATGCAATACTGCAGAAACTAAGGCAGCAAAACTAGTTTTATGCTAGCAAAATAAGTTTTGTGTTAGCAAAACTCTTTATAGAAGGCAGCTTGTGCTTCATGCAAGAGAAAAATGAAAGAAATCGTGAGGAAGGGACTATGAGGAGTATGAGTGTACATTTACCCTTTTAAAAGGATGCAGCCATGAAACCAGTGCTTAATTCAAAACCTAGGCCCCAAGAGCAGTAACCTGCATATTAAAATAAAATTTTTTGGCAGTAAACTGATGAACTTTAAGAGTGCAGTGAACTGTGTGACTTGTATACACATATTAATCAAAAAGCCTTTTGGTGAAACTAATGTTCAACATATGATTTAGAGACTCAAAAGCAAGAAAATGACCAAGATAGGCCAAAATTAATTATTATTGAGTACTAAACTCAGAAGTTCATAAGATTGAATATTGTTCCTAGACTTATTCAGTACCAGTAGTATCTGCTAAAGACTGAGGAAAATAGACTTTCTATTAAAGACATTATATTGTAAAGTTATTTATAAAAGTTAATCTTTTCACTGTTTCCAACCTTCAAAGTAGCATCGCCACAATAGGGTTTTGATTTCAGATTATCAGTTTTCTGGGCAGGTTGAAAAAAGGATGTTGAAAAAAGGATGTTTACAATAACCATGAGGTTTACCAGAGAAGAAAAACCTCCACTTGCTTTTAGTTTATCAAAAGAGATGATGACACTTAGTAGTATTTACATTCTTGTCTTGTTTCTGGATGCTTAAATATGTTTTTTCATGTACCTTTCCAGAGACACTCATCTATGGCCTCTGTTAGAGAAAGGTTATTATAAGAGATTGGTTTATCCCAGTTTGGTCGTTTATATTTTGAATTTTGCACATTTTGAATGTGCAAGCATTGAATGAAGGTGCTAATGGCATTATGTGCATGGGTTTAGCCTTGCTTCTGGAAAGAAGTGGATATAGTACTGAGATGGCTAAAGCAAAATTTTATCTTTCTCTCTCATCTTTTTTCCACATTATTGCACTGTTTCAGTTAGATAAACAAACAGGATTGTTTTCCTCTGTTGGACGGAATCCTGACATTATCTCTTTAAAATGCCAAAGGCATTTATTCTTTGAGACTTCTTGTGCACAAATGTACTTAACTGGTAGTTGTAAGAGAATAATTTACATGAGTTCAGAGGCAGTGAAGCATGTGGGTGAGCATTCCTCTCCAAGTTCATGTCAGCTGATAGACAAATATCTTCAATGGCTTCCTTTGATTTGTCTGAAAGCATTTACAATTAATTGCTGCTCCGTGATACTTGTTGCACTTGCCTGAAAATGTTCTAGATTAGATGTCTGTTAATTAATGCAGAGGGGATTTTAATGTGACATAAACATATGACATATCAGATTGCAATTTCAGCATCAGTAAATTTGGGAATAGTCAGCAATTAGGAAGTATATGGCTAATTATACAGTGGTGAGAAGCAGGTTGAAGAGAATTGTAAATTATTTCCTTATTAGTCTTTATTCTTAATCTGCTGTGCCTCTAACGGGAATACTCTAACTTGATTCTCAATCTCAAGTTTAGAAGTCTCAGTCCTGACATTACCTTTAGAGTTTTCAAGAAAATGTATAGAATTACTTCTTTGTTTTTCTGATAAGTTTCTGATAAGTTTTTAACCAAACACCACTTTTAGAAGAAAAGACATCTTTCTGTAGAATTTTCAGTGTTTGGAATTGAGAAAAATCAAGATATTTCCAGATTATACAGCATATAACAATTGTTCTTCTTCCAGTCTCCCTAATGGACTGTGCTGTTGTCATGCTTTAGGAAAGGTACTCCACAATTTTGTGTTCCCACTGGAACAAAAAACCACACACTACTTGCTCTCTCTCTCCCTCAATGCATCAATTAATTGGAAGAACAAAAGACAGACATCACAGGCTGGGATAAGAACAACTTACTAGAAAAAGCAATGAGATAAGAAACCAATAACAGCAACAATATTAATAAAAACATTCTACAAAAAAGACACTGCAGAGTTCAACCCGGCCACAGCCACACTGCCCCAACCACTCCGTCCGACCCAATATTGTTGATAATGTCCTGTTGTTAGGGGATCCCAAAACTTGCTGTAGTCCAAGGAAGAATAAGTATGCAGAAAAAATAGATTGGCTGTCTCTTGTGTGAGTAAATCATCTTTTATACCAAACTCTAGATGTCACCCATGTAAATGGGTTCCAAAAGAGAAGTGGTTTTCTGTGCAGACACTCCCAAGTTTTATTGGGTCCTGACATTTTCAAGTATGCTCCCACTCCAAATCTCATTCTTTGTACTGTATTCCCTTTAAAACTTTTGACAGCCATAATTTTCATTCACATTTTGGGTTCCCTGGGTCTAAACAATTATAGGCCCTCATAAGCTGAGATGACAGAATCCTAAAATGAGCTCTAATTTGAGTAATCTTTTCCCTTTTACTAATTGCAAAGCCCAAAACTGCAGTCTATCATCTTATGCAAATTACATCATGTATGGAAAAGAAAAAATAAAATCGGTATTAAGAGGCTGTGAGAGTGACTGCTAGTGATTAATTAATCAAATATTTGGCCATTTTGATTTGTATTACATTACCCAGTGTGAAACTCCCCTTCCCTGGGCATTCCCACCTGAGCCTGAGTGACTATAGAACCCAGCAGGGTTTGTGCTCTTTGGATTTGTTCCCCCATCACTTGATGGGTACAGTCTGCAGCACCACCACCTCCAGAAGACTGCAATCACTCAGGAGACCAGGAGGACTGACAGGACGTTGGTGGAATTTACAGAGTGGTGGTATTTTTCTTTGCTTCTCTGTCTCTTTCTTTCTCTCCCCACTCTCCTTCTCCCTATCTCTGTACCTCACATTTACTGCTAAATAAAAATCTATTCTATTGACTTTGGTATACGGTCTCATTTGTGCCTCAATTTGGGCAGTGGCGTCTCTCTAATAATTTTAATAATTGGATCTCTACAGAGGTCCTTTTATTATTGCATTAAGACAGTCACAAATTAGTAATGCTTTCTACCAGATAATAGCACAAAAATTCCAGTATACAATTGAAAATTGTATATAAACAAGGACAGGCTTTTCATATCATTCTTGCTTCAGCAGTCACCTTCTACAAAAGGCAAAACTGTTAATGAAGTGAAAACTAAATTTATTAAAATAGCTTAATTTAAAATAGCTCCACATCCAAGCTGTACAAAGGAAAATCTCTTTTATCCCTGGCTTTGATGAATCTGGCCTGTGATCTTGTGCACTTCTAAAGATGATCAAATTGAGCAAAGAACCCCATGAATCCTAACACAGCACTCTGAGTGATGTTCTTAATGAACACAGCATGAGATATTTAGGCTACCTTGATGGCAACTGATTCCATCTAGCTACTTGTATCTTCAAACAGCAATTTAGTCAAGATGCGCTGGGTCAGCTATTGAAACACTCACACAGTAGTGGCTCCTGTGCAGCAAATTATATTTGCACATTTTGCCATGCCTGACGGTATTTCTGTCGCTAGAAAAGGTTTGGTTTATTTGTTTTAAAATTATTTTATTTTATTATTTATTCTGTTTACTGCTACTATTATTATCGCAGATTTTTGGAAGAAAATTGATGGAAAAGAAAGAAGAAGGAAAACAAAAATTCTATGCCATGTGAAAATAATATTTAGCTAAGGAACATGAATGGAAATAATAATTTAATAGCTTTCTCTTCTGTAATTTCTGCTACTCATGGCATACAACTGCAAATCACTGAAACAACAGCATCTTTCACCATCTACTTCTTGTGTCATCAGTGTATTCATATTTCTTTTTCCACATAACCAGTTTCACTGTCCTTTCATTCAAAACTTGACTCACTTGGACTAACCAGGTTCTGTACCTTGGGCTGATGATTAATAGGTAAAAAAAGGAAAAAAGGAAAAAAAGGAAATGTGATGATATGATAATATGATCATGCAGATGGCACTTTGCAATTTTTCTGTCTCGATTTTACAATGAAATTAACGTTTTGATTTGAACTTTAGTTTCCAGTAAAATGTAGCTATAACATTTCAGAGGGACTAGGGAATCATAAAAAATAGAGACAAGTTCTACTGCTTGAAATTCCCTCTGAAGTTACTTCAAGTTTTTCCTGAGTTTTAAGCAAGCCTATGGCTCAGTAGACTCCTGCAGTCAGTCAAAGATTGCTATCATATTAGGGAAAGTTTTGTGCTGGTGTTAAGTTTCATACATACAATGGATTCCCTTTCTCGTGAAGCTACCATGGCCCATTATGGGAAATCAATATTTAATTAACTCATTCATTAAAATATCCTGTATATTTTTGTGCTTCATCCCTTCATTTTCTAATGCCACCTTTTTCTTTTTCACTGGAGAGAAAAATATTTAGCCCTGTTTTTAATAAGTTCAGAAAGAAAGTTTTCCTTTTATCCAGGAGAGAGCCATGCTAAATCCCTTGCAGAATCTTTAATGAGCAGATCGTGTGAGATCTGCTCATTAAAGAAGTGTAACAGAAGTGTTTAAAAATTTTTCTTTTACTTCTGTAGAAGAAGTGCAACAGGTTATTTATTCTCTGACATCCCTCTTTCTGCTGAGGCACACATGTACTCTCAGATGGGTCGAGCCTCTACTCCAACTGTGATGCAGTCAAGATGTAAAGACCAGGAGTAAGGATGGTAACCCACAAGATGCTGCTGGCAGAAGGAGTTTTTTGAGACACAGCCGTTAAAATATCACAATTTTCAGCCTTGGTTCATCCTCTGGCAAGCTGAAAACTCAAAACACCTACAGACTTTTCCTGTTAAGGGAAACGTAAGCATGCAATGAAAATGTAAACTTATATTAGTTTAGAAGTGCTGCTAGAAATCAATAAGTGTGGTGTTGTACAAAACTTTGCAACTAATTTCCCAATTATTATATTTGAATTCTACTGATGGCTCTTGACAGGCTTGTAAGATGTGGATAAAATAAGTGTAAAGGTTGGAAAAGACCTCCAAGATCATGGAATCTGTCAAACCAGCACCACTGTGTTCACCACTGAAGCATATCCCCTAGTGATACATGAACCTGTTTTTTTTAAATGCTGCCAGATACGATGATTCTTCCACTTCCCTGAGCAGCCTGCTCAAATGCCTGACCACCCTTCCAGTGAATAACTTTTTCCCCACACCTTACAGTTCTAAGTTGCTATAAAGATACATTTCAGGGCAGGATATAATGCCGATTAACAAGAAAGAAAAATGCTGCTGTCACATCTTGCTACTCAACTTCCTGTTAAAAGAGATCATCAACACTCTGGCACATTTCGCTTTACTTAGTGCACTTCATGAATCTAATGCTTATCTAGGCATTTCATTTTCCAAAAGAAGTGTTAGTCTTTCAGTGGATCAATTATTTAAGGAAATATGCATACATCTCTATTCTTCATAATTTTATCACGCTGCATATTTTCTGCTTTGAGCTTCAGTGATGCCATTTGAAGAGTTCAGAACATTCACCATGAGTCAGCCTTCATCAGCTGTTTAGTTGGGAGGTAATTATTATGAAATGTTTACCAGTGTGTGCAAGTGGAGAAACCTTAAAGGGGAATCAATCTACAGATGCCTATTTAGTCCTTTCTGAAATTCTTGATTGGGCATGGCAGCTACATTAGGATCAACAGGTCCAGTGGTCTGAGCTACTATTGGCATTTGTGCCTCTAGGTGAAAAGAGGCTGGCTAATAAATTTTCTACCTGGATATCAGCTCAGACTTTTATACAGCTTATTTCAAATTTGAAGATGAGTGCCTCATTATTCTCACAGCCTCCCTCTGGTGTTTCTGATGCACTCCTTAGTGGTTCTCTCCTTGATGAAGTCTGGCTTTCCTGGGATAATGGAAGATTTGAAACACCCCCAGAGCAGATATTAAGGCTATTTACCTCTTTGGTTTCTAACAAAACCATTTGTGGGCAACCATTTCTTCACAAGTGAGAAGATTTCAGCACCTTGTTCAAAGTCATTGAAAAATTTGGGCAAGCACAAATGGAATAGCTACTCCTACCGGACCATTGTCCAGTTTTTTGAAGGAAAATTCCAGTGTTTTCTAAAGAAAATTACTGCAAACAGAAATTAACTACCAAATTGCATCTTGGAAAGTTTAAGAAATACCTGGAATGACTCACAATGGTTATAAAAGGCCCTAATGACTGCTCCGGAACTCACGTCATGGATAAGTTAAGTAATGAACATCTGACTTGACTATTTTTAGGTATTGTTCTAAAGGATGTAAAATATCTTTCCTACAGTTGACTGATTTAATTAATGGATGTTCAAACACAAGCTAGAAATCATTGAGGTAATAAAAGATAAAGAGCAATTTTTTGAAATTGTGCTTAGAGTTGCTATTGGATTTGCTTTAGTTACAAAGGATAACAATGTTATCAACAGAGATTTGGCTGTCTTCATCAAGACTTCAATGACTTCTGTCAGGAGAAATAAAGCCAAGATAAATATATTAGACTTCAAAGTTAAGTAGATATTCTTATATTTGTGGAGATATATTTTCTCTTTTTATACTTGTGGGGACAAAAGACTAGAGAATGCTAACAGGAGTTTGCCTACCTGCCTGGGAGAAAATAGAGAAAAACACAGTGGGATATTATTTTGTGAAAGTGGTATTCACTGGGTTCCCAAAGAACCATAGCTGATTATCATCCCTGGAAAATAAAAGAGCATGTATAATATTTTTGCAAACAGAATGAAGCCCCCAGTATCAGGTCTAAGACATGCCAAACCTACAATCCAGGGGCTCTTTCCCTGTGACTGTACCCAGAAAATTAAAAAACAGTCACAGAATACCAAGATTGTCAAATACTACTAATACAACAAGACAGGTATGTATTTATATATGTATGGGTAGGCATACATGTCTAGGTACCTTAGCTGAACAGCTGGCTGTGATTTTTATAATTTCTACTCACTTAAACAATCTACTCTTTTAAGGGGAAGGTCAAGAAAAATACGTAGTGGAAATAACAATGCATATTTTATCAGGAATAAAAATACTGAACTTTTGAGAATATATACAGATGTCATGGAAACAACTAATTATGCATCAACACACGAGTTGGTAAATTTCTAGCTTTAGGCTCTTTCCCCTCCCCAGGACATCCTGTAGCTTTGGATACCCACAAGGGCTGTCTGTATGTATGTACATTTGCATTTATGCACATATGCTGCCTATCCCTGGCTGCATTATAGGAATGAATTATGTGGCTTTTATCTTATGCACGAGCTTGTTCTACCAAGATGTTCTATATAAATATTATGTATGTGCAATTAATTACACAGACTGTTTTGCCACTGTTGAATTGCTGAGGGGGGAAAATGATAAATGGTAATGAAAAATTCAATAATAGACACTACTGAATTTAAGGGGAATTCTGTAATACTCTTCATTTCAGCTCTATTTTTTATCATGGGAAGGTACAAAGAAGAGTAAAGATGTTTTATTATCCTCCAATTCAAATTCTTCTTCTTCTTCTATGCTGCAGGAATACTGGTACCCTGAGTTCAAACTAATCCTTATAACTTGCAAATACTTCTCTCCTACTGAACTCGATTGCAAAGCTCTGAGCTGAGTTGAAAGTGACCCAGCTGAGAAATAGATTACAAGAAGGAATGGGAGGAATTTTCTCATAAAGAAAGGACAGCAGTTGTTCATTAGAGCGCACATCACGTTATTTCCTTTGTGTACAAGGATTTTTAACAAGATGCACAGAGGTAATTCACAGAGACACTGTAGGATGATACATTAGCTTCTGGAAGGAATTTACAGAGCAGCTGTGCATCTCTGAAGCTTTCCTCTTTTTAAACTGCACGCATTATTTGGCCCTTTCAGGTAGCCCGCTGTGAGAGACTGGAAGGATTTTCTGCTCAAAACATTTCAGGTGCGTGTGTGGGGACAAGGGGCAGGCCAGGCCTTGTTCTGGTGAGGCAGTGCCATGCTCCACATGCCCCAGAGCCTGTATCCCAGCCCTGCAGGGGCTGCCCATCCCTGGCACAGCAGAGGCAATGCTCCACACCCACCTCTGGAGCCCCAATCCAGCCCCACAGTGGCCAGATGACCCAAAATCCCACCTGGGGGAAGGTGAGTACCCTTTGATATTCCCACCAGGAATGCCAAAGGGCACTTAACCCAGGACACAAGGCAAGGACATGTCTTGACCCTGCCTTCCCTTGGATTTTATATCAGCTGAACACTGCTGGAACTCAGGAGTTGTAGCTCTATCCATTATTTTCTGTTTTCTTTGTCTCTTTCCCTTTCATCTCCTCCTTCTAATTCCATCTTCTTATGATTTTGAATAACTTAAAACCAGATGGGCTTGGAGTTTGCTAAGTTGGATGGGCTAAGTTAAAGCTTTGTGAAGTGTTTTATTTTGATTGAATGCTGCTCTGAACTTTTGCCAAAGCTCTCCGATCTTCTGAAGTTACCAGTAATTTTTTGTTGTTGTTGTTTCAACCTCTTGAGACTCTCTTGTCAGTATTTCTCTGTGCATCAGCCTCAGAGTATATAAAAAAAAAAATCCATAAGACCTTTTAGGAGAGAGTTTTTGATGCCTTACATTTTAATTTGCACGGTGAGAAGGGTGCTCTTGAGGTGACTTATTTTATATGGAGCTATCTGCTAGTTGGGAAATAAAGGAAAAATTAATTTATGGTCTAAACTGATAGTCTCCAGCAGAAAGGCCCTGGGAACCCAGGTAGAAATTGATATGAACTGTTCTCCACTGATGGAATTGCTAAAAGCTTATAAAGTTTATCCAGCCCCAAACACGGAGATGTGGGCTGACTTTTTCCTCTTTCCCTGGATATGGATCCTGGGTGCTACCCTGAAATCTGGTTGGTGGGAGGGATAAGGATGGTCATTTAGGACATGTATATTTGTTTGGGTTGTAGCAAAACCTGGACCTGTAAGATTATGGACTCCAAAAGGCAAGGAAACCTAACTATTGAAAATTGGCCCATCCTTGGAGTTTGTATTTTTTGACAAGGAGTGCAATGCATTTGCAATATCAATAAGTAATAAAGAATCCAAATTGAACTCGCCATGCTATTTTGGAGGTCATGTTACAAGTCCAGCAAGTATCAAAAATGGTTTTATCAAATTGTCTAATGTTTGATATGTTATTAATAAATGAGTAAGGAGAATGTAAAAGGCAAGACCTCACCCAAGAAGAATGCTGCATCAGGAAACAAGAAGGAAATCACAAGACAATTTGTTGGACTCTGGTCACCGCAGCTGAAAGACTGATTTAAGGAATTCTTCCCCCAAATCCTCTTTTGCATCACAACTTGCCTGCAGTTTTAGAGACTCACAGGGTGGGGAGTGATGACTTGCATAGAGTGAAATTTTTATTGTAACTAGACTTATGATTATTGAAATAGCAATTGTCTGCTATTTGATTTCTTGTATACTTTCCTCTTCTTTCTCTTCTTCTCTGTCTCCTAGGCTGGGACCTATAAACCCTTTCAAGAGGCTTGTGAAGTAGGTTTTGGGGACCTTACATCCATGTATTTTAATCCTTTCAGCGTTCTTTGCTGCCTGCTTGCAGAGCTTTCACAAGCAGTGAAAAATAGAACGCACAATTCTGTTTTCACCAGAGCTTGGCAAAGTCCTCAGTTGATTCCCTAGCTTTACACAAAACCTCCTGCTCCAAAACTGTTCTAATCAATTGGAAGAGTCCCACTTGGTACCATGGGCTGCATATCAGACTCTCTGTGGGGACATCAGAATGCAGATTATAGCACATTTCCTTTTTTACTCTAACAGTATATAATTGCAACCAGCCCTCTGAAAGCCATGTGTCTGGCATCCCTAAAATAAACATTTCCTCATTTATTGACTAGTACTAATCCCTTAGTCTGTTACCTTTGGAAACCAATTACATTTCTCACATTTAAAGTCTTTATCCTCCACTTAGAAAGACTGTTTACCTATTGGAAAGAGTTCTGAAAAATAAGGCACAAGTACTATCCAAGACCTAGAATATCTATTTTAGACTGAATTATTTTGGTTAACACAGAGAAGAAAAACAGATAAATTGCTCCAGGTCTGCAGGAATGTAAATAAGGATACAATTTTTCATAGTAGCAGGCTCCATAGTATAAAAAATTTTAATGACCATGAGTTTGACATTAAAAATCTTATGTGGTTTTTTTACCAGAGAAGGCAAGAAAGCCTTGGAAATATTTGCTTAAACAGCATAGACATTCTCAATTAACAAGAATTTAAATCAAGAGATGGCCCATAACCTGTGAAGAGCTCCTGTCCTGTTGCAGGATTCAATTGATGAAATTCTATGACATGTATGTGCATTAAATCCAACTAGGTTTTATTGCCTTTTTTAAAAAAGCATGACAAAATTTTAAAACTACCTGCATATTTGCTTACAATTTTTATGCATAAACACATAAAAATCAATACATGTTTTATTTAGGTTTCAATTTTATCTATTTCATATTTTAATAACAGCCTGTGTAAGTGCAGTCTTTATCTATTCATAGGAAATCAGGTTCAGGGTCAAATCCAAAACTGGGGCAGAAAATGCACTCTCACAGACACTGAGTCAGTTTTATGACCTGTCAGGAATAGTTAGAGTTTCTCATTAATGCTCAGTAGTGCCACCTTCATTGTCCTTTTAATTAATTTCTTTACCCAAAACCATAGACACATAAAGACACCACAGTGGAGTTCTGTACTAGGTGATTTTCTTTTTATTTCATGGCATTACATGGATTTTCTTTTCCCATTACAAACTTAAAATGAGAACACAAAATGTACAAATCTTCCATGAAATTATATTAGAAAAAGAATGTTTTGAGTCAATCAAACATTCTTTTTAAATAAAATAGAAACATTTTGTTCGGAATTTAAGTTTTGTATGCTGTTTACTTGGAAATGAATCAATTTTCAGGAGTCATTTAAAAATGGTACATGCCATGGAGTCAAAAATGCCAAAATAGAGTGTTATCATGCTGTAAAAAGACTTCATATTTTAGCAGATTTTACATTCTCCCCTCTTTGTGTCAATTAGACAGTAATGGCATTTCCAACTGAAACGTTTTTAGCAATAGATTCTACCTGGATTTCATAATATCACACGTATCTGGGTACACAGGATCACACCAAGTGTTTAAAAGCAAAATAAGAAGGTGGGGTAGGGGGAAATTTTACAGAACTAAGAGTATGGGAGTGAAGATGTTTGCATCCACATAACTGTTCTAAGATACTCTTTCACAACATGCTTAGGCTCTTCAATAAAAATGAATTTTAAGTATTTTCAGACTAGGATCTAAATGAATGCACGGACTGTGCCTCGTCTGGCTCTCATTAATATCCTGAAGCATGCCCTCTGTGGTTGTTTTAATGGTGCTAGGGTGATGGAATCACAGAATATCCAGAGTTGGAAGGGACATACAAGGATCATGGAGTCCAACTCCTGGCCCTTCACAGAACAGCCCCCAGCATTCCCATAATGTTCCTGAGGGCACTGTCCAAATGCTCCTTGAACTCTGTCAGGCTGGTGCTGTGACCAGTGCCCTGGGGAGCCTGTGTCAGTGCCCAACCACCCTCTGGGTGAAGAATTCTTCCTAGCATCCAACCTAAACCTTCTGTGACACAGCATATACTTTGAAGACACCATGCACTGCTGTGGCATTCACATTCTCTGAAAAGTCCCTTTGCCCAGGATTTTTCTCCTGGGAAGCTGAGAAGCCTCAGAGAAAAAGGAAAACAGTAATTATCTCATTTGCTTCTCCTCTCTTTTGCTCATGTGGAATGTGTTTGGAGATTGTTCACCCACAGGTGATTGTTTCATTGGTTTTTGCTGTGAGTTGTTTTCACTCTTTGGCCAATCCGTGCCAAGCTGCGTCGGGACTCTGGAAAGAGTCACAAGTTTTCATTATTATCTTTTTAGCATTCTGTATCTTTTCTGTATTCTTTACTATAGTTTAGTATAGTATTCTTTAATATAATATAGTATCATAAAATAATAAATTAGCCTTCTGAGAACATGGAGTCAGATTCATTCCTTCCTGCCACGGGGCACCCCACAAATACAATACACTTGGGAGCCCTTTGCAAATACCACTCAGTATCTGGAGGTGAGATCATTAGGTGTTGATAGCCATGTTGGTTTGTAGATGGCACAGAGAGACCAAGGGATTAAGGATTGCATCTCCTGACTCCTCCTTGTGCACTGGAGGGATGCAGTGGCTAAGCAATGCATCTCTATGTGTTTGCACAGCTATCAACTGCATCGGTTGTCCCCAGCTTCTTCTCCAGCCTGGGGCACGCTCCTTCCAAAGGAATAGTGGTCAGAGCCAAAAGTCTGAGCAGTGGGAGCTAAGAATAGCTCCATGGGGATGGGGGGGGGGATGTGTGTGCGTGCGGGAAGGTGGAGGCACCCCCAGCACCTTACTGGGATGAGGGCAGGGCAGGGACCAAAGCTGCCATGAGAGGAATTGCCCAACAGCTGAGTCCAAGTCCAGATGCAAAGAACCACCGCAGCCGTGTGATTCACAGCCCTGCTTGACTCCATAAGAAACACAGCTGATCCAGAAAAAATTCCACCCACATTTTATACAGAATAGAAAAAAGGCCTGTTTTTCAAAATACGTTTGGTTTCTGCAGGTTTTGTCAATAAGCCCAACACAGACTCGTGCTTTAGGTCCCCAGACACCCACAGGTTCCCTCTGCGCCCTGGAGTCAGGGCCCTCCCTCCTGCTGCTCCCTCTCCATGCAATGAACATCACCAGTTTCCTTCTGGCACAGGTGTGTGGTCAGGCTAAGGGCACAGAAAGGCAGTCTGGCAGTAAAAATGCAGGCACGTATCCACTCTCAAATCCAAAAGGCATAGAAGAACTCTTTCTCCAGAAAAACTTTGGCTGCAAAGGAAAAAGTCTTGCTGCAAGCCCCTGCATGGGAGGTGCAAGTGAGTTTCTGCATGCAAAGAGCAGATTTCCCCTGGGAAAAGACTTTTACTGTAATTCCCACCTCATCCATGCTTTTCTTTCAGCCTCTGTTCACTGTTAATTATTTTTTCAGACTCTACCAATTTCTCCTCTCTTTTTCCCTAGGCAATTGCTTCAAGGCACTTCAGCATTAATGGGCCATGTGTTTATTTTTAGCTTTGCATCTCTTTAGTGTAGGAGAACCTGGTGGATGGCAAAATAAGTACCTCTAGCCATCAGATTCTGCCTCCAGTGCCCTTCCAGATACTATTTCGTCTTTTTTTTCAGTGAAGTGACAGTAAATACATGGTGGTGGCCTGCTGCACTTGATGCAACATGTGCATCTCTGTGACAGGCACCTGCAGGCAGGGACTACCTGGAAGGGCAGAAATGCTTCCAGAAAACTGTGGGACACCAGCTTCACCTTTCTGCAAGTGCACAGAAACAGCACAGAATGGAGGAACACTCCAAAAGGACACAATTCCTCAGTACAAATTGCAGACTACCCCTTTCATCGCATCTGGAAGGGCTTTATAAAAGGCATGTCAGCACTGAAGCGCCCCAGAAAACATGAAACTGTACTGAAGGTCTAACTGGTGGTGAGGAGGGTTGGGACAAAATGCTCACACAGGCACAGGGACAGCTCAGAATAAGCCCCTGGGCTTCTGAGTAGAATTTGCCAAACGAGTTCCTGGCTCAGGCTTGTTGTGTCTGACACAGCTGCGTGCCAGCACTGCAGGTGGTGCAGAGCCCTCAGCACTATGGCAAGACTAGAAACAGAGCTCAAAGATGACAGCCCTAAATGATATGCACACACACTCTCCAAGCCATGAGAAGTCCCAAAATAGGGAGGACCAACCTGAAATCAAAAGGTATCTTCAATATCTTCAGTTACCACTGAGGGAGGCCAAGCGCCAGAATTATTGTCATTGGGGCAGAAAGAAAATCCATGAGCAGGGGAAGTGGGTAAAACTCACTTTGTGTTGAAGTGACTACACAGGAGGATATAGGATGTCAGGGTGCAAGTCATCAGAGGGGCTGCAGATGTTTCTAGGGCATGATTAATCTCATCCCAAAGGAGATGTCAGCATTCAGTCAGAGGAACTGTACCATTTCTCCAACACAAGACTGCAAAGGTGCCTCCCTTTGTCATCTTAAGGGAACACTATCCCTGTGTCAGAGTGGTTCAGTCACCAGTGATTGCTGGGAAAAAAACCCCAACAAACAATGTCCTTAACCACTGTCCATGGATAGAGACAGATCTGTTGGGCTACAAAACCAGAAATATAATTCTGTATGATGGGACACAATCTTGCAAAATAATTGTCACAATGTTTAGCACTGTAAGGCCAAAAAGGATCCTCCCAGACCCAGTTATGGCTATTGGGGAAAACTCTCTTTGCTATATAGGAATTTTTTCAAAGACATCAGTGTTCATTCAAAGGAAAAGCTGTTTAAAAAGTCAAATCTGAACTTTTTTATTTACTTTAGTTTAATTCCTTTAGTTTCCTTAAGGAATTGAGAAGTCTAGGGAAAGAACCAGATATATTTTGTAGGGGTCTTAGATGAACAAAATTACTGACACATTTCTAAGACTTACTTTGTGCACAAGAGCCCAGGGAGGTAGAAGAGGCCTTTCTGGGCAGCATCTGGCCAAACCACACATGTTCTGGCCAAAGGCTACAGGGTCCAACTGCTGGAGCTTTTACCTCTCCTCTGAGCAAATGCTGCTCACAGGCTGCTGTTTGGCCTTGGGATTTTTAATGCATTTTGATTCTTTTTGAGGGTCATTTGAGAAGATTGGAGCACATACAGGGTACCTGGAGTGGCAGGTCTGACTCAGCAGTGGCTTGATCACTGAGGCGCCCAAGAGGGAGAGGCACCTTCATCACTGCACCTTTGCCTGGTGTCACAAGGGAACAGAGCACCATGTTCCCCCACCCGCCCTCGCTGCTCCACCACCTTGAGGACTGCACTGCTGCATTGCAAAACATCCTCAGCCTTGTGAGGGGTTGTGAAATGGCCTTAGGATATTGCTCGTCCACCAGAAACTCAAAAAGCTCTGTAAAGTCAATGTACATCAACACTAGTTTTATCTCCTTGAAAACACGTGTGGGAAGGGCTCAGCAGCTGCAGTTTGCCTTACCACTGTTTAACACATGATTTTTTGACTGGCACTGTGGCATCTTTTAGTGGCCATGCCTGTCATGGTCCATGCTTGAATATTCCATCTTGGAAGAAGCATGCAATCCTGGAGCATAATAGTGTGATGTCACATTTTCCAAAGAGTTGTACCCACTAACATCAGAAAAATGAAGCACCTGTGTGCTTAATTAACTGGAACAGGGCTTATTCCTGCAGTGTTTTGGCTGATCTACTCAATGTTGGGTGTGACTCTTCACCAGTGGGACACTCTTCATGGGCGGGCATTTATTTTATTTTCTGCATGGTGTGTGTGGTGCTTTTAAAGCTCAAGGCTTTTCCTGACTATTTCCTAGACTAGTTTTATATATTGACACCTGGGATCTGCAATGCAGAAGTGTTTCCTAAAGAACTTCCAAAACATTTCACTCACCACGTGTGGTCCCCTGCCAGCCCAGCAGCTGGGAGCAGCACTGTGGCTTTGCTGGGCTGCAGTAGAGCAGCCCAATTACATGGAATACAGCTCCCATGACTGATTTCCCAGGCCTGGCACCTTGCTGATTGCACAAACAAAAACCTGTAGATGGAGGCTGCGTCTCGCATGACCTCTTTGCAGGATGCTGACACAGCAGTGGCCTGTGCAAGCAGCAGGAAAAGCAGGAGCCAGGGCAGGTCACCCCAGGACTGCACCATGTTTGCAAGGAGAAATGCCTTCTGACGAGTTCCTCTTTTCGGCAGGCAGGTCTCCACGCTTATCTCTGGGCTGAAGGCTTTCTTCAAAGCAGACACCAGGGAAAAACACCACCTGTACTTTGAGTGCTCCTGGCCTCCTTCTGACCTTAGCTCAAGCCCCCCTCTGGGAGTGAAATCTGGATGAAGGGGAGGATTACCTCTCTCCTTTCATATAAGTAATTAAGTGCAAAAGGATAAAGAGAAAAACTCTGGGATTTCATCCAAGAGAGGCCAGGACAGGGGACTGGGAACTCTGTGTGGGTAAAAGTGTGGAGGTCAGGAGGTCACCCATACTGGCGTAGTGCTGGGCAAGGATGGGTGAGCAAGCCCCATTCATCTTTGTTCCTCCAGTTGCAGGATTTTAATAATGCACGATGCAGGAAAGTGCTGCATAAAGCAATTACTCATAAAGTCCATCCAACTCATGTGTGAATGAATTCCAAAATATTAAGTTTGCCCTTAGCCCTTAATAAAGAACATGTTGAATCCCATTTGGATCATTGATTTTAAGTGAGAGTTCAATATCAAAATGCTTTTGACATATTTGCCATCTCTGTAGATTGTGGAAATTATTTGCTATTGCTGCATTTTTTGTTTGTCTCCTGACTCTGGGAGCAGAGTTGGCAGGTGTGATCTCAGAGAGGGGGTTTCTCTGGTTAGCTGATGGCTGGTAGCTGGCCTGCAGGATGACAAGGTAATGAGATGTGCTTGCAGAAGGTGTCAGGAGCCCCTGTGCCACAGCCAGCCTCTCTGGGGAAAGCACATGGACTGGGCAGGAGAAGGACAGGGATTCGTCCACTCCTGTCAGCTCCCCCCCATTTCACATTAGAGAGGTCAGCACACATGCTAGGAGGGTGTATATGCAAGCTCATGATGGGACTTGAAATTGAATGTAAAGCTTTTTTCAGTCCAGGGGGAAAATATCTCACTGAATTGGATGGCTTTTGACCCCATTTTGGGTCCACAACATGCCACTAAAGGGAAACCAGTAAACTCTGTGAAAACTGTTCTGCAAAATTTTATAGTGCATTTTATGTCTTTTTTCATTTTTAACAGGAGAACTCCACACCAGATGTTCTTTCATCTTCTTGCTTTCCTTCCCTGCTGTTGACAGTGATTCAAATCTACTGAGGGCAGAAAAGCCACACAAGTACTTAGATGATGAAACATAAAGCTTAACACTTAGATAAAAACTTGCACAAAGATTAGGCACTTTCTTGTAATTAATACTAATCTATAAGTTTTATTGATGAACATTTCAGCCAAGAAATACATTTTCTATGTCTATAAAGTATTTTATAGGGTTATTTTCCCAAGTTTCTTCATAGTCGTATAATTATCAAAGCTTGATGTGTTTTTATCTCCGTAACATAATTGCTGGCTGGGATCAGGAAGAAATGTATCCATATGTCATACAGATATGTTCTACTTTCCCCAGTGCATTCCAGTGTGGATTTGGTTTTTATGGAGGCAGTTTTCTGTGTGCTCTGTGGCTTCATAAATAGGTCACTGCTGAAGAAACCAGAAACGAGACCACTGGCAAATCCTGGTGTCACAGTTTTTCACTCCTCTGCAATGTGGGGATGTGGGGGCATTCTCATTGCAGGGGGGTTAGACTAGCCTTCCTTTAGAGATCCCTTCCAACTCTAACTCTTCTATGATTCTATCCTGGCCTCTGGGTCCGTGACATCTTGGCCTTTATTCCCAAATCTGGTCTATTTTGCTGAGGATTAGGATAACATGTTGGAAGTTTTTGCAGGGGTGTATGTTTGTGCCATGAAGTTGCTTCTTAGAGTTAAAAAGAAAGCCTGTGCTGGTGCAGGATTTGACTGCTGGTGATAAAGTAGGATGCCATCTCAGAAACAGGGAAACTGAAGGAAGACATTCACATATGAGATGTTGGCCCATCTGTCAATTAGGCCACAGCTTTTCTGGAGAGGGGCAAGAAGGTGTTTATCTCCTTGAAGCCATGTGAAGATAGGGAGAAGGAGAGGGCACACAGTGCTACAGAGACCAGCACGCTGTGTCAGATGGGACCGAGATGAGGATTGGAAAAGGACCACCTGCTTGTTGGAGTTATGAGTCAATAAATCAGACATCAGGCAGGGAGATGCATTGCTGCAATTGCTTGCAAGCCCCTGTGTGTGAGTTTGTGCAAAGGAAGAAATGACAGCTGTGATGGAGGATGCAATAGAGGCTCTGCCAGTCATGCTGGATGTCCTTTGCATAGGGTCACCACCCTGGGGCACAGACATGGAGCTGCAAATCCATGTGTCAATGCTGGAGCCAAGCCTGGCTGCCCAAGCTGACATGTAGTCCTGGCCATGTGGGCAGCAGGCTGTTCTGCAGGCACCTGGTGCAGGCAGGGGCCAGTGTGGGATGCACCTCTGGGACATAGGTGAAATGATGTTCTGAGGGATCCCTGCAGGGAAACAGAAGGGCATGAAGAAGGGCCTTTCCCCACCCAAGCGGAGAACTGCACTTGGTGTGCAGTGTTGCACCCACCTAAAATTCCTTGTTGCCTTTCAGATGGAAAGGAGCATTACTGAAATGCTCTGAAGATGCTGCGTCATAATTCCCCCAACCCAAAAAGACAGATGCTAAAGAGCACTTTGTGACGAATAAATGATGTGACAAAAAGGAACAAGAGTGAGTATGCAAGTGCTTCCCCCCTCACATGCATGGTTGAGCTCTTCCCTGCCGCTTCCTCACAACCTCTATACCCTTTCTATTTTGTACTCATACAAATATGCACCCTGTACTCTAATGTACCCTGTAGCCTTGCTTTATAATCCTCTGTTATCACTTCATCTTGCAGCACTTGACCACAGCACACTGCACAGCCTGACCCACCTTTGAAATAACTCATTTGTGCTCTCTGAGGGCACCCACAGCTGCTCGGTGCCTTTGTGTCCCTCTGGACTGCAATGAAAGCAGGGCATGGCACCCAGTGGGCTCCCTCCCACGGGTGGGCTCCTTTCCACAGCCTCCAAATTCACAACTACTTCTGCTGCTGCTGTGTAAATGAAAACTGCAGGATCAGAGCCCTAAGGGCTAGAAAATATTGTAGTGTTAACATTTCTTCAGTCTCCTTGGGCAACTCAGCTGGCAGGTCGTTAAGTAACAGCTGAGAAGGAGGCAGCAGGCAGGAGTGCTTGAGAAGAGAGAGTGAGAGGCTGGCAGTGGGAAGGAGGGGACGGATGGGGCTCACAGCAGGAACTCCTAACTCTAAACCCTGAGCAATATGTGCTGCATGTCAGAGGCAAGTAACCGGAGAGGAGACAGTAGTGGTTCTCATTTAATAGGGAAACATCATTTCTGCAAAATGCTGCCTGCAATATTTTGCCTCTCTGTAGCACAAGTGGTATTTGTGGGAGAGCTCAAGTGTTTACAAGTCATTGAGCAGGAATAAAACATCTCTCATGTTTCTCCAAGTGCCTGACTGCCTGGGGAGCTCCTGCTGGACTCATTGAGCCAAAGTCAGTGGGAATTTGACACTGTGGATCTGTTTCCCCAGGGATAGCAGCACCCATTTTCCAGGCAGTGTTCTCCATTCCTAGCAGCTGGGCATGTGCTGCGTGGCGCCCAGAGCAGTGTGGTAGCACACAGCAGTGCCAGGACACTCAGCTGGTTAGCCCCCACCCAGAGCCAGGTTCCAGGGGCTCTGCTCACCCTGCCAACATCAGAGACAGGGCACAGGCAGAGCAAGTAAAGGGAGATTTGGACATCTCCCAGCCCCCCATCTGATTTTTCCACTTGGATTGCAAACTCTTTGAGTAGGGGTCATCCCTAGAACACAACCCAGAAATGTTTGGGTTTGGAGATAATCCAGTAATAACAGGAGATATTAGTTCTTCAGAAAATTTGTTGCTGGATGCTCATCTCCTTGTATGATTCATTATTGATGGTCTCCACGTGACTTTTTTCAGCAGTGTCTTTCAAGTTCAGTTACATGCTTCTTCATTTGTAGAGAAAGAGGAACTGAATGAGCATGTCACCAGCTTGTCACTTTTTCATTCCTCTTTCTGCCATGGCCCTTCCTGTAATAGTCTGAACCAATTTTAGAAAAGTCTCTGATGTCATTGATGATCCATGGCCTCAGAACTGGAGAGCCAGCTACCAGTCAACGTGGGCTTGCTGTCACTACTGAGGAAAGAACAGTATTAACACAGGCAGTGTTGGAGCACAGCTGATGATGTGCTGTACGATCTCCAGCTGCTTCAAAAGTTCCATTTTTAGTCCTTTTATTGATTAAATTGACAGATCCTACTCCTGTTCAAGAGACATTTTAGGCTGAACTGAATGCAGCTATCAGATATAGAGATACCAAATATGCTACAAGAGAAAAACAATGAATCTTTAAAGCCCTGGTGCCCTGCAAAGACACAACTTGTGACCTACCTCAGCGCCCTTAACTCATGCAGAACAGCACTGTGCTCAGCCCAAGCCCTCAGTCCAGGCATTGGCATACCTCATCCTTGTTGCAGGGAGAATAAATGAGGGCTGGGCTCCCTCACAGCTGAGCAGTCGGTCCTCATTCTGTCTAAGCATATCATGGCATGAATAAAGAGGCAAATCTAGTTCAGCTCTGTCTCATCCTCACTGCTGCATCAGTGCCATGGGCCCTGCAGACAGAGCCTGGGAGAGACAGCTACTGGCTGGGCAGCAGGAGCTCCAGATGGCAGCTTGGCTCTGTGGCTCTTTTGCCACAGTTGGAGCCACAACTAATGAAGAAAAGCCACCCAAGGCCTTTCCAATTTTCCTTGAAGTCATTCCTGGACTTCCCTGGTTGGGCAAGAGCAGTAGGAGTGGGGAAGGACAAAAAAAAATAAAAAGTCTCTCTCCTCTATCCGTGAGAGGGAGGAAGAAAGATGAGGGTGGAATTACAAGGGTGAAATTAGCACTCTGCCAAAAGCCAGTCAGGAGTCCTCCATGGATTTCAGAATATGACAGAGAGAGAGGAAAGCCCAACATATTCAATCTAGCCACGCTTGAAAACTATAGCACCAAATCATTCCTACTCTGATGCCAAACCTAAACTGTGGTGAGAGACTTGCTTGGCTGGAGGCTGGGCTAGCAACACACTCAGTACCAGCTGCTGTGCAAACTGTGTTAGCGACTTCTGTTCAAGACACATATTGCAAGATGTTGCTCAAGCCATATAACTGCAATTTCTTATTAATTCTGGGCATAAAAATCACCCAATGAAGGTGTTTCAATAAGCAATAATATTGTTTATTGCATCAGTTAGGAACAGCCTGAAGTAAAATCCCATCTTACTACAAAGACCCTGTTACAGCCTGGCATGCAGGAAAGGCCATTGGCAAGGTGGTAGCTCACAAACCCAGCAAGGTCGCCTGGTGACTGCACATGTCCCAAGGAGAGCATTCGTCCTGCAGGATCAATAGAAGCCTGGTGTAAATGGCTCTGCACTGCCAGCCCTGGAACTACTGGAGAAGAACCTTTGATGTATGGAGGCTCTGGGCTTCTGGGTCTTCTGCATGTAGGAGCAAGATAGGTAAAGCCATACTGGCCACTCTCACTGGCTGTGATAGAGCAGCTGAGCATCTCAACACCACAGAGATGGCTCAGAGCAAATGTCCCTGTCAGGCTGGTGCCTCAATGGCTGAGACGCTCAGAGACATGAGGTCCTCAAACCCCTAATCTGAATGCTCCTTGGATGGATGATGGGGGTAATTCAGCACACACAGTAGCAACTTGCCAGAGCCAGGCTGGGTCCAGCCTTTGCAGGCTGTCCTGTGCCAGTGATGAGGATCTTCCATAGCAGAGGCAACTTTGACAAGGCAGTGGTTTATGTCACCACGATCACCAACCAGGTAGATGTTGCTCCATGCCTGGCAAGCAACAGGGGCCAAATCACACACTAGGCAAATTCTCCAGAAACAGAGTCCTAAGGTTATGCTAAATGGAATCTTCCCACATCTAGTTGGGGCTTTTTGTTTAAAGTATCCATATGCTTTGATTTGCAGGCAGCAGAAAGCTCTGCTTGAGATACATCCATCATAAATTAGAGCTCTTTATTTTATGTTCTAGTCTTCTGATTTTATGACCATGAATGGTAACTTATGTCTGAAGAGATTTATTGTTTTGCTGTCACTCTCCTGTACAGTGCCACCCAGCACCCAATGCTGGCACTCAGAGGTATGCTGAGGCATGCAACAGCACTGAGCAAAAACAGGCTGGGCTGGTTTTATTTCTGTGCTCATTATCATTTCAGATTTATAGGTGGCCCTCATGTGCTGAAGTCAGAGACAGGTTCAAGCAACATAAATTCAAATCCAAGCCATGCCTAATGTTTCTTGTGTTCTGTGCTTCGCTGTAGCTGCAGAGAAAATGGATTGATGCTGGGCCTAGACTGCTGTGAGGTGATCCTGTTGGGAATTTGCCATTCCTTAGATCCATGTTCCTGCCCTCATACATCATCAGTGCTGTTCAAAAACATTGCTTGGGCGGGGGGGATCTGCAGCTTGTGCCCTTCAAATGTCAGCAAATCATCGGCAGTGCCTGTGCTGAGGAGACTGGGGTGAGATTGAGGAGCTTGTGCTAAAACTTTGTCCTCCTGGAAAAAGCCATGTCAGGCAGTCAGGACATCCTACCCCAAGAACAGAGGAAGTGGCAAAGTGGCAAGGCTGTGCTCTCATAACAGAGAGCAGATGACAGCTCAGGGATATTTTATTTGTTTTAATTTGTGGTATGCAAATTCAGATGATGAAGCAGATGTTCTCTAGTCTTTAGTCACAATATGTTTTCTGAATGTCACTTTAGTGATCTTTCCTGCTTTTTTTTTTTTTTGTCAGGTTGGTGATCCCCTGTATTACATTTCTTTTTAGTGCTTCTTTGTTATTTAGTGGCAAAACACCTTGCAAAACAAGCATTTATTCTTCTAGAGGTTAGTGTGGTCTGGATATCATCTGGCCTATTTTTTGTATTTTGTGGAAGTATCCACAGCCTTCTGCAAAGCTGATGGAGACACTACTGACAGTCATCAAGCTATGCAAAAAAATCTTAAATTATTCTGTTTGGGGAATTTCTACCGGAAAGATGACATGGAGTGATGCACTTCACTCAAGCGTCCTTGAAAATACATTTTATCACATCACTTTTGTGTCAAGAAAGTGCTGCGAGCACTGATGGAAAAAATTCAGTATTCAATGTGCTTTCTGAGAGCTTTCCAGCAAACATACAGGAGTGCAGCAAAAGCCTCTATTTTTATTTTAATATTTGCATACAACTCCTTATCAGAAATCCAGGTGTGCTGGAACTAGCAAGCTCCAGAAGGGCTGTGGCCAGCTAGCAAAGGGGAGAACATCCCCCAGTGCAAAAAAAATAAACAGTTTTCAATCTGCACAAAACACAGTGGTCCCCTTAGCTGGTCAAAAAGCCAGAAAAAGGGCTGGATGTCCCCAGTCTTTCTCCTGGGAAATCCATGAATCAAGGGCCAGGGCATCAAGTGCAACATCTCCATGGGTTGTGAGCTTGTGGTCACGTGGGGAAAATTTCCATCCAAAGGTGAGTGGGATCTTCCTCTGTAGCTCTGTGGGGATGCTGCAAAGCTCCTCTGGGAATGTCACTTTGAGGGTTTGGTTGCTTCAGCCTCTGCTCATCATGACTGTTCTCAGGGCTGCTTCTTCTAACAGGCTGTTTTCCTTCTTTCTGTTATTCAGGCTTCATTTTGTGTCAGGCTTCATTTTCTGAGTTTCACCTAAGCAAGAGAAACGTAAAAATCTTCTTTGTCTAGAAAATTATTTTAATTAGCAGTAATTTACTAAAGAGTTCTCATGTGAGCAATGAGAAAGATTAACGTTACACATTGAAAATACATCTGAGTGACAAATGTGTTTCTTTTACAAGACAACGTTTGACTCACTTCAATTTCAGTGGGTACTGGGAGATTAGTTTTTAGTAAATATGGTCCTGATCCAAAGCTATCTTGCTGAAGTGGGCAACTGTCTGTTCATCCAAGTGAAATGCTGATTCCTCTGACAAACGCTAAGCTCACCTGAAATCTCAATCATCTGAACCAATTTCTACAGCAAAGTTAGAGTGACAAAGGAATGATGCATCCAGACCAAGGAACTAGATGTCCCATCTAGTTTCCATACTAGATGTCTCTGAAGCCAAGCCACCACACACTGGCTCTGCAGAAAGCTAAAATGTGGGCATTTTCATCCTATTTTCTGTGGCAGTGATCAGAAAAGCTTGGAGAAATTTCAGAGAGTACTGCTTATAGTGAGGGGAGCACAGAGTCAAAGGCAGAGGTTGATGATTTTGATCAGCTATTTGCATGGGTTTTGTTTGCTGTAGATCAAAGCAGGTTCTCTGGTGGTGTGCACAACAATGTGCATATGGTAATGTGTGCTCTCATATATATAACCTTTGGAGGAGTTTGGTTGCCTGTGTGAACAATTAGTTGGGGTCAGGCTTCAGGAGGGGTTGGGTGGGATAGCAGCAGACTGCAGAGCAGCCTCAAATAACAGTTTGTACGTGATACAAGGAGCTGCTGTGTCCCTTGAAGGCAGAGAGGCCCTGCAGAGAGATCTTCACAAATCAGAGGGCTGGACAATCACCAGACACATGGAGTTCAACACAAAGTGCCAAATTCTGCACCTGGGACAGGATAACCCTGGATGTAAGGACAGACTGGGGAATGAGATGCTGGAGAGCAGTGCCACGGAAAGGGGTCCTGGTTGATGGAAAGTTGAACACGAGTCAGCAGCGCCCTGGCAGCCAGGAGGCCAACCCTGTCCTGGGGGCCATCACGCACAGCATCACCAGCTGGGCAAGGGA
>JAWWMN010000208.1:7040940-7056657 GCA_035047745.1 Catamblyrhynchus diadema | reverse complement strand
AGTATAGTATTCTTTAATATAATATAGTATCATAAAATAATAAATTAGCCTTCTGAGAACATGGAGTCAGATGCATCCTTCCTTCCTTCATCAGAGCACCCCACAAATACAATATGCTACAATGGCTCCCACTTCAATCACAACACCCCTAAACTGAGAAAAAATACAATTTATTTTGAACAGCTACTCATTTCTGGTACATTTTTCATACTGTTTTTGTGTGAGAGAGAGTAGGATGCTCTCAGAGCAGTGTGCTTGCATTACACTTTGTGAGTCTGTACTTCATCTTCATACCACCCAGTGCTTCCCTTTTTTCCCTTTTTTTGAAGAGGGGGCTGCTTACAATATAAGCATTATTCAACATATCACAGAATCACAGACTGTGTTGGGTTGGAAGGGACCCATAAGGAGAAAGAAGGCAGAAAATGAGAAGGCAGAAAAGAAAAAAGGCAGAAATTAAAAGAATGAAGACAGAAAACTTGTGTTCAAGTTAAGCTCAATTCTGGCCCACTGCTTGTAATATTTTCTGTCTTCCTACATAATATTCTCCACTTTCATCATTTTCCTTTATACTGAAAACTAAGAAAAAGTAGTTTTGAACATTTTTCCATCCATCTTGTAGCCTTCAATTGCATGGTTCCTTTGTTACTTTACAGTGGCCTCCTTCTATTCTCTCTAGATATTTCTAGACCCCTTTTGCAGCCTTGCTACGTTTGATTTAGCCTTCTTTGCTTCGCTTACTTTACCTCTGCTTTGTTTGCCAGCTAGATTCCATCTGGTCCTTTCAATCTATTCATGTTGTTGGATTTGGGGGGTTTTGTGGGGGGTTTTTTGTCTCCCTAGGGTGAAATGAATAATGCAAATTACTTTGCTGCTACCAAAGGAAAAGAGCTATGTAGTTTTAGGTTTAATTCTTTACTGCTTCACTTGCCTCCCTGCAGTGAGTGGCGTCTTTTGATCGACTTTTATGTCTTTGCTTTAGCTTAACAGCTGAATGTATTGATGCAGCAATTTATTAAAACTTATTTTGATTTCATAGCTCAAATAACAGAATACAAAACTACAGTTTCCAGCAATCATGCCTCTGTTTTCTCTAGAAAATGGCTTGTTTTAGAGGGAGAAAAGGAATTGCATGTTAATGCAGATGTAGATAAAAGCTATTCAAATTCCTCTACAGTCCTGTAGTTACATTTTCCTTCAAACACCATAGCTGTGGCTAGGGCAATATATGTGAAAGCAAAGACAACATAACACATGAGGTACAGGAAATGCTAAATTGCTGTACATCCATTATACAGCACACCTGGCATGAATGCCAGATCTGTAAGCAATACCTCTTATGATTAAAACATCTTGATGCATTATGTTACTAATATTTTACCACAGAACATTATCTCTCAACTAAAAGAAAAAAAAAAATACAGAGTGCTTTATGAACAGAAATAGGAAGTGGAACCTAGCTCCAAGTGTTGCCATTGATATTACAGTTAACTAAAGTAATAGGTGGTAAAGTGCCTTACTGAAGGCAAGGCACCTGCCCAAACATGTTTTTCTCTTCTGTGGATTCTACCTCTCTGTCTTGGCCAAAACCTATTGTTACGTTTTGAAATTCACTTTTGGGTGCTCACATTTGGGTCACTTCATCTATAGTGCATTCACAAACTCTGTCCTCTGTCCTTTACTCATCATGTCTGACAGTGTTCCCACCCCCAATCTCTTAAAGTAGTGACAAGTATTAAAATGCCACTGTCAAAACTTTCCAGTACTGGTGCATGAATGTGGGATTTCTGAATGGAGGTAAAATCCCTTATGGAAATGCTTACTTAGGGATTGGAGTAATGCCTTAGAAAACTCTAGTCAGGCTACAAGAAGGAAATCCTTATTAAAGAGGAAGATAGAACTCTAGGAATGATCCTGACTTTGAAGAATAAATGACAGC
The DNA here is from genome assembly GCA_035047745.1 of Catamblyrhynchus diadema. NCBI lineage: Eukaryota > Metazoa > Chordata > Aves > Passeriformes > Thraupidae > Catamblyrhynchus > Catamblyrhynchus diadema. Next base: position 7,054,718 of record JAWWMN010000208.1, on the reverse strand, counting down.
TCTCTAAAATTACTGGTTACTGGATATATTACAAAGATATTTGGGTCAATGCTTTGCAATGCGATTTTTTCAGGAATTCCTGTTTGTTTGGGGCTTTGTTTGCTTGTTTGTAAAGAAGGCAGCTAGTGCATGCTCTGTAACATTTTAATTCTATTTTGAGATGATTCACAGCAAGCTGCAGTGTTTTTTACTAGACTCAGGGATGTATGCAGGCTTGTTCCTTCAATAGTTCTGCAGCATATTATTGAGGCATGTGTGAGCTCACGGCATTTGTTGGCTTGGACTTCTATATCAGAATGAGATCATTTGCAAGTAATGTGGATTTCAGTCATGAACTGTGATCTCTTTAGGTAAGAATCCTTTGTAGACTTGACTTCTAGGTGTCACACTCAGAAGTGAATGCATAATACATCATCTGCCCACATGAGCTCCTGCACAGCTGGAATCAATATTTAATTATTAACATCGTTGAATTTAAATTTTTTTAGCTGAAAAAGGGTAGCATAATTGAGATGTGTTTGAGTAAAGTAATTATAAGTGTATAGGTAGGGTGCCAAAAAAGCTGACAAATAAGGAACCAGGGAATGAAACAGACATCTTACAGCCAAGTCAAAAGCTCCTGGCAATGCTGCTTAAGACAAATTTTACAAGCATTATAGAAAAATGTCCTAGTATATTTTAGAGAAGCTGGTGTTTAGTGATGTATTAGATCTTATTTGATTGATTTCTGTTAGGATTAGGAGCATACTGTGTTGCAAGAGGAAAACTGAAATACGTAAAATAATTTATACAGGCTCTATATTGAGGGCAGTTTCATTCATTGTAGAAATAAATCTACTCCTCTGTTTGAAACTATCAATTAAAATGATAGCCATTATTCATGAAAATAAATATATAGAGTGCTACTCATGACAGGAGAATGTATCATGTATAAGTGGTCAATAAATCATGTTAGGGGAAAAATGATATGGAAAATGGTGGCACTTAAACTTTCAATTTTCATTAAAATTTTAACTTCAGCAAGTTGTTCAGCAGTGAGACAGTCTCTGCCATGCAAACCCATGTGAGCACTTCTTGCTGTTCAGAAATTTGGAAAAACTACTAAAAACTACTCCTGCTGGCTCTGCTGACTTCCAATATCTGCCACAGACCCTGCAAAGGGGCAATGCAGGGTCGTGCTCTCCTATACCCTGTACTCACCCCTCTCTTGGTTTTGGAACCTATGCTTTCACTTACACTCAGTTTCCCATGAGGAACATGGGGAAAATACTTTAGTGAAATAGTACAATGCAGAACGTCTGTTTTATTACTTATTTTACTATGTTTTCTTATTTTTCTTACCTCCCTTTCTTCTTGTTTTGTCGAAATACATCCTTAATTTGCCGTCAGTACCTGAAGATGTTCCTGTTTAAATCAAAGGGCCACCTACACTTAAGTGATCACACTCAGTGTTCAAAACACTTAATTCCAATTGCTTTGCTTTGGCAAGATCTCCAAAAGAGGTTACATTTAGTGACAATGACCATACTGGCTTCTCAGACCCTGCTAAGGCACAATATCTGCCCTAAACTCTATTTCTTATGCTATATTATATTATATGGAACACCATGAAAAGATATTATGCTTACAAAATTAGCCTGGTACCTTGGAAACCTGGTTATAGAAAATGTTGCAGCTAGGATTAGCACCATGATGTAGCTACACAACAAGTGGCATCGCTCCTCCTCCAAACTCTGTCTCCTGTCTCATGGCACACAATCCTTTTCCTTCCCCCAAGTAGAGAGGTGGAAAGAGGGGCTGGGCTATATTTATTTTTCTTTCCCTGTCCTCAGTTCCTATCTTAGTGAAAGTACAGAGCAATCAAGAAGATGGAAGGCTGCAGTGAGTGGTGCCAAGTGCATTTCTGCTCTCTGCTCCCACCTTCACTTTGGGAGGCACAGGAGACATGCATCACCCCCAGCTCCTCTGCTGTTAAAGGCTTCAGAAAGCAATTCCCAGCAGGAGTCAAGAACCAGCCTTATAGATGAAGACAAAGAAGGTGAGCAGAGTGAGAAGGCAAGAGGACTAAACACCTTCCAGATTCCAGACTGAAAAGAAAGACCCAATTTAGACAGTGAGAGTTGGGCCCTGAGTGCAAGAGTTAATTGTTTATGGCAGTAGGGATCGTTTGGTAGCTCCCTTTTGGCTACTTAGCAAGACTTAATCAATTTTTCAAGTACAGCTTAATTTTATTCATTGCCTTAATGGTTTTTATTCAGCTTTAAATTTTCTGTCTGACATTAATCTTTCCTTAGAGTTTCATTTTTCAGAGGGTTTTGATTTAAGAAGAGCTTTTTAGTCTGTATTTTGTTACCTCTTTAAATTACCTTACAGGTAACAATTAAACTGCTGCTAAGCAGAATAGTGTCAGGTTTTACATGCTGTACTGGCAGTAGAGCATCCCCAAATCCTTCACTGCAATTTTAAGTAAAAACTATTGGCTTTTACTTGCCACATACTCATAGCACACTGTCACAAACAATGCTTTGCACTGACCTGATGGCTCAATGGATCTGGTCTGTTGGAAGAAATTAGACTACCAGCTATAGAAGTACAAGGAATATTTGTTCAGCTGCTGTAGAGGCAAATAAAAGCCAAATCAATTTGCTTTGTGAAGACTATATATTGCCATCTGACAGACAGGGTAGCTCTCTTCTCTAGAACAACTCACATGATCCTTCAAGTGTTCTTAGAACACTGCAGAACATTTACCTTTCTAGGAAAAAAGGAGAGCTTCCCTGTGGATTTGTGAAAAACGCACCATTAATGATTTACATGTCTACACATGTGCTTGTATGTGAATATTCTGCATATCCTGAAAGCTTCACATCTATAAATAAATGTATTTTTATATGAAAACACATTTATTTACATTATCTTCTCTTGTATCCTGTCTTAAGTTAATTTTCCTCCTTTAGAGTCATAAGATGCGCACATATGATATTAAATGATATACTGGACAGCCTTAACAACAAAACCAAAAACTTCTTGCAATTCAAAACCAAAAACTTATTGCAATTAAAAAACACTATCTCCGTAAATTAATCAAGGCAAAACTACTCCAAATTAGTGCAGCTCTCCTTATTTCCCAGAAATTCCCTGAATTCTCTTCAGCATTAGTCCTCACAGTTTCAGGCTATGAAAGGCCCTATTTTTGAAGTATTGATTCTTTTTAAAGCGATCTCATTTTTGCGGGGAATGCGAGTTACCTGTATGGAAATGTGATAAATCAGCATCAATCAGCAGCCCTCACAAAATTGTAGAGGAAATGGCCATTGGCTAAAGCCAGTTTGGCACCTTAGAAATTTTAGGGCTGGTGATGGTGTTTCTGATGGAGTCATGAAAGGACTGACAAGGTTGGGACAAAAGAAAATCTCATGAGATGAGGTTGCTTGCTGTCACCTCCCTGGCTGACTGAGGCTAGCAGGGCTTCAGGTGATTATTACTGAGCAATTTGAGCTGATTTGTTCTGGTTTAGAGTTTGTGGGTTTGGACATAAAGCAAGCCCTGAGGAAGGGGATACAAAGAGAAGATCTATGGGTAGGGACTTGATTTTTCTTTGTGCTGGTGAGCCTGCACGGTGACTTACAATTAGCAATAAAGTCCAGACAGTCCTTTACAAATCATAAGCTAGGTGAATCCTTTGCCATCAGAAGAACTCAATGCCTTTAAAGAAAAAACCTTTCAATGAATGTCTGTTGAAATTCAAATCTTAATTCATTCCAGCTACGCTTGGGCCTCTTTTAGAATCTCTTTCTGTGAACACTGAAGCAAGCAGTCATGGTTTGTAGAAATAAAAATTTAACTACACAGGTTCCATATTCATATCAACGGGGTATATTTTTTCTATGGAGTGGGAAGCTAATTTAAATGGCAAGGGGTAGGAGGGGGAATGTTCCAGTAAAACCTCATCAGGGCCCTGCAAGAGGAGCAGCTGAGCACCCACCATTCTATTATTCATATGTAAGAGAAGCATGGGTGTAACCATCCTATGTGACATTGAGGAAAAACTAAAAAAAAAAGCTGTATAAATAACAGATACTTTCTGAAATTCTCCCTGCAATTTTAAAGGTGACTTATAACTGTTTGCTTGTTTGGTTTCTGGAGATTTTTTTTCTCCTTAAAAAGAAGATTTCAAAATGATGGTGGGTTTTTGAAACCTGCTTCAATTTAAAGCCAGTATTAACCAGCAGTTGTACACATACATGAGGAAAATTGTCCAGGTGAGTATAGAGGCCTGTAAAGATGTTTAAGATAATTCCCTGTGCAATGCAGATGCGGAATTAGCACCCCCAAAGGTAACTTCACAAACCAGCAAACAAAGGGGTCACTCAATTGAATGCAGAAAATTTCAGAGGAGACACCATAGCTCCAACCTCAATATTCCAAGGTAGATAAGACACATAACTGCTTACTACAGAGTGATGCCTATTTCCTTTAGACACTCATCAGACACTGGTTCTTATTCTCAAAGGAAAAATCATAGAAAATAGTAAGGGAAAGCAAAAAATTATAAGGCAGTAAACCTTCCTTTTATTCCTCTTCTTGCTAATGTGGCAGAGTACATGATCCAGCTGTCCTGGGTGCTGTGTGCATACTCACCCTCTGGACTGCACAGTGTCTCACCCTCTTCTCCTCCTGTCTAATACCACAGGCATTTATTTCTGAGGCTGCCAGCAGGGATGAGCTTGCACTCAGCCACAGGAGAATGAGGAACAGTCTCCTGCTTTCTGCCATTTTTGTCACAAAGCTCTGCTGCAGCAGCTCATGGGTAGTGTGCTGCACAGGTACTCTATTATCTCCTGATGATGAACTTCCAAAACCAAGGTCTCCTTACCTCATCCAAGCACGTGCACACATCATCAGGCTGGAGTGGTCAGCTGAGGGAGATCCATTTCCTTCTCCCTGCTCCCGTGCAGGAGGCATCACACCACTGGAAAAGCCAGCAATGCTTCACCACAGCAGGTGACACATGGGTGGTGTCTGAAGGCTCCTTGGTCCTGGGTGAAGAACGAGGACTATGCTGGCATTGCCAGCTCCTTCTCAAGCAGAAAGAATTGCAGCTGGCTCCTCCATTGTCATGCAGGGAGGAGCAGGAAAGGGCTGGGTTTTGACACACGTCTTCTGGGGCTTGAGTTTGATGCTGCTAATTCACGTGGAAGTAGGCAATGCCTCGTAAGCCACAGGACGCTGAGCTTTTATTTACACTAATGTTGGTTTTTATGTTTTAACATAACATTTATGCCTGTGCAATCACAGAGGAGATTTTCAAGCCTGAAATTTTTTTGACTGCAGATGAATTACTGTAATTACGTCTCACTGGAGCAATGACAAAATACTTTCTTAGCTAGGAAGGAAAAAAGCTATAAAGAGAAAAGGTTTTTCTGTACCTGAAAATGAATCATACTTGTGAATAAATTCCCTGGACTCAGTCAAACTCTGAAACATGTGTGGGCAATATTCATGACTAAGAAAGAGACAATAAAGAGACACAGACAACTCTTCCTTTGACCAAGTAAATTGCTAGTCTGGAAACTTTTTATTCTTAACTGGGATGACCTCAACACAGCCATTAACACTCTAGAAAATACCAGGGATGCTGCACCTCTTTACTGTCATTGCCTCCTTTAGTTAAACAGTAAAACTGAAATCACTTGTAAACTTTAATAGCAGCTAAAAGAAATACCTTGAGGGTGAGGTGCTAAGAGAAAATCATTCTTCCTATTTACTGTATTTTCATGGAGAAAAACAGCTGTAGGATTTGAAAGCATATTTGTTGGGAAAATAATTTGGTAAAGATAGAAAACATGGTGGGGATTTTCAGCAAATTCCCTTGCTAATAAATGAACAGTAGTGCTTAAGCCCTTCTAATGAAGACAAGTTTACCATGGAATAAAGTCGTCAATGATGAGCAGAAAATAGGGCATTTGTAAATACAATGTAACTCAGAATGATAAAGCACATCCAATTTATGCAAAGATGTGCTTGCAGAGCACGATAAATAATATCTGCATAATCAATTACTGGAAGAAAGACTGAATAAATTGTTTTCTGTCATTTTATGGAAAACAAGCATAGCACAAAAAAAAAAGAAGACAATTTGACATTAATCTTTTAACTAGATTGACAAGCACTAAACCCAAACTTACTAATGATTCAAAGGACACAGTATTTATAATTGTCTATTTTCATAAGCCATAGAAAATTTGAATTAGGGCAACAGAAAAATTCTTATTTTTTAAGGTAAAAGACAGGATACACAATTTAATAATATATATAACACATCCCCCCACCCCCTACCCCCATATATTATATATCTGATTTTTCCTTGTATATAAGATTCTATGGTTTAATGACACACATGGATTGAGAGGTGTGAGGGAGAAAGCAAGAGAAAAAAAAAATTTGAGGCCCATCAATAACTAATAATAATGGGATACTGTATGTATTTGACTTACCTCTAGTAGATAGACATTTAATGGCTGGATCCTACATCCACTGGTCTCAACAGAAAAGTTTTATCAAGCTGGGTAAGCTAGCCTTTAAAGAAATTCTGAAACTACTTTAAAACTGAATGGGGGAAGTTGCAAATTATACCATCATTCATTTACAGAGCCATTAGTTTTATGGTGCTAAATATCTCTATGATGCATGCAGTGGTTCTAGAAAGCTTCAGCAGCTGTTTAGGATACCAAGAATACAAAAATGAGTGATAACCCATTTAATATCCACATATTAGCTTTGAAAGACTATGTCATTGAACAAAAACAATTCTCTATCCTCTCATCCTTCCATCAATCAAAATAAAAATTAAAATGCAAATATTTGGGAGCTGACAGTACATATAACTTTTGCCTGCAAGAATATTCAAATGATTATTATAATCTGCATAAAACAATTTGATCTCCAACTTGAAAAACATTTAGCAGTTTTCAACAGTCTATGCAGGATATTAAAATTCACATAACCACCAGAATCACTCTCCATGTAAAACATTCAGTGATGCCTGTAGGACTACATGCTCTGTTAGTAAATAAACCACTGCTCTTATTTTGATGTTATTTCAGCCTTATCAAAACCTCTCTTTTTATTTGTCTATGAAAAAGGTGCAGCCAAGTTCCAGAAGGTTAAAGCGTGTTGTTTGTCCTATTTACGTGACACAGCCCTAGTTCCATCAGCTAAGCAGATGAAAAAAGAAAATCAATAGCCAGAGGATATGATGCTGAATGGGAACTTTGATTGTGAATGAAAAGAGAGAGTGTGAAACTTATCTCCTTAAAATCTGCTTCTGACTCTGGGATTCAGCAAGGTGTTTGAACCTACACAGATGGCAGTATCTCTGCTTTGGGGAACACACTTCAAATTTCCATGTACTGCTTTAAAAATGCCATGTTTCAAGCAATCATATTGATCATAATTTGATTGCTTGATTGGCTATTGTATTTGCCAGGTGCCCCAATGAAGGAAGGAATGATGCATCTTACTCCGTGTTCTCAGAAGGGTAATTTATTATTTTATTATGCTGTATTATATTAAAGAATCTATACTAAACTATACTGAAGAATACAGAAAGGATACTTACAGAAGGCTAAAAAGATAATAATGAAAACTCGTGACGCTTCCAGAGTCCTGACACAGCTTGGCCCTGATTGGCCAATGAGTCAAAATAACACACACCAGTAACCAATGAAACAATCACCTGTGGGTGAACAATCTCCAAACACATTCCAGGTGAGCAAAACACAGGAGAAGCAAATGAGATAAGAAGTGTTTTCCTTTTTCTCTGAGGCTTCTCAGCTTCCCAGGAGAAAAATCCTGGGTGAAGGGATTTTTCCAGAGAAGGTGAATGTGACAATTGGCTATAATTTGATTAATGGCAATAATTAGTTGTTGGGGGAGGTCTAACATCTCCCCAGAGGTTTCACTTCAGCCCACAAGTCTTGAGGCACTGGTTACACTTTGCCACTTGGGTCCACAAGGAGTTATTTCCTGAAGCCTTCATGCCTGTCCCAGGACACCAAGGCTTCACTGCACTGAGTTTTACCTGCTGAAATTTGGATTTCACATAAAGACTGATGTACTAAAACCCTGAAAAAAAAACAGTTGTTGCTCTCCTTTCCCAACCTAGTCAGCAGTCATACACAGGAGATAGGGCTAGGAGGAGCCTGAGCACAGACCTCAAAGCAAGTGGAACAAGCACCCCATGTTTGTAGTATTTATAGGAAAAAGAGTTTCAGCTTCAGTGAACTGGACTCTCCCAAGTGCTGCAGTTCTTGTGCAGTCTAATTTGGCATCAAGGCTAGGAAAATAAAATGGCTTGTGCAGAATGAGGGGATTGAGCCCTCAGAGAAGCATTGGTAAAAATTTCAGGGGGAGTACCTGTTTTCAGCATTGTAAGCACCAAGTATTTGGTGATACTGATTCAATCAGCCTATACTTCAGGTGGAATACAAGGGCACATGGATATTTCCAGGTGGAAAAGTGCCTTCATAAAACGTGGTTTTTAGAAGAAAAATGCTACACAGATTTCCAGCCCTCTGACCCCATCCACCTCCTGCCTACCACAAAGATATCCAGGCAAAATGTTCAAAGAAATAGTCCAGTAGTCCAGACTGAGGGTTTAACAGAGCCATTTGCTCTCCCAGATTTTGAAAGAAAAAGGTGAGAATTAAGTTGTCATTAGCAACTAACTATACATTTACCAGCATAGGTAGATAGGATATTTTTTTGTCTGGATAGGGTGAATTTTACAAATGCTGGTAACTGCATGCTGACAGCAAATTGCACCAAGAGTACAGCATGTGAGGAATGGAAATAGTTCTGACTTTAGGGCATCCACCTGTGAAATACCACATGCATGCATTTTGCTGGTTCCTGTGAGCTCCCTTTTGAACAAATCAACCACCAAACCACTCAGGAGATGGAAAAGTGGGAAGAAATGGGAGTTAGGGGATATATTTTGTGATGTGGTATAACACAACACAGCAGTAGTGTTCTAATTAACTTTTTTTTTTTTTTTTTGAAGCTAATAACAAAGCCTACCACTGGCACATTAAGCGTAGGATATGTGAGGAAATAAATGAAAATAAGTGGGGAAGCTAAACATTGATTTCCTTTTATGTAATTCTGGTAATGATCAGGATCTCATGATGTGCTGCTCCTCTAAAAAGATGTGTGACCCAATCATTCACAGCCTCATGCTGCCATAAAGATGATCTGAAGCTGACTACCTGCGAAAACTCATGCAAGGAAGTTTTAAAAGCAGCATAAAATAATAAAAAGATCACTCAATAGCACGAAATAGCCAGAATAGCATGAGTGTTAAATAGCTTCATGTGCAAACATGATTTCTTGAGATGATGTGTATCTCCTAGCAGTAATTTTTGAAGTTACTCCCACAAAGAGGTGCAATCATCTTAAAATAGAGGCAGCAAAAAGCCATGAAGTCTACCATCCACCTTTCAGCTGCAATGGCTGTAACTGCAATTAGCAGCTGCCAGATTTTAGAGTTTTCTAAGCTCCCTGTCCCATATGGAGAAGCAGTTTGGTAAGAAATGCTGAAATACACCCTTGAACGCCCTTCACCTGAGTTGCCATGTGTGTTTCTTACCAGCAGCCAAGGATCTGGGCCATTAAGTTCAAAGGATATAACCTGCTCAAACTTCAGCATTCCATTTAACATTAATTTATAGTTGAACTTTTATGGAACTACAAAAGCTTTACTATCTTTATTAAAACCACGTTTATTACGTAGTGAAACTACAGCAAGGAGATTCTGGATTGAATATTTCACTGATGTAATTTATTTTTTTTTTAATTTTAAGACAAAAATCTTGGGGAAATTTAGTGAAGGTAAGGTCTCTGTGCCCAAATACTCCAGATAGAAAATTATGACTTTTTCTGAGGTAAAATTCCACGCAGGTTCTTTGTCAGAGTCTAAAATAAAGAAAACATCTTTCATAGTTTGAGAAAAAGCTGTATAAATATTCCTCTCCCTACCTTGTCATCTATTTTACCATCGTTGCTATTTTTCATGTTGACCTGCTCACATACATGATAACGAAGTCATTAGCTACATTTTAATTTACTTGTCATGCCTTAGGAGGTCATAGGTCTGGTCCATTAACACAAAATTCTTCTCTCTACTGCAATTTGCATGAAGTTAAAAAAAAAGGCTTAAAGTCAATATTTCAGCTAAGAAGGTACGACAATTTTAAAAACAATTGGGAAAAAAATAACCTCTGACACATCAAAGCAGGGATGTTTTCTGCAAGTAAAGAATCCATAATGCATGAAAAAAACCTGATGGGATGCTGGGGATGTGGAGCCACAAAGATTCTGAAGCCCTGCACACTACCTGACTGTAGGAACATCCACGTGTTGTCTGACATGGGGACCAGTGTTATCAGCTATATAGTTTTTCTCACCTATGGCAACCTTTTTTTTTTAATATAATAATGCATTTCTTTACCATTTCTCTTTACTTTATAATCCTAAAAAAGAAAATCATATGCATAACTTGAATTTTGTAAATGAAACATTACAGAGCTCAAGAAATTTCACTTAGTACTTGTATATTTACTTTTTAATACACTGGGTAAAAAAGAAGGTCCAGAATGTTTTGGTCATCTCTAAAGCAGAACAGCATATATTCTCTAGGAAAATGAAAACTGAAACAGAATATTCCCCCACTTTCAGCAATAGAGAGAGAATGAGAAAAGGCATTAAGGCAGGCAGAAGCCCCAAAAGCTATACACAAAACCAAAATTTATTTTCAAGACCATCATTTGAAGTCTCAAAGGTATAGGAAAGATTTTTTTTTTTTATGATAAGGGCGGCGAAACACTGGAACAGGCTGCCCAATGAGGTGGTGGGTGTCCCTTCTGGTGGTTGTCCCTTCCCTGGAAACATCCAGGGAAGGTTGGATGGAGCTTTGAGCAACCAAGTCTAATGGAAGGTGTCCCTGCCCATAGCAGAAGATTTGGACCACAAAACCTGGAAATGTCTCTTTCAACCCAAACCATTCCACGATTCTGTGACCTCCTCACTTTTCTTAATGCATGGAAATTTCTCCACAGGCTAAGGGAACACTACAAGAAGGAGGAACACAGATGAGTAAGCTGAAGAATTCATAGCTGCTCCTAAAAATGTTGTATATTGACAGATGCTACATGGCCTCCATAAAGGAATCAGCCCACTTCTACACATAAAATCTCAAAGCAGAGCAGAATTTAAGTGTAAAACTGATCTTTTTCTAAACAAGGGGCAGAGGGGGAAATAAAGACCTCGTTTGCTTCCCTCAAAGCTGTTTTTGAAACATTCTGCTAGTCATGCAGAGAGTGAGAACTTGTGCAGAGAGCACTCCTAAGAGAGGCAGGAATATGAGTGAGACAAATTATTTTAGAGAAGGAACCAGCCTTTTGCAGAAAATCTAGCACAGTGCTCATGCCATCTAGTCACCAATGTTAAATTAATACTGCTCCCAGAAAGTTAAAAATGCCTTTTTTCCCCTCACAGCTGCCGCCCTCAACTTTCTTGTTAGTATAATTCACAGAGAAGCAATGGAGGTTTTGACAAAGTAATAGTTTGAAAATAGGTAAAACTGACTGAAATGGGACGACTTGAACACAACTTTTTATTTATTATTTGCATTTATGTGGCTAGATCCCCACACAGACCTTTTATTCAGCTGTGTCCTTGTTTATTATCTTTGTTAAAAAACAAACCTTGGTAGAGTAAGGATCAGAATGGGTGGAGATGCTCTAATTTCCTACAGACCTCTCTTCAGTTTTGTTTTACCATTTTTTTCCAGGGGATTCTTGTTTATGTAGCATCTGATGCTTTTCCCTGTCTCCCAATAACCACAATAGGTATCACTGATACTCCCTCCTACCCTACCTCAGCTGTCTTTAGGCTCTGAAACTTCTGATTTCTCACAATGTCACAAGTAAAAACTGAACTTGTCCCATGAATTTTAATGATTGTTTAAAACTTTTTTTTTTCTTTTAACTGCTAGCCCTTCCAGGATTTTTTTGCTGTTTGATGTTGAGAAGTATGGACATGTAAAGAAAAGATCAAAGTACACTTCTGGTTAATAAAACTCAGCAAAAATTACTGCTCAAAATGTTGGCAAAATTAGACTTCATCAAAGAATCATGGATGGTTGAGGATTGAGGGGAAACATTAAAAATCAGGGTAGAAATATTTCTTAAAAAACAGAGGAAGGAAGAAAAATTTGGTTTTAGCAGGGCAGCGGGGAAAGATGTTACACATCATTATCTAATTTCATATTTTCATTTTCACATTGGTTTTCAGATAAAGTATCAGAAAGCAGATTTTAAATTCTGTGGATTAATACTATTGGCAGTGATTTATGAGCATATCTTCTGAATGAAGGCAGAATACTTAAATTTGATTTCATAATATTACATAGTTAAATTACTCATAAAATACAGAAAAACTACAGTCTCCTTTTCCAGGACAAGAACGTTAGGTATAAATTTTTATTTAAAATACTCTATTTGCATTTTATTTAGAAAACTCTACTGTGTAAGGTGTGGTTCCTTCTACATGTTTAAATAGCTATCTTTAATTTGAGTGTGTAGATGAGTACTTGGGTTACTCTTCTATGTTTTTCCTTACAAATCCACTCCTCTAAATATAATCAAAAACTTTTGTCTGCCTCTGCAATAATACAGAATGCTACAAATCATTTCAGTCACCCCTCCATGTGAGTAATCCAAATAGGACAGGGAGTTCAAGGTGAAAACGCTGCTGATTTTATAAAGTTGCCCTCTTTCACTATTGACTGACTGTGCTCCCTCCAGTCCTTCATGCAAACTAAACCTTACCTGGCTGTTACTGGGCACTTGAACAGGTGTTTCATTACACTCCTCCCAAAAGATGGGAATTTTTTCTCTTGATAAGCAAGACACTGAAAAGTGAAATAGATTTCACCTGACAGGTGGGAGCTTTATGTAACTAGCCCCACAGGAAAAGTAGAGAGATGAAGAACAGTGTGATCACAAAGTGTTATTTAAATTGTCCAGTGCAGTCAGACTACAGGATTTGCACACAAGTGTAGGGGGATGACACTGAGCTTCCCCTGCAGAGCACTGGCACAAGAATTCAGGGGCATTAAGTGCCCAGGGGGCTTCATCACCTCAGAAGAGGAATGAGAAAGGCAGTGACATTCACTCAGAGTGAAATTTAAACCTACACACAACCTCAGCCTTGCCTCTCAAACTGCCTGTGCGCTCCAGCTGCTGTGTGGGAGCTGAACAGAAGAATATGTCTTGTCCAGTGACAAATTCATTTCTTCTGACCTGGGAAAAAGCAACCTTTCAGAGTCTAGAACATGCCCGAGAACCTGTCGTTCCCTAAGAAGAAGAGAGCAATAAGGACAAAGGAAGAAGGAAGTAAGGAAATGACACTACCTACTACTTTGCCATGTTGTAACTGTTAAATGTTTTCTAAATTGAGATGGTTTAGATGGGCAGTGGGACAGGTGACTATTTCTAGTCTTTCCTTGCATTTTGAATATAGATTTCAATTGCTGTAAAGGAAGGAATTTTGGAAGGAAGGAATTTTGGAAGGAATTTTGGAAGGAAGGAATTTTGGAAGGAAGGAATTTTGGAAGGAAGGAAGGAAGGAATTTTGGAAGGAAGGAATTTTGGAAGGAAGGAATTTTGGAAGGAAGGAATTTTGGAAGGAATTTTGGAAGGAATTTTGGAAGGAAG